>CM077159.1:189161081-189494590 GCA_039583875.1 Platanthera guangdongensis
TTGTTCGCGGAGATACAGAAAAGCACATGCCTGCTACGCAAGAAGAAGCACAACCAATATCTGCTACCACCTTCAGTGCTGACGGCATGAACCTACACCCAGCAGTGGATTCCTAGGAAGGACGCTCTCCCCGAAGCAGGAAGATCCCTCGTAGCATACCAACAGCTTGCGACTTGCATGACGTCTTTCCTTCTACGATTTTTACTTTTTTCGTATTCTTTATTGTTTGCATCATCTTGCATCTTGATTTTGTCACATACTGATCGTAAAAGTCGCAAGCTCAGGCTCGCGCGAACTATGTTTATTTCTAAAAGCAATATCATATTTGTTTCAGTAATATTAATCTGAAATCTTTAGGTAAAGCCATGATTGTAAGCCGAACAAGCAGATTCTTTGCAAACATTGTCGCTCAACATCTTAACATCTACAGGGTCTGCCCCCCTCGCGATTGCAACCGGATTGAGTACCCACATTTTATGACGGTCGGATTGAGTACTTACATTCTCCGCTGTTACTGCAAACCAATGTCTTCACCAGGGCCTGCCCCCCTCGCGATTGCAATAGGATTGAGTACCCACATTCTCCGGCGCTCGGATTGAGTACTTACATTCTCCGTCGTTACTGCAAACCAATGTCTTGTCTTTGTCAGGGCCTGCCCCCTCGCGATTGCAACCGGATTGAGTACCCACATTCTCCGGCGGTCAGATTGAGTACTTACATTCTCCTCCATTACTGCAAACCAATGCCTTGTCTTCGCCCGGGCCTGCCCCCCTCGCGATTGCAACCGAATTGAGTACCCGCATTCTCCGGCGGTCGGATTGAGTACTTACATTCTCTGCCATTGCTGCAAACCAATTCCTTGTCTTCGTCAGGGCCTGTCACCCCCCCTCGCGATTGCAACCGGATTGAGTACCCACATTCTCTGGCGGTCGGATCGAGTACTTACATTCTTCGTCGTTACTGCAAACCAATGCCTTGTCTTTGCCAGGGTCTGCCCCCCTCGCGATTGCAACTGGATTGAGTACCCACATTCTCCGATGGTCGGATTGAGTACTTACATTCTCCTCAATTACTGCAAACCAATGCCTTGTCTTCGCCAGGGCCTACCCCCCTCGCGATTGCAACCAGATTGAGTACTCACATTCTCCGGCGGTCGGATTGAGTACTTACATTCTCCTCAGTTACTGCAAATCAATGTCTTGTCTTCGTCAGGGTCTTCCCCCCTCTCGATTGCAACCAGATTGAGTACCCACATTCTCCGACGGTCGGATTGAGTACTTACATTCTCCGATGTTGCTGCAAACCAATGCATTGTCTTCGTCATGGCCTGCCCCCCTCGCGATTGCAACCAGATTGAGTACCCACATTCTCTAGCGGTCGGATCGAGTACTTACATTCTCCGTCTTTATTGCAAACCAATGTCTTGTCTTCGCTAGGGCCTGCCCTGCTCGCAATTGCAACCGGATTGAGTACTCACATTCTCTGGCGGTCGGATTGAGTACTTACATTCTCCGTCGTTTCTGCAAACCAATGTCTTGTCTTCGCCAGGGCCTGCCCCCCTCGCGATTGCAACCGGATTGAGTACCCACATTCTCCGACGGTCGCATTGAGTACTTACCTTCTCCGTCGTTACCGCAAACCAACGCCTTGTCGTCGTCAGGGTCTGTCCCCCTCGTGATTGCAACCGGATTGAGTACCCACATTCTCCGGCGGTCGGATTGAGTACTTACATTCTCCGGCAAACCAAAGCCGCGAGCAGCCCTCGTGCAAACTAAGCCGCGAGCCTAACTCGTGCAACCTCGCAAGGGCCTGCCCCCATTTCGCGACAGAGCCACGGACCTGAGCCACGCAAACAAAGACGTGGACTAAATCCACGCGAACAAAGTCGCTGACTAAAGCCGCACAAACAAAGCCACGGACCAGAGTCGTGCAAACGAAAACAACTAAGATGGAATGAAAAGAATAATGTCATAACAAAACAACTGGAATGATACAAAAAGGGGCAACCAGCGCCTAAGTACAACAATAACAAATGCTAAACAAAAAGCAAAATACAATACGACTAACAAGACAACTAAATGTGAATGAGGCTACTACTCATCATCCGAGCCAGAATGCTCGTCTTCAAAAACATCTGCAAAGCCGAGGTCGGATGTATCACATCCACTACTACCACCAGCTCCATCTTCTCAAACAGCTGCAGTTTACCATTAGCAAGGTGATGACTTGCATGAGTCCAAATTAGATGAAGCCATGCAAGAAGTGAGCCAAATCATGAAGGATAGGGCTAGCTACAAAAAGTCTTATCGATCAGCTGATCAAAGATCTAGAGACTCAGAACCATACTGCGAGTTCCACAAAGAGTCAGGCCACTTGACCGAGAACTGTCGAGCACTCCGCCAACTAGTGCAAAAGATGCTCCGGCAGGGTAAGATGGGTGACCTGTTTCCCAAAGAAGACTGCCCTTTCATTGGATCAGCCTCTCCAGTGTATATTGGTAATCGTGGCTCTCTAAAGTTTGCTGGAGTAGGTTCATGACGAACATTCTCTGAAAATGGCGAAGGCTCTTCCGACTCTCCTACGGCATAAGGATAGAAGGGAGCAAAGGTTGTGGCCGCAAAAGAAGCAGAAGGAGGATAGAAGGGAGCTGCTGCTGCAGGAGGAGCAAAGGCATGAGCTGATGGGTAAGGATGACTTTCCTGAAAGTTGAGAAATCTAGCGGGACTTCCCCGGGCTGCTCCCCGAAAGAAGTTTTGACGAGCTGCAAACTCTTCATCTTGAGGTCGCAAAGGGGCGGCATACCCTTGCAGAAAGGTTGGAGTGTAAGGAGGGTAGAACGGTGGGCAAGCCGGAGGATAAGCTTGAGGAGTCTCGGATGCTTGATTGATTGGAGCAGCTGGAGCTGCTGCAGGATGAGTGTCTAATCGTTGTGTGATTGCAGCAAGAATTTGGTTGATTGTTTGGAACTGCTGAGCATTTTCACGGCGTGATTGCTGAAAGGCCTCCCAAAGAGGATCTTCACTGGGACTTGGAGCAAGGTTCTCGGCTGGTTGATGGTCTGACATGGCTAACTGTCGGTTTTCACCGTCTGTTTGGATCTGAAGGCCGCGTGTTAACTGTTGATGCTCAGAAACGGAAGGGGGCAGGTTGTCGCGGGCACCAGCAGCTAACGGGGTGTGTTCGATCTCACGGGCAAGGTGATTGAAGAAGGTTGCGGGGATAGAGGAGAGGAGGAAGCTACTGAGTGCTCGAGAGTGGAGCAAATGCATGTTCAAGGGTTGCGGGGATAGAGGAGAGAAGGGCGTTGATCCGATTTTGGAGATGGTTGGGAAGGTTGATCAGGAGCTGTCGAGCAGACGGTTGACTAGCGGAGAAGCTTAATGAGCAGCGAAGAAGCTTGCTGAGTAGAGAAGCCTACTGAGCAGAGAAGAAGCTTGCTGAGTAGAGAAAAAGCTTGTTGAGCAGAGAAGCTTGCTCAGCAGAGAAGAGGCTTCCTGAGCAGAGAAAAATCTTGCTCAGTATAGGAGAAGTTTGCTCAGCAGAGAAGAAGCTTGCTGAGCAGAGAAAAAGCTTGCTGAGCAGAGAAGCTTGCTCAGCAGAGAAGAAGCTTGCTGAGCAGAGAAAAATCTTGCTCAGCAGAGGAGAAGCTTGCTCAGCAGAGAAGAAGCTTGTTGAGCAGAGGAGAAGCTTGCTGAGTAAAGGAGCTAAAGAGGTGGTCGGCCTAGGCAAGGAGGCCGCCCCTGGTGGGCGACCTGAGGTAACAAGTTTTCCCTGTAGGGGAGATGGAAACTCTTCTGGCGAGCTGGAGAACGAGTCCGTCGAGCCCGCGACGACTGCTAGGCTGAGTCTGCTCATGTTGGAACGAAGATGCCTGCCGCTGAGCTGGAGTTGGGGTTCATCAGCATAGGCGGACTGGAAGGCTTGACTACACTTCGAGTCCGCCCAGCTCGCGATGGACGTAACATGGCTGCTGATCTTTGCGGGTAGCCGGGGAGTTGGAGTGTCCGCGCTCTTAAGTAGACTAATGAACCTGGATGCCCACGCTGCTGGGTGACCGGACTGACAAGGCAGGCCATGCATGTTGGTGAAGTGGAAGCTTAGGTAGCTGGCTGGCGGCCTGGGGGCAGGTCGCCACCTTTGTTTGGTGGTTTGAGCGGCCTTGGCGGATAGGCATCCGAGTCCGGCAAAGGGGGCTCCTGTTGAGACAGGCTGCGATTAAGCTGACAAGGCAGGCGGCCTGCAGGGGCGGACTGAAGAAGCAGTCCGCGGCCCCTGCTGACCCTAAGGAACAAGCCGCGGCCTGGGCGATCAGACCGCTGAGACCGCCCATGCTGCGCGGCCTGAGCGGACAAAAAGGCCTGTCCGCCCAAACGAGGGCGTCGCGACCTCCAGGTGGAAACTGGAGCAGGCGACGACTGGAGAGCTGGCTACCTTGGGAAGGATCGCCGATTTCTGGGTTAACAGACATGATCGTCACGAGGAACTCTAAGGAGAAGGTAGCTAGGCTCAGGACTGAGCTAGCTATACAGTTCGAGATGAAGGATTTGGGTGAGCTCTATCATTTCCTTGGACTCGAGGTTGATAGGAAGAAGAGCGGGATACTCATTTATCAAAAGGGCTATGTTGAGCGGATCGTTCATCGATTCGGCTTGAAGGAGGAAAAGAGTAGCTCCACTCCTATGGATTGTGGCCTGAAACTTCGACAAAATGAGGGGAGAATTCTTCCTGATCTCTTGGTGTTTTGAGCTCATGTTGGGAGTTTGATTTACTTGACGATTACAAGGCCAGACATTGCTTATGTTGTAGGCCGAGTTAGTCGTTATATGGCGGAACCAAGGAAGCCTCATCTGATAGCGGCAAGGAATATTCTGAAGTATGTGAAGACAACTTCCGATATGGGACTCCTGTATAGGAGGGACACGACCTTTTCTCTGCATGGTTACACTGATGCTGATTATGGGGGAGACTCAGACGATCGGAAGTCGACGTCTGGTTATGTTTTCACATGCAGATCAGAGGATATTTCATGGTGCAGTAAGAAGTAGGACTCGATGTCCGTCTCTACTACGGAAGCGGAGTACAAGGCTTCGGTCTTGGCAGCTCGGGAAGCCATCTAGCTGAGGAGGCTAGTAGAGGACGTCCATGAAGAAGTGCGAGGTCCAACTCTGCTTCGCGGTGACAACTACAGTGCCCTGAAACTGGTTAACAATCCAGTTTGTCACGTGTAGACCAAGCATATAAAGACTGAGCACCACTTCATTCGGGAGAAGGTGTTGGAGGGGTCTCTTATGGTTGAGCATATGCGGAGCGAGGACAGCTTCGCAGACATCTTCACAGACATCTTCACTAAGCCGCCGTCGAAGGGGCCATTTGAACGGTTACGAGGACTGCTGGGTTTGGTCACCACTTCTCACTTCAAGTGGGAGTGTTGAAATTATTGAAGTGAATGTGGGAGGTTGATCGGGCAGACCGCGCGGCCTGGGCAGACAGTCTGGCGGACTGGCGGTGTGGCCTGAGCGGTCTGTATTTGCGGCCTGATGGTTTATCCTTGGAGATAGTCGTGCGGATAGGTTGATTATCCGCGACTTGGGCGGACTGGTTTGGAGTATGTGGAGTCCGCTATATGCAGACAACTCTTGGAGCTTGCGAAATCGACATTGGCATGTGCCATGATCTCTGGTGGTGTGGTTAGGAGGTTATCGCGGAGTTCGCGGTAAGGCGAACTGGATTAGATCTGGCTGACTAAGCGGACTGATGTTCGTGTCCACGGAGCTCGCACCAGAGGTACACTGGTTGCTGGACTTGGTCATGTTCTGTGACAAGTCCAGGTTGATCGCAGTGTCCGCTAGTTGACCGGGCGGTTTGTGCCTTGATCGTGGACTTATTGTTGCGGGCTGGAGCGGTGTCCGCAGGGTGTGCGGAATGAAGACTGCAACATGCAGACTGATGTGGTGTCCGCAGGGTTGCGGACTGGCTTCTTGTCCAACCTTTTTAGATAGCAGACGAATAGGCTGTTGTTCGGCCTTGTCTATGCGGACTAGGCAGATTGCTTGGTGCTAGCTGCGAGCTGGGGTGGTGTTTCTATCCACTAGGGCGGTGACCACACTCCTCTCTGTGCCTATAAATAGGACCCCCCTGTTACATCATAATTTAACTGAATGAATAGTAAGTTGAGCGTGGGTTAATTGCTGCTGCCTCGGATTTTCAGTCCGCACGGTTTGAGAAGGTTAACTGATTTGTTGTTTGCAGGTTGTCTGGCTTGCACTGAGAAGCCAGGACTTTGGTGCTGACTGCGGTCAGGGATCAGTGAAGCTTGCGGTTTACAATCAGCGATTAGCAGCAGGTCGCAGTTGCAGCCAGCCGGTCTTCTCTCCTTCAGCAATTCCAGTTCAATATCCTGTCCGTCGGTCTGGGCAGTCTGTTCTTCAGTTCGATAGCGGCTTGTTCACGGTCTGGGCGATCTGTTCTTCAGTTCGACAACGGCTTGTTCACGGTCTAACTGGCGGCTAGACGACCTCAGCAGTCAGGCGGCTTGCAGTTTGCGGACAACTCTTCTTCAGTTTGAATAACGGGTAGTCTGCGCGACCTCGTGGTCTCGGCGGATTTCGCTGTTCAATTCGGCAAGGGTGGCGGTCTCGGCGGTCTCAGCCTATGTCCGCCCGGCTTCTATTTTTTGTTGTTCTCTGCTTCCTTGTTTGTACTTGGCGAAATTATTTCTCGCCATGTATACCTCATAATGTAAAAAAGATTCATGACCTGCTTGTTACTTTCCTTACATCTGATTTACTGAGCTTGGTTTCTGCTCCTGATTTCTCGTTTTTTGTTTCATCAAGGTGTCATTTTGATAGTTTTGAAAGTTTTACTTGAATCAGAGCTATCAGCTTGATCATCTTGTGAAATTTTAACAATTACGACGGTAACAGAATTACAGTCATATTTTAGACTTATTTTTGAAGCAAAAATACTACTGTATTTGTGCATTTTTTATCCTAAAATATATACATATAAATACTTAAAATAATCATAAAAAAAATGCAACGATGAGTATTACACTGATTATTTCTTTAGAGAATAAAGAATATTTCAAATAAAATTATTTTTCCCGAAACGTTTACAAAATCCTGCCATCGTCAATGTTTATATAGCCAAAAATCCTCTCAGTTTATATAGCCACAGTTCTCCCGTCTTCGTAGTTAGTAATTTGCGCTTCATTCCCTCTTCTTCCTTCTCGTTTATATAGATGACCGGCGCGTCGCTTCGTCTCTGCCGTAGTCTTCTTCAAAGATGCCCCTGCCTTCGCGGCACAAACCCTAACTGTTTAACTCCCGCTTTGACTTCCTCGATCATGACGAGGTCTCTATCCGATTCAGCCGCCCCACCGGCTGCAATTCAGAACCCAGAGGCGGTGACAAAGCAGAGCGTCTCCCAAGGATACGGAGGAATCGCTGATACCCCGCGTCTACGCTCCTCTTTAAACGATACGGAGGTTGCTAAATTCGCCGCCATTGCCGAGACCTGGTATTGTAATTTATGAACCTAACTTAATTTTTATTAAGGCCTTCTTCTGCATGTGTAAGTTTAATTGTGTTTTTTTGCTATATGGCTTCACATTAAGGGCTCATTTGCTTGGTTGAAGTTTGAAAATACGTTTTTAAAAGGATGAACGCTGGTGCTAGTTGTAACCACAGGCGGTAGTGTTGTGTGTAATCCAGCAGGTCCATTATTGTGTTGCTTGTAACCCATAGTGGATACCCTAAAGACTGTAAGAGATATATGAATTAAGTGAATGTTTGTGTTGTGTGTTTTGTCCTTCCTTCCCCTTGTTCTGTTGTCTTCCTACCTGCAGAATTTCCACACCGCATTCTTTTTCAGGCTTTGCCTTAGGGAAGCCCAATTCCACCGCCACCTAGAATTTGAAATAGGTTTGATGGGGTTCCCCCTAAATATTTTCAAGCCAAACCAGGTGGACGTTGACCGAAACACTCAAGTAATACATCATGACTGAGGGAGCCGCGCCCGCTCGAAGTGTCTAAAGTCACCCCGAAAGGGGGATGAAACCAAGCACGCAAGGGCGCCGCGCACGGCGCGTGTCCACAGCCAGCGCGAGCGCTCACGCGGTCGGCGCTCGCTAATGCGGTCGACGCGCGCTCACGGCCAGCGCGTGCACATACCGCATGGACCGTGTGCGCTTGCTCCATGTAGGCGCGTGCACGAGTGTGCACAGGCGCGCCGGCGGGGTCTGCCACCGCCTCCAGCTGTCTCCACAGTCACTTGGATCACCAATTTCCCTGAAATGACAAACATGCCCCCCGGGCGGTCCAGGCGTCCCGGGCAGGTTGCCCGGCGACGGTGGCGGCCGGAGCAACCTCATCTGTCAACCCAAGTTTCAGCCGGACACAATTACCAACGCGTCCCTTTAAGAAAACCATAAAAGCGCCCAAGACTTCATTTGAAGACAAGCTGCTTGAGAGACTAGAGAAAGCTCTAAGGTTTTCGGGCGAGGATGTGAGACTTAGATCGTTGCATCACTCGGATTTCGCTCTGCTCCCTCTCTAATCCAAGCTTTCACAGATGTACCGAGCTTTCGAGTAGTGGAAAGCAACACACATATTCATTTTGTGTGCGAGAGAACCAACAAACATATACTGATATATTTGGTAGCGCGTGGGGCCAATTTGTCTATTGCAGGGCCAAAGTGATGGACAAAGCAAACACTATCAAAGACACGATGAGTCAAAGTGAAGATTGGTTGCGAAGGAAAGAGGATGGAGAATGACGTTACAAAGTTGAGAATGAAAGGGGACATGCGATTAATTAGATACCATGGTGGACATGACAAATTGTCAATAGATCTTGGGGGTCTGCATTTGAAACATAAGAGAGCGAACAAGCTCGAGGAGGAGAGGGAGGCATCGAGACATTAAAGGGAAGAGTCACATTCAAGATCATGGAGCATATATTCAAGAGGGACGAAATAGTAAGAGGGATAAGATGGTCACACAGACACTGTGGAGATGAGGGGGTAGCCGTTTCTAGGGCTTTTCACAAATAGTATAGTTCGTGAATAATTTAGGATTCGATTCATGAGGATTCAATTAAAGTTCATATTTTTGAATCTAAATTTGAATAGTTTTCGATTCCGAATCCGAATAATTTTATTCCTATTCGAAAGATTCGCGAACTATTCACGAATAATAAAATATATAGTTAAATAAAATTTATATATGTAATTAAATATTATATGTAATTAAATATTATATGTAATTATATTTGAACATTATATATAATTAAACATTATAAAATCCGAATTTGAATCCATATTCGAATCTGAATTCGAATCTGAATTTGAACCCAAATTTGAATTCAACATTTCATGACGAATCCAAATTCGAATCTGACACTGAATATTCGAACGAATTTGAATCTGAACCTCTGCATTATATGTCAAATTTGGATTTGATTGGAGAGCTATTCGATTTGATTCGGTTCGTGAATACCTCTAGCCGTGTCATCATTAGAGCTATACTAACGACCTCCTTCTGAGCACGTTGGGTAGCAAGATCCAATGTTGAAGACTGGTGTTGAACACAGACCTCGATGAGTGTTTTGTATTGGGCCACAAAGGATGTCAAGCTACCGTTTGAACCAAGTTCAACAGTTTGAATATTCCAAAAGATATCAAACAGATGATGAAGGCTGCCCTGCCCAGAGTATAGGGTCTTCAATTCATCCCACATAGCTTTTACGGTCTCGTGGTGTATAGCCATGTGATTTGTCTCACAGTATATGGAGTTGAGGATCCATGACTATACGTGTCCATCATCCCAGAGTCATTACTCGATAGGATCGATTGTGATATCGCAAGTGACATGATGAAAAAACCTTTGGTATGTAGGACCCAACGCACAGAGTGTACCCACTCAACACATTTTTTTCCTCCCAGTGAGGGAGATAATTGCAATACAGAGTTCATCCCGGACGTCGGGGAGGGGCCAGAGCCAGTGCATAAATGGTGGAGGGAGCAGATGGAGCAGATGCATCATTCGTTCCCAAGTGATGAGACATTATTGGAGAAATAGAGGTTTTGCGAGCGCTGGAGGAAGCAGCCTGGAAGGGTGGAGTTGCGAGCTCTGAAGGAACCGCTGCGAGATTAGGAGTAAACATCCAAGAAAAAGCTGTTGCGAGCTTTGAAGGTGTTAACCAGAGAGTTCTTGCAGAGAGAGGAGCATCGGGTCAGCGACAGGCGAGCTTCTATAGATGGCGGAAGTGATGCAAGCTCCCAATTTCAAGGAACCCAAAACAATTTCAAGGAAGTGATGCAAGCTCCAGTATGCAGGAGGAAGTCGTCAAACGATGCTAGCTCTAAGTCGTAGGAAGAAATCGCTGAACAAGGCGAGCTCCAGCTCGCAGGAAAAGGCGGCGAGCTCCATGTGCGAGTGTCGGCGAGATCAATGGAGGCAGGGAAAAATCGCCGAATGAGACCAGCTCCAATTCGCCGGAAGAGGAAGCAGCAAGATCAATGAAGGCATGGAGAATTCCGTCGGCGAGTTTCAAGCGTAAGCGTTTGGTCTGAGGAGGAAGCAGCGAGTGCTAGGAGTGATCGTTTTTGAGCGCTCGAGGAGTTTTGAGATTGTATGCAGAGGCAACAAGAAACAGGTGTCTGACGTACCTATAAAAAGGAGGTCAGACAAGCTTATTCGTGGAGTCCATGAAGACAGGGAACGGGCGAGTGCCCAAATAGAAAAAAAAAATTGAAGGACCTGATTGGCGCGAGGAGAAGTCAATCGTCGAGAGTCCTCCGATTTGAATCGTGTGGTTATACTATGTAGATGAGTAAAATACAAAAAAGAAAAAGATATATTTCTCACTTTTACATGCACAAATACAAAGAGTTATACACAGTTATACATGAACGATGAGTGAAAGCTCAACTCCAAACCATGATAACCAAGATACGAGACTATATTAAACATGCCAACAACGATCCTTTACATGAGCTTTTTACCTAGGCTAAGTCAATTCTTCTACAATAATAATAATAAAAATCGATGCAATGCTAGATTAGATTTCTTTTGCAAATGGACCGGGTTATGTTAATTTTATGGATTGAAATTTCCAAGTTTGAACTCAGCATACTAGCTATTGAAGAAGCTCTGCCCAATGTCTAAGTTTAAAATAAATTTAGCCTACAAAATTTACTTGTCTTGTAATGTCTCTAAGGACTTGCATACTATAACTTTCTGTAATTACCTGAGACTGGCATGCATATTTCTTATGTCTAGGTTCAGCCGTGCCGAATATTATATTATAAACATCCATTATGATTCCATTAGATCTATTTCTAGTAATTCATGCTTACGATTCAGGTGGGACTTTGAAGGGCCATTCAAGCCATTACACTTGATGAATCCAACCCGAGTTTCCTTCATTCGGTCTGCTCTCTGCCGATATTTCAGGTCTGGTAAAATCACATCTTTGTTACGAAGGTTATGCTAGATATTTCTAAAGGAAACTACTTGTATGCTTTTGTTTGTGATTGAACAGGCAGCTTGCTACCAATATTAGTGAGCTAATAAGCAACTAAATTTCCCTATCGTTATTTGTTTTAATGAAGAGTGTTGTTTCTTCCATCTGGTATCACTTATAAAACACCTAGAGCAATTGGACACTACTTGTTAAGCTACAAATGAAGTTTGTGCATTGCTTTTTATTTGTTATTAAATATATTTTAGGACTGCCAGTATCTCTCCACTCCCACATATTTGTGAATCATTGATATTTTGTTGCTTTATTCCTCGCTACGATTGTCCATTCCATGTTAATATGTTGACCTTCTACTCAATGATATTGAGACTTCACCTTTTTATTTCACCCTCTATTCTCAGTGTGACTATTCTCAACATAGCCTGCCTATTGAAAATTTTGACTTTCCTTTTTACATGTTTTAGTTCTAAGAAGAGCGACAGGCCACTCCTAGCTTCTCTAGATTTTTAGTTATTGTTTTATGACTTGTTGTAATAGTTCAATTGTAACAGTTTATCTTTTCTCCATCTATGATGTATATCTTCTGGATTCAAGTCTAGATTTATCTCACAGGGAGAGAAGCTGAGGTTTGATTTAATATAATTTTGGCCAGTTATAATTAATTACATATGCTACTTTCGGTTTTAATTAATGATCAAAAAACATGCCAAAAGTTTTTCTCTGTACAATAATCTTAGTTTGTTGCCCAATAATCTACCAAATATGTTTTGTATTTGTTAGGCCCTGTTTCTATAATTAAAGGCCTAGCAGATGCGATTTCCAAACTAAAATTTAAATCCTGCCTAAAATTTCTACTTTGAGGTTTAATCCAAACTAAAATTTTAGGCACGTGTAACGTTCCATAGTGTAGGTGCGAGACCTTTTTGGTAGGCAAATTTACAGTTGTAACGTCATCTACAACTGTAAAATGGTTTTGTACTGTAATTTTGCCTAGAATAACAAATACAAATTTGCCTGTAAAATGATTTTGTATTGTTTCCCCAAAACATATACATATGATATCTTAAAATAACTGTAAAGATGCATAGAGTAATATTCTGTGATTTTTTTTAAAATGATTGTATTTTGTCCTAAAAATACGGTCCGCGTATGTACCTTTAGGTACGTTACACATATTTAAAATTCTCCCCAACAAAGGATCCATATATGATATATCGGACCCCACTGTGGTGGGATAAAGGCTTGAGTGTTGTTGTTGTTGTTGAGGTTTAATCAAGGTGCGCCATTTGTAGAGCAGTAGCGTTCAAGCACTTGTTGTGTGAACAAGGAAACAAGCTGATGGCGATCGACGACACACGCATATTTATTCCCGCAGTAGGCGGGGATCGGCGACCCATTTGGGCGATCCGAGTCCGCGGATGCGCCCGGATGGTCGTTTCGAGTCTCTTCTATTTATTATTTTATGTATTTCATGTTCTATTTGACACTCGATCGGCCCGAACATTATTAGCCGCCCGATCAGAGTGCCCTAGCTCTTTATTTTCCCTCTCCCCTATGAATACATGCAGGTGCGGCTGATTAGGGCATTGAAGGCTGTCTATCGCAGCCGATCGGTCTTCTCGGTGGATTCCATGCGGCTCCTCTTCGTTCGCAGCTTCCGCCTACGCCACCCCCGTCGGTCGAGCCTTCTCCATCCAGCTTACCACAGTCCATTCACAACCTCTTCAACCCTTTCTCGATCCCATCCAACCACCAACAACCCGAAAACAACCCTCTCACCTCCTTACTGATCCCGTCTAGTCACCAACAGCCCGACAGCAGCCCTCCCACCTCTTTCTCATTCCCGTCCAGCCACCAACAACCCGACAACTGCCCTCCCACCTCTGTCCCGATCTCTTCCAGCCGCCAACAGCCTTATCGACCCTTTTTTCAGCCAACCCCCACCTCGACGACTCCTCCTACAGCCAATACCCCCCCCATTCGACCCTATTCCAACCCTACCCCATCATCACAAACCCCAAATCATCTCTATCCAGCCCCCGTTGCCCACTCGTGGAGCCACCCATCGACGTGCCGCAACCAGTTCGCCTCACCTAATCATGTCGTCACATGTTTGAGCAAGTCTAGGTATGGTTGTTATTTCTTTCTCTCATGTTGAATTCTTGGAGTCGAACTATTGTTGTGGGATTTGAACTTTTCATACGCAATTTGATATTATTATTCGTAGTATGAATTGCGGGATTTATTCGGTGTACTTGAATGGTATTCGCGCGTCATTTCAGTGGTAGTTCGCAAACCGATCTTTGATCGTCTACGACTGTTTTCGGATTGTGCAATTGTCTTGAAGCTTATTAAATTTTATTACTGTTGTTTATATTTTTGAACCGGATTGTTTGCACCTTCACCTCATTCGCACAACATTTAGGTTGCATCATAGTCAACGAGTTATTGTCAGCCTACCCCTGCATAGTTAACCAGCAAGTCTAGGTATGAATGTTATTTATTTCTCTCATGTTGAATGCTTGGAATTGAACTATTGTTGTGGGATCTGAACTTTTCATACTCAATCTGATATTATTTGTATGATTTACGGGATTTATTCGGTGTACTTGAATGGTATTCACGCGTCATTTCAGTGGTAGTTCGCAAACTTATCTTTGATTGTCTACGATTGTTTTCTGATTGTTCAATTGTCTTAAAGCTTACTAAATTTTATTATTGTTGTTTAGATTTTTGAACCAGATTGTTTGCACCCTCACCTTATTCACACAACATTTAGGTTGCATCATAGCCGACGAGTTATTGTCAGCCTACCCCTACATCACAAGCAAGCATACACAGGAAAATGTGCGTTAGTGCAACAAGAATCACATGCGGAGCATCAATGTGTGGGTGCATGCATGAGCAGTAGGTCGACACATGTATGCATGAACAGTATACCTACTGCTCATGTGTGCGGGGATAGAAAATGCACACAAAAATTAGGATACAATAATTTTTTTCAGGACATTAATAGTAGCCCATAAGAGCATGTTGTATTGTTCAATTAGACCAAAGTTGTTGAAATCACGAGCAATTGATCAGGCACGCACGATAATGGTGATTCATCGTGTTTGGGTTAACAATGCGATAGGTGTTTGGGTTAACAATGCGATAGGTGTTTGGGTTAACAATGCGATAGGTGTTTGGGTTAACAATGCGATAGGTGTTTGGGTTAACAATGCGATAGGTGTTTGTTTTAGTTGAGCTCGAGTGTTTTCAATAAAAGGAAGTGTGAAACAAGATTGAGGTAGAAAAAAGGGGAAAAATCTATTAAACGATAGGAAATTTTGGGGTGTTCCAAATTGTATCGTGTACTTGTCTTTAGACTAGTGGAGAAATATGTCTGATGCATTCCTGGATGGAGAAATTTCCACTTGCTCTCTCAGCAAAACTGTGCTCATATTGCAATTCTCAGTTTTCAATCCCAAATTTTTTTGCTAGGAGCCTAGGAGTTGATATTGAATGTATGAACAAATTCGTCTCAAGGGGAGGGATTGGTGCATTCCTTGCTCTTCCTGTCACTTCAGTCCCTCTTTACTGGAGGTCTTGACAGTTGGAATGCGCAGCCTAGGAGTCTATCCTGGTTCTCTGCTGATGAATTGAACACCCTGCTAAAAGAATCGATTGGGTCCATTTTTTTGCTTAATTTGTTTTAAGTATATTTTATTCTTGCCTTTATTTTGTGGTGGAATCCTTCAATATTGTTAATGCATTTTGTAGAAAAGAATGGACAAACCTTGCATATACTTCTTCATGTGTAAAATACAAGAGAGAATACAAATATATAGGAGAAGAGAAGGAGAACAATCCTATACAAGAGATGTGGGACTAAAAAGAGAAGAAGGAAATGGGCCTATAATTGGGCCTTTACTACAATCTTTCCTATGTCATCTAACACACCCCCGCAAGATGGAGCGTACAAATCGTAGGCATCAAGCTTGGACAAGAACTGGTAATACAACTTGCGAGGTAAAGCCTTGGTGAGGATGTCAGCAACTTGCCCAGATGCAGGAACATGTTCAAGCTTCAGCTCCTTTGATTGGACCTTCTCACGAACGAAGTGACAATCAACCTCAATATGTTTAGTCCGCTCACGGAATACCGGATTCTTTGCAATGTGTATTGCAGCTTGACTGTCACAAAACAGAGTTGGAGGTGCGGACAATTTAACTCCCAAATCTCCTAAGAGACTTCCAAGCCAAGTTAGTTCAGAAGTAACAGCCGCCATCGCACGGAACTCAGCCTCAGCAGACGAGCGAGCAACAATTGTCTGCTTCTTACTCCGCCATGTGATAAGATTTCCTCCAAAGTACAGAACTCAGTTGTAGACCGTCGATCATCCAACGAGCTCGCGTAATCCGCATCTGAGTATGCAATAAGAGAAAGAAAAGAGGATGGCTTGTACACAAGTCCTTGCCCAGGAGAAGTCTTCAGATACCTGAGAATGCGCTCCACAGCCTGAAGGTGAGAGACCCGTGGGGTATGCATAAATCGACTTACCACACCAACTGCAAATGATATATCTGGTCTTGTGACGGTTAGGTAGATCAATTTACCCACAAGGCGGAGATAGTATTCTGGATTTGGAAGTAGAGAGTCCTCCTCAAAGCCCTGAGCACACAGCATGTGGTTGACTTCCATCGGGGTATCCGCAGGTTTACACCCCAAGAGGCCGACATCTTGCAGAAGGTCAACGCAATACTTATGCTGAGATAAGACTAGGTCATCAGGTCATCGAGCTACCTCCAGGCCAAGAAAGTATCGAAGATTTCCTAGGTCATTGATTTGGAAGATAGAGTTTAGATGTTGCTTAACATGTTGTATCCCGGTTGAGTCATCGCCAGTGATCAGAATATCGTCTACATAAACCAGAAGTATTATGGTCCCAGTTGACTGGTGACGAGTGAAGAGAGAGGAATCTGCAGAGCTCTGTTTGAAGCCCACCTCACGAACGACCTTGCTGAATTTCCCAAACCATGCTCGGGGAGACTGTTTGAGACCATAAATAGATTTGCGAAGTAAGCATACACAAGACTCCCCCGTTGTCTCAAACCCGGGCGGTTGATGCATGTAAACGGTCTCAAGAAGATCGTCATTCAAGAAAGCATTCTTGACATCCAGCTGATGAAGCGTCCATCGGCGGTGAACAGCTAAGGAGAGCAGAACCCGAACGGAATTCAATTTTGCAACTGGAGAAAAGGTTTCCTTATAATCAAGGTCATATTATTGGGTAAAGCCCCGAGCTACCAACCGAGCCTTTAAGCGATCCACCGTCCCATCTGCAGCATGTTTGATAGTAAAGATCCACTTGCAGCTAACACAACGGTGACCGGAAGGAAGAGATACAAGATCCCAGGTGTGATTACCCCATAAAGCATGCATTTCTTCGTCTATGGCGGCACGCCACCGTGGATGCTGGAGGGCTTCCTGCACAGAGTTAGGTATTGAGATAAAGGATAGAGAGAGAGCAAAGTTAAGAAGGGGCGAAGAGAACCGATATAGAGAGACATAATTGGCCATTGGATGTGCTGTTGAGGAGATTGTCGGATCAACAGGCCGCGAGAGCACACCGGTAGGGGGGAGCTGTTGTAGGGCATCTGGACATGGAGGACGACGAGCGTAAACCTGTATGATAGGAGGTTTGGAAGGAACTGGTGGTGGTGTGGGAATCCGAAGCAGAGGAGTAGGGAGAAGTGGTGGTAGTGGAGACGTCACGGGTATGATGGGCCGAGGTAGCGGAGGAGGAAGAAGGGGATCAGAAGGACTGGTGTGATATGGTTGGTATTCATGAAAGGAGACATCCGCAGACACAACCACTTTACCAGTGGTAGGAGAAAAACAGACATACCCCTTCTGAGTGCATGAGTACCCAACAAACATAGCTTTGGTAGCACGAGGGGCTAGCTTGTCATTGGAAGGACCAAGGTGGTGGACATAACATGTACACCTAAACACACGAGGCGTGAGAGAGAAGAGAGTTATGGATGGGTAAAGGAGAGTAATGGACGGCACAAAGTTGAGGACAGACGAATGCATGCGATTGATGAGATGCCAAGCAGTAGAGACGACAAAGTTCCAGTAGAGGGGAGGAACCTGCATTTGGATCATGAGAGATCGAGCCGCATCAAGGAGGTGACAATTTTTTCGTTCCGCTACGTCATTCTGTTGAGGCGTATAGGCACACGAAGTTTGATGTATAATACCGAACTCAGCACACAGGTTGGAGAAGGTGCGACCAGTATATTCTTGAGCATTGTCCGTACGAAGAGTTTTGACACAGGCAAAAAACTGAGTGCGCGTTTCCGTAAGAAACACACGGAACGTAGTCGTGAGTTCACCGAAGTAAATACAACCAGGTAACCCGCGAGTGATCATCTATAAAGGTAACAAAGTACCGATGCCCCAAGACACTAGGGACCTTATAAGGCCCCCAGATATCAGAATGTACTAGGGATAAAGGCGAATCGCTCCGAGTACATGAAGAAGAAAAGGAGACACGGTGTTGTTTACCGAAGATACAGGATTCACAAAAGAACTCTTGGAGAGAGACAGTAGGAAGAGCTTTCTTGAGAATTGCGAGAGGGGCATGCCCAAGACGACGATGTCAATCAGTGGTGGAGACAGAGGTGAAAGCAGTGGGAGGAACGTCGAGAATATATGACCCATTAGACAGTCGCCCTCTACTAAGTATAGTCTGTGTCAGTCGATCCTGCACCACAAAGGAAGACCGTGAGAAAGTAACACAACAATCAAGGTCTTGCGTAAGATGACTAACAGAAAGAAGGTTAAAAGGAGAGCCCGAAACATGAAGAACCGAGGATAAGGAAAGATAAGCAGTAAGAGACAGATTAGCAGCACCAGAAATCGGGAGCGTGTCACCATTGGCCGCAGTGATATGCTTGGGGTAAGCAGTATCTAAATATTTGGGCGGCTCCTGCGGAGAGAGATGGTGTGTAGCACTTGAGTCCACAATCCAGTGAGAGCAGTGTGAGAGGCATGATATACCTTTCTTGAAGATCGAAGCGACGAAGCCAGAGGAGCGACTAACCACCCCTTGAAGCTGATGTAATGGAGTACGCAACGCAGCAACCCCATCAGCAGTGATCGAGTCGGATGCCATAAACCTGATTGACAGCGAGGCACGAAAACCGGGCGGCAAGACGGCATCGGTTAGGCGGACAGATCCAGTGACTAGAACGAAGGAAGCACTGAGAACAGCGAGAACAGGCCTCAACGTCGAGAACAAGCCGTGCGAGGAGAGGCAGCCGCGTTAAAAGAGACAGCGGCGAGAACAGGCCACAGTGGCGAGAACAAGCCACTTGGGAAGAGAACAAACTCCAACCTGAAGAAGGCGGAGCGGAGAAGAGGAGAAGCCGCACGCAATGAGACAAGGCGCAGTGACTAGCCAGAGAATAAGCCGCGCGAGAAGTCCGAACGGTCACGGTGATCACACCAGCGACAAGGGAAGATACCACGACCCAGATGCGGAGATCGCATCGGTTAAAGAACAATCCGCGGCGAGAACATAAGAGAAGAGAAGCCGCGATGACGAATAGAAGTCGCGGCAACTAGGTGAAGACGCGGCGAGCAGGGAGTAAAGTAGCGAGAGGGCAGAGAAGAAGGCCGCAGCGGAGAGAAGAAGGCGCCTCGGGTATAAGAGGTTGCGGCGGGAGAGCACTCTTGCACGACAAGCCCGCGCGGTTACACGAGAGACTGCAGCGGGTAGTCAAAGCGACAAGAGCCGCGGAGAGCAAGAGAGAGAAAGGGAGGCCGCGACTCAAGTGCGGAGAAACAGACTGCACGGTCACCTTGAACACACTAGCGTCCGGAGAAGTAGCGACAAGAAAAAGGTCAGCTCGAACAAAAATAGAGAGAGGTCGCAGCGGTGAGGGAGAGACCGCACGGGAAGACAAGGAGAGTCAGCGAGAAGGAGAGGCCGCGAGAGAGGCCGCAGCGAGCAGAAAAGGGCGATGCGGGTTGATGAGGGCGCGACAGGTAGAAGAGGCCGCCCCGGGTTGACCAGGTCGCCGCGGGCTGAAGAAAAGGGAGAAGACCGCGAGCTTAAGAGGGGAGCTCGCAGCGAGAAGAGACTAAATCGCGCGGGTATAGAGGAGACCGCGCGGATAGGGAGGAAGAGGAAGTGGTCCCCACGTGCCAAAGAGAATCCTATAAAAAAGGAGAGAGGGGAAAGGTGGAGGCCACAGGAATGAAGGGGAAGAGAAGTGGGTAGGTAAGGCCTAGCCGCCAAGGCCGCGCCCTGAGCGAGAAGAGGTGGTCTACCGGGTAGAAAACACGGACCGCGCCTAGCGCAAGCAGAGGAAGACCGGGCGGTTAACAAATCGCTAGCCGCAAGGAGAGACCGATTGCCTCTAATACTATGTAGAAAGGAATGGACAAATCTTGCATATACTTCTTCATGTGTAAAATACAAGAGAGAATACAAATATATAGGAGAAGAGAAGGAGAACAATCCTATACAAGAGATGTGAGACTAAAAAGAGAAGAAGGAAATGGACCTCTAATTGGGCCTATAATTGGGCCTTTACAACAATCTTTCCTATGTCATCTAACACATTTGTAAAATTTCTCCTTCCTTTAAAGTTTGATTTTTAACAAGTTGACTTAAAAGCATCTTTCACTTGATCTTCAAATGCGGTGAGTGTGAATTCTTATGGGGATGCTTTTACCTTATGAACTTCGACATCAAATCTTATATCTTCTTTGATCCCTTTGTTAATTTTCATTGTATTTTCTCATGGTTATTCTGTGTGATGTTTTTCTCATTTGGCATTTCTACAAGCCATATTGAGAAAGAGAAGTTTTGACTTTGTTTGGTGAGCTCTTTCTAGCTCTTTCTATTCAGAAAATTTTATTAGAATCGCAAAATTTGTTTATAGGATGTTTAAATGAGGAATTTTTTCAAAAGAGCTTCTTCAAGAAAGGTATTTTAGAAGTTTTTTGAGCCGTCATTCCAACATAGCTCTCTAAAAATTGCTCTTTGCTTTTAGTTTTTTTCTCTTTTATTAACTCTACTTCGCTACATATCAAATCACAATGTTAGATCTATACTTTTGCTATTTTTTTACAATTCATTTTTGAATCAAGCATATTCGGTCGGGCGTGTGTTTTCGAACGGGCGTGCATGTTCACCCTGGCGCAAAGTTTTACCCGTGCGCTTGTTTTTGCTCTGGAATGCATTTTCGGGAGAACGCGCTTTTTCAGCCAGGCACATGTTTTCGGCCAAGCACGCATTTTTGGTTTGATACGCGTTTTCCCCGAGCCAGCATTTTCACTTGCGCGCGCGTTTTCACCATGGCGCGCAATTTTAGCTGCGCGTACGTTTTCGACTCGATGCATGTTTTCAGTCTGTCGCGCATTTTCTCCTGGGCGCATATTTTTGCCTGAGCACGCGTTATCAGTCGGGTGCACGTTTTCGACCAGGCACGCGTTTTCTCCGGGGCGCGCATTTTCGCTCGAGCGCGCGTTTTATCCAGGGCGCACTTTTTTTGCTGTGCGCATATTTCATGTCCAGGGGTGGGGGGCGTTTTCTGCGGGCGAGCATTTTCAGTCGGACGCGTGTTTTTCAGTCGGACGTAAGTTTTTCACCGGCCGCGCATTTTAGGTTTGGTACGCGTTTTCACTCGGGCAACCACTTTCCAACAACATGTTACTGTTATAAAATACGTAGCAATGTTTCTGTCATCACCCCCCCCCCCCCCCCCCCATGGGCCCATAGTAGTATCACTTCCTCCTAAAACCCTTTGGTTTACTCCCAAACCGTGAGATCCACCCCATATTTTTATGGTATCTGAAGTGGCTTTTCATTTGCATACAACAACGGATGAAGCTTAAGTAAAAAAACTCTAAAGGGGATTTGATGATCTACATGAACAAATGACTCATCTTATGTTGAATCAACAACATCAAACTAGAAGGAGAATTGGACCGACATATCCACGTAGTAGTTTCGAGGAAGAAGAAGTGTATGCATCTTGAAGAAGCAGGCTCTGCAAGGATAGAACATCCTATTCAAACGAAAATCCCACTAAGACATGATAGTAGACAGAGAGATGACGCACGAGTAGAGATGCTCGTTTTCAAAGACAAGTTTTCTTCTGATGTGTTTATTGAGTGGCTTCAAAACCTTAATCAAAATTTCTAGAAGGACTACTCCGATGAATATGTGCAAGATAGTTGTCTTAAAACTAATAAAATATGCTAGGTTGTGATGAGAGAATATGAATGCCTAGAGAAGCTGTGACGACAGTAGGGACATCAAAAGTTGGATAGATATGAAACGCCATATGACAATACATTTTGTGCTGGACAAATATAAACAAGATCTGCATTTGAGGTTGCATGGGCCATGACAATCTAATCTTACTGTGGAAATGCCATAACTCGAGGTTCTGATGTTGAAATGCGACGTGGCAGCCCGTTTCACTTACCAAGTTGTTGCCATAGGCAGTTGATAGTGTTGTCTTTTAGATTTTCTTCTTATTTGTCATTGCAACTCCACCTCTTCCCCTAAATCATTGATTGGAGGAAATTACAACTCATTGCGATGTTGGGATACAACCCAAATGTCTATACTTGATAACCATGTAAGTTACTGTTAGTATCATATATATATGGCAAGTGTTTGCTAATGGAATTCAATTGTGAACTCCTGAATGGTTTATCTTGTTCATCGCCAATAACTTCTTTATCTATCATTCTGTTATTGACGTTCCGGTCCGACATTGGCGGCGCACCTATCAATGCCACGCGGGATTGTTTTGCCCGATTGTTATCTTTTATAAGTTTGGCGTACGTTTATTTTATGCATGACTCACATGTTTTATGGCCCATTTGAGGAGCTGAACCTATTTGGTTGGGTTGTGGTTCATTGTGGTTCTTTATGAAAAGTATTATCAAATTTCTTTTCTTTTCTTTTCTCCTCTCTCGACCCCTTCCTATTCCCATAATCTTATTCTCGCGGTGTCTCCTTCAACAACCGCAAGAGACAAGGCCCCGCTACGATACAACTCCGAATCGCAAGCCCCCCTCGCTCGATCGGCTGCCCGATCGTCTCCTCTCTTCCGATCTCCTCCTCCGCCACCATTACTCCTTCCAAATCTAGGAAGGGGAGTTTGAATCCATTGAGGGATTTCCCCCTCAGTCGACCTAATACGCGATCTCGAGCCGGAGCACGCAACAACTTGGTATCAGAGCCACTCCTTTTTTGCCGCCGCCGAACCCTTTCCTCATCTTCCGCCGCTGATACAATTTGTCGATGCATCGCCGCACAATTCCGTTGTTTCCGCGCCCAATTTCAGTCGATTTCTCACCCCAGTAGCGCCCTGGTTCTCTTACCCCTTCCTTCCACATTACCTTTGTTATGTACCACCATTGACGACGGAGGTATGACCATCACCAAACTCATGGAGTCGTTCCAATTGATCGTGGCCAACCTTCAAGCTCAGATTGACACTCTTCAACAACAACAACAACAACAACGGACCATGGGCTCTTCTCCCGACATCCCTGGTACCGTTCGCAACGTCGAGCAGCCACACCACCGTTCTGAAGGTGGCGGAGTTACTCGCTATATCAAAATGGATTTTCTGTTTTTAAAGACCGCGTGGACCCTCTCTCATGGAACAACCCCTATGAGCTTTTCTTCAACAACCAACAGACACCAGAGGAAGAACGTCTAGGAATCGCCTCATTCCACCTTATGGGCCCGTCCCAAATGTGGTTCACTCGGCTACACAAGGAGCGACCCCAGCTCACCTGGGAGGAGTTCATGGACTCTTGTGTGTTTTGCTTTAGATCCCCCCATCACACAGCAACCCTCTCCACGAACTCATTGCCCTCAAGCAAACGGGAACCATCGATGAGTACTTGGAGAAGTTCCAAGTTCTCCTGGCTCGAACTCCTTCGATGCTTCCATCCCAGCAACTTCCCGTCTTCACAACGAGCATACACTAGCGCATTTTCCTTGACGTGAAGTTCCAGGCCCCCATTGATCTCACCATCGCGATGAACCTTGCACGGGGATGCGAGAAGCTCCTTCTCCTTGATCGACATTCGGGTATCCGCAGGGATACCACATGGGTCTTTCATGGTGGCGACAGTGTCACAGTATTATCCCGGGGCAACCACCCACCGGATTCGCTAAGGGGAGCAACCCGAGATGTCCTCTCTTCCATCACCGCTTATCTGTTTCTAAGATGACAGAGCGCTGCACAAAGAGTCTATGTTTCAACTGCTACGAGACTTTTGGATCAGGCCACAGGTGCAAATGACTCTTTTGGGTGGAAGTAGATGGCCCCTCTAACAACAACGAGGATGACCCCGATGTGGGGATTCCAGATATTTCCTTGCATGTCATCCAAGGCCCTCAGGAAGGGTGTACCATACAACTGGACCTTACTCTTGGAGGTCAGATGCTCCTTGCCCTTATGGACTTGGGCAACATCCACAACTTTATCCACCAGACTACAACTCACCGTCTTCACCTCCCGATCACACGTCGCAGTTGGGTGCTTGTATCGATGGCCAACGACCACCAGATGGAGTGCCCGAGTATTTGACGTCGAGTTCCCATAATGGTGGAAAACCACCACTCCGTCGCCGATCTTTATGTGATGGACCTTCAGGGGTTCGATGTGGTACTTGGCGTTCGTTGGCTCGGGATCTTAAGGCTACTGACGTGGGACTTCGATCGCCTCATTATGTGTTGGTACCAGGGGCACATCAGATTGAGTGGCGCGACCAATCCTACTACCGAGCATGACTTCCTTCGCGATCCACGACAATCCCCCCTCCAATGATGTCTTCTCCCGCGACCGTATCTTTCAACCTCCAGCAGCTACTCCACGACTTTGCTGAGACATTTGTGGCCTCGGCTGGCCTTCCTCCACCACGCAGCCAGGACCATTGCATCTACCTCCTCTGAGGCTCATATCCAGTGCTCGTCCGCCCATACCGCTATCCTTTGCTTCAGAAGGATGAGATTGAGCGACAATGTACAATAATTCTACGACAGAGGATCATCCACCGCAGCGTCTCACCGTAATCCTCGACAGTCCTTTTGGTGCACAAAAAGGATGGCTCTTGGCTTTTTTTGCGTTGAGCCGTTGACTATAGTGAGCTTAATGTAAAGACAGTGAAAGACAAGTTTTCGATTCAGGCGGTAGAGGAGCTCTTGGACGAGCTACTTGGCGCCCGCTTCTTATCGAAGCTGGATTTGTTTTTAGGTTACCAACAGGTGTCGATGGCGGCCGCAAACGTCGAAAAGACGACCTTTCAGACGCATCATGGGCACTTCTAGTTTTTGGTGATGCCTTTCGGCCTCATGAATATCCACATTTTAGTCTCTAATGAACGAGGTATTCCAACCCTTGCTGCGTAAATCAGTCTTAGTATTTTTTGACGACATTTTGGTATACAACAAGTCCCTCACTGATCATTTGCAGCATATCCGCATTGTTCTTCAGCTGATACACCACCATCGGCTTGTCCTTAAGGCCTCCAAGTGCTCCTTTAACAAGGGGAGCGTCGCTTACCTGGGGCGTATCGTGCATGCCCGGGGAGTGTGTGGATCCTGAGAAGATTCAGGGCGTGGAGGCGTGGCCCTCCCCTCAGACATCACCCGACCTACGTGAATTCCTTGGCCTGACCGGATATTACTGCCGCTTCATCTAATGGTACAGTACTATTGCAGAACCACTTGTGGCACTATTGTGGAAAGACTTCGCCTGCAGTGACACCGCCACTGCAGCTTTTCAGGCACTCCAGAGGGCCTCTTATGTATACAAGACTTTGTCCAGGAGTTCCAGGTGGAATGCCACGCCTCCTGTTAGGGCTGCGGGCTGCTATATGGCAGGAGGGACACCCTATTGCATACTTCAGTCGCTGAGCCGCCCTCCCCATCAGAAGCTACCTGATTACGAGCATGAATTGATCGGATTAGCCATGGGCATACAACACTGGCGGCTATACATTTGTGGCCGCACTTTTGTGATCTGCACCTATCATTTTAGTTTGAAGTATCTGCGGAACAACGCCTCACCACTATCCCGCATCAATGATGGGTTAGCAAGCTTCTTTTTTTTTACTTCCGGGTGGAGTACATGGCGAGAGCCCAGAATAGGGTGGCTGGCGCTCTTTCTCGGCGTGAGCACACTACCGAGGGTGCTCTTTTCTCCATTTCAGCCTCGACTGCCGCCCTCCTCGCCGCCCTGCGCCAGGAGATTCAATCCTTGCCACTTGCCTCGGAGCTCCACCGCTATATTGAAGACGGCCTCACACCTCTGTTTTGGACCTCAAGGGGGCCCCTCATATTCTATATGGGGCGTCTCATCCTGGAGGACACTTCCACTCTGATCTTGGAGGACACTCATGATTGTGAGCACGAGGGCATCCATTGGACACTTCAGCGCATCCGGGCCGAGTTCTATTCCATCGCTGCGTGCAAGAATTCATCACCGCCTGTTCTGTCTGCCAAACGAACAAGACATCTCATCTCCTCCTTGCGGGACTCCTATATCCACTATCAGTATCGACGTAGATATGGGCCGACATATTCATGGACTTTGTCGAAGGGCTGCCCACTTCTAAAGGCAAGCTGTCATGATGGTCGTTGTCGACCGATTCTCCAAGGGTGCACATTTTATTGCCTTGGCTCTCCCCTCATGGCTAAGATTGTGGCGCGTATCTTTTTTGACGGGTTTTTTTGCCTTCATAGGATGCCAAAAAACATCGTTTCAGACAGAGACATGATCTTTACCAGCCGATTTTGGAAGCAGTTATTCACTCCCAGCGGCACCAAGTTGGCCTTCTCCATCGCCTGTCATCCACAGTCGGACGAACAGACGGAGGCGGTCAACCGCACAGTGGATATGTATTTACTCTGCATCATGGGGGACCACCCCAATGATTGGGTCAGATGGATTCCTTCGGTGGAATACTGCTACAATACCTCATACCACACCGCGCTCTAGACGACCCCTTTCTGCTTGATCTACGGTCGGGACCCTCCACGGCTCCTATCATACAATGGGGGTACTACCATCCTTGACACCGTCGATTGTGAGCTTATTGATCGGGACCAGATACTTGCCACATCAAGGGGGAGGATATTGCAAGCACAATTGTGCATAGAAGTGACTTATAAACGAGGCCATCAAGAGTTGTCGTTTGCCATTAGGGATTGGGTTTGGTTGAAGCGTCGCCCGTACCGTCAGTCGTCAGCCTCCGCCCCTCCAACAAATTGGGGCCCAAGTTCTACAGGCCGTTTCGGATCCTCCAACGCATCGGCAAGGTGTCTCCCAACTTCAATTGCTCCCAGATGCCCACATACACGATGTTTTTCATGTCTCCTAGTTGAAGCCCATTGTGGGTTTCCCTCACCAGAGCCCATGGTTCGTTTGCCACACAGCTTGAGGACAAGCCGCATCTATCATCGCCGCGCCGGATAAGCGCACCTATCATTGATGTGCAGCATAGTCTTGCCCGCCTGTTATGTTTTATCAGTTTAGCGCTCGTTTATTTTATGCATGACTTACAGGTTTTATGGCCCATGTGAGGGGTTGAATCTATTTGGTTAGGTTGTGGTTCATTGCGGTTCTTTATGAAAAGTATTATCAAATTTTCCCTCTCTCTCTTCTTTTCTCCTCTCTCTACCTCTTACTATTCCTGTAACCCTATTCCCGCGCCGTCTCCTTCGACAACCGCAAGCGACGTGGCCCCGCTGCCGCACAGCTCGGGATCGCAAGCCCCTCTTGCTTGATCGGCTGCCCGATCGTCTCCTCTCCTCCGATCTCCTGCTTTGCCACCATTGCTCCTTTCAGATCTAGGAAGGGGGAGTTTCAATTCATTTAGGGATTTCCCCCTCAGTCAACGTAATACGTAATCTCGAGTCGGAGCATACAACACATTTTTCCTCTAATGTAGGTGTAGAGTTCCTTGCGGTATATTTCCTTGAATTGTCCCCAAGTGATGTCTTGTTGCTCTTGTTACTGACATGACTTCCGCCGGGCCAGATAAGTGCATGGTGAATATTTTGAGGCGAATTAAACCTTTTCCTTACAATAGTAATCATAAAGACCTAGGTAGGTTCAATGTTGTAGATGTCGGATGTCGGGTTCATGTCGGTTTGAGTTTGAAATGTCGGATTGCGGGGTTATATCAGAGATATTTTACAATGTCAGATTTTTATATTTAAAAAATTTATTCATATATATTACATAGTTTTTATAAATATGTATAATTTTTATACATAATGTATGTTTATAAATTACATAATTAACATATATACAAATAGTGTATGTTTATAAACTACACAAGAAAGAGCCGCCAAGTGCAATAAATGAGATAAAGATCATCAAATGAGAGCTATATGAGAAAGTAGTCGATATTAGACTTAGAGAGATGCACAAAACAAATTATTTATGTTTGGTCTCCTCAAAAAAGACAACCCCGTGCACAAAGCATCCCTGCACAACAAGGGTCCGAGGAAGGATCCCGTCACATGGGTGCAATGTAGGCAAACTTTACCCTGCATTTCAGCAAAATATTGCTTCCAGGACTCTAATCCGTGACCTCAAGGTCACACGACAACACCTTAACCAGTGTTTGGTCTCTTCAAAAAATGAATTTTTTTGTAATACTCTCGACGATATATCCGTCGCGAAATATCGCCTGATATATCAGATTAAGCGGATATATCGGGCGATATTTTTAAAAAGTATTTTCTTAAAATATCGATGTCGTGGCGTTTTACCCCCAAAACCTTTGTGTTGGCCGACATCTACAACACTGGGTAGGTTTAGTTGATGTATAAAGCAACACCTTCTGCAAGGATACTGGCAAATAGGAATTTCGACAAGTGCTTCCATTGTGAAAGATTGTGGTCATTGTTCTCTTGAAGGGGCGTGTGTTTCCTCATTATTTGAGGACTCATGTGAGTGTACCTCCATCATAGGAAGTCATCATTCTTCTTCACTATTTGTTGAGTTGGTATGCTTGCTTAGGATTTCCATCACGGTCTTTATTTAATTTTGAATGATGTTAACTTGAGCGTCAATGCCGACATAGGTTTCTCGTCTTGGCTGACCATTGTAAATTTGCAACTTGTTTCAGCTTTTTTAATTGGGTTGCTGAAAGAATGGATATCAACTCTCCTCTGTTTTATAGCCGCTTTTTATGAGCACTATAAAGCACAATTAGAGATACTTGGTGTGACTATAATATCCGTAGAGGTGGAAAAAACTTCGGAGGGAAGAATTAGTTGTTGATTTGGAAAATTCGTATTACTTTGCTAGGTTCTCGGAAACTATTGCATGGATTTGTGATTATTATCCATTTATCCAGCTTAACAACTTTTTAGGATAATTCTCTCCCAACTGCATCCATAATTGTTTTGATTATTTCATAGTTTTGTTGAATTTCTCTTTGCTTTATTTTACTTGGTTGTACTAGTCTATCTATCCTAGACAAGCTCTCAATTTCATGTCTTATGCCATCTACTGCTTTGCCTAGTAATTATGAAGTCTCCGTGCCCGACCTCTTATAGTATTTTTTTTATTAACCCATGCCATTATCAAACAGCCTTCACTATTTACCCTTTAACTAAAATAAATTATCGATGAGTTTCTTGGAAAATCAATCATGGTATTTTTTTTCTTTAGAGAAGTGTAGCATATGTGTTGATTTCAAGCATAGCATTTCTTGTTTTAATCTGGAGACAACTTTTTAAGTTGGTCAATATTTTTGTTAGGATTATTTGTTGCAGACACATTGCCCTTATTCTCTATCGTGAAGTGTATATATATACATTTAAATGTTTCTAACGACTTCATCATTGCTCAAATATTTCGGAAATGCTTTTACAGAAGAGATCCATATAGTTCTAGGCCCTTTGAAGGTTTAAAAATCATAGATGTTGGATGTGGAGGGGGCATTCTCTGCGAGGTATATTTCTCCTCAAATGATTTATTATCATCAATTATTTTTAAATTTATTATTTTACTTTGAAATTCTTACTTCCTATATCTTAATATTGCCACATGAAGTCTTCTAACACTTTCCCGAGCTAATTCAGTTGGATCATTGACAACTAGCGCTAATGAAAATAATTTAATTTTAGTCCTTATTTCTATTTCTTCAACAAGTAGCGAGTCTTCCTTTCTTTATATGATTGTAGTGATCATTGGACATTGGCTATTAGGCTTGTGATAGTTACAGGATTGTATGTTCTCTCTAAATAGGAGTCCTATTGACGATTTTACATCTATTTTGAAACATCTTTTGATATGCGTCCCAGAGAGTTACTATTACGGAACTTGTCCCCAACGGTGGATATGTGGACATGAGCATATGGAGGTTTTACACAAAGTAGTATGGCACGCGGAGAGAAATGACCCCTTACAATGGTGAATGTGACGGAGAGCGGAACCATCTTTATTTTTTGTGAAGACCCTGATTCCGGGCTTCCCAAATGATTTGAGAATCGAACATAATTTCAATAAAAGGTTGCAACATCACAGTACAAAGACCATAAACACCAGAAATTTTCTTCATTCATTTATTTATTTACAACAGTTAATAAAAAATTATGAGTATTTATCCATACTCATTACAAAAATCATAGCCGGGATCGGTGCACGAGGCTTTGTGCCTTTCCTGACCTTCGTCAATGCCTATAAATATCTTTAACCATACCTTCGCCAACTCTTCGGGGGGGGGGGGGGGGGTCCTCTTTGGTGCACTGGGAGACTCTCTTGTTGCCAAAAAAAAAGTATCCACGAAGGGTTAGTCATAAAAATATGCTTATATGAGAAAAGTATTTCTTGAAACAGTTATACATGCAGACAATGGGGAATAACAATATGCATACATTACAATAAACCATCAATTTCATTTACTCTCAATACTGACCCTTAACTTGCCCCTTAATTTTAGTTACATAAAATAGGAAATGCTAAGTCATGCAAACTTGAATTGGGCCCCACCCCTAAAGGGCAAAAGTGTAGGCTCACCCCTACTGGTGAATCCATCAGTAGATAACCTCTACATCATAGGATTCGAATCCTTCACATTTCCTTATGCAGAGTTTTATATTCTTATCTTAACGTAATTGACATAAAACATGCGCTTTAACATAAAGTTTTCCCTCAGAAGGTTGTATCACTTTCAATTTCTCTCGCCCACTTTTATTTATCATTGAGTGTAACTCATATGCACAGACAGTGTTTATAAAAAGTAAAACAGTAATACCAAAAAAAATACTTGAATAAACATAATCCAAGAAATAAGAAACTCACAAAGGCCTTGTCTTTATCTGTACTTTTGTTCGCATTATTGCCACGATTATCTTGCGACGTCATCATCTTGTTCCTTGGCCTCGGAAACCACTGAAATAACACTTACTTTATTTGGGTTGCGTCACTAGTTACGCGTAGCGTTGAAGTTAAAAGGAAGCGTTTAAAGCCCGTCAAAATACGAAAGTCAACATAAATGACAAAATAAATGTTTATACTTGTTGTCTAACCAAAACAATCCTCAACCGAGACTGCGAATCTCAAACTCAGCCGCAAAACGACACAAAACAGCCAAAACAGCTTCCAAATAGCTCAAAAACAGCCCACCAAAATGAAAATCAGTCCCAAATGAACATAAAACTGCCCACTAACACGAAAGCATCAAAATCCGTATAATGAACTCGCAAAAATAATACTAAGCAGCCAAAACAGTCAAAACAGCCCACTAAAACCTAATTTCAGCAAGCCTCGTCTAAGAAGTGCATAGTAGAAAGGAGGAGAACATCCTTACAGCGGGAGAGGAAGGGAGAAGGGCGTTGCGCAACCGATCCTTTTCGGATCGCCGGAGTGTGGCGAGATTCTTCCTAGGTCTCCGGAGGAGGCTCTGAAGAAGGTAGGAACCAAGGGAAAGAAGCGATAATAACTCCAAGAGTGGCGGCAACAAGCCCTAAAACAGCGGACACAGGAGAACAGTCAGCGGCACAGAACCAGCAACACAGAGGCAGCAAAGTAGCAACATCACAGGGAAGGAGAGTAGAGAAACAACAGCCAGGAAGGAGAAGAGGAAGTAGCCGGAAACAGCAAAGCAGAGGAAGCAAGGCAACGACGGCAAGGCAGCAGCAGGGCAACGACAAAGAGAAGGCGCAAAAACGGGAAGTGCGGGAGAAGCAAAGGGCTCGGCTTGATTTATAACAGGGGAATAAGCGGCCAACAGATAAAATCATAAAACCCACCGAATGAATAGAATAAGTGTCACCAAATCAGCCCCAAAACACAACTTAGCCAGCACTTGGCTTATCCAAGTGTCAAGACCAGCCAATACCACACCAGCCAACACACTAAATCAGTCAGCTCAATAATCTGACCCACTTTACTAATGGCAGCCTACTTAACACAAACCCATGTTAAATGGCAGCCCAATTACAAGTCCACACAATCACATTATTTGACTATTGACACCCATAATGAATAAATAAAGCAAATGTAACTAATAAAATGAAACAAAAAATGTGAAATTTACGACAAACTCGTACTGCCTTGTGTTCTCATCATCGGGGAATAATAACATTATTTTGCGCATTTTTGGGGTGTCATATTTTTTGCACTAGTTATTTTTTTTTTTGCAATTTATTGGAAGTTTACCCCATGGATGATTGGGCTTAAGTACTCTTGTATTCATTTGAAACATCTCAAACTTTTGTCATGTTAAATTAAGCCAATGGTTGGCCAAGAGGTGATTCCTTGAATTTTTCTCCTTATCTTCTCCTTTCTTCTCTCCATATCTTCTTCTTTCTTCTCTCCTCAGTCCATCATCAGCCCCTGTGGTTACATTGGTGGTAGCATTGGCCCGATCTTCCTCCTCCAGCCGCATGTTCCATTGAGAATCAGCCTTCGTCCATGTGTTTACCTTATTTCGCAGCGCCGCAATCCTCCACTCAGTGCATCACCACGGGCGTAGAACTGCCCTGCGTTCTACGGACCTATGACACATGCCACACATACGATCCATGACAAAAGCACATGTTGATGCCATCGAGAAAGCCCTAATTGCTGGTTAGAGGTTCACGATGAGATGATGACTTCAATGCATGCCATCCTACAACATATGGAGGCTCGTATTGAGCAATAATCATAACAACATGTCATAGTTCCCGATTCTCCACCGTCAAACCATCATCCCTCTTCATACTTTCACTCAGATACCCCCAGTGAGCCCATCCATGACCAACACCGCCACTCACAAGCCACACTTCTTGGAGGTGATCTACTTTTACTATCTAACCTTTTAGGTTGAATTGCCAAAGCGGAGCAGATCTTTGACATACAATAGACCACAAAGATACATAGTTTCGATCATCCTCTTGGATGGGTGGGTTCGCTCTTCACTTGGCTCAATTTCCTTGCCAAATGACTTTAAGTCTCACTTGGCCATTCTTGAAGGAAGCTCTCAAGAAGCGCTATCATCGTTGCTACTCCAACAATGTGTTGGAGTGCCTTTGTGGAGTTAGTCAATCCCGTTTGTTGGATAGTTACATTAATGAGTTTATCAGGCTCTTCACCCGCATGCTAGGACTTCCTCTTAATCATTATTTGTTTCTTTATACCAGGACTCCTCCAACATATCTTATCTCTCCGCTTCACCCACATTCCATTTCTGATGCCATGGAGATTGCTCATTCCATCGTAGCAGATTTTTCTGTCTAGATCGACGTGGCACCTACAGTTTCTCCCCAAGTTACTCCTCTTACACCCTACATCAACCATTCTAATTCCCACCCACCTCCAAACCAACTACCAGTGGCATCCACCAACCATCATCACCTCAACCCCTACCAGTGGCATCAACCATTGGTAGGGGTTTGGAGGTGGCATCAACCATCATCACCTCAACTCCTACTCCTCTTACACCCTACATCAACCATTCTAATTCCCACCCACCTCCAAACCACCTACCAGTGGCATCCACCAACCAACCATCATCACCTCAACCCCTAAAACCGTCATTCCAAAACCAACCCCCACGACCACCACCGACACATTGCTTCTCCAACCAATAGTATAATAATTTGTGAAGCAAGGGTCTTTACTTCAAAATGAAAGCTTACTCCCCAAATCATGACTACCCCATGAATGAGTTGCAACCAATCATTGTAGATGAGGAGGGAATCACCTTGGCGAATTTTGAAGCCTTGGAATTAGAGGATGACATCGTTCCCATCGCCAATTTTCCACGCCATTTGGACCTGCTGTGCTTATATGTGGGTGGAATAGCAGGACCTCGTACCCTAAAGATTTGTGGAAACTCCTCTTTCCTATTCTCATCATGATCATGATTATGCCCTTTGAGCTTTAGGGACATCAATATATCATATGCAACTTGTCTCTCCCTTGCACAAGGACCACTTTCAAAGTTATCCAGAAGGCATACTCAATAAACTTTTATGCCTTACTTCTTACATAACAGAGCAACCTCATGTAGGGGGTGAGTATTAAAACCCGTAAATCGTAAAAATTGTTTGCACAACAAGAAGTGCACCATTTTTTAAATCGCACAATGTAGTTTTGGTGGGGTGCATTTTATGAATTTTATATACCGAGCATGATACGGTGCGATGAGGTTTTCAGATCTTGAAAACCGAAAAAACCTCACCACACTGACTTTTCGCGTAATTTTAAAAAAATATAATAAAATATAAAATAATGATATCACACCATACTAATATGAAGTTGAATGCAGATATAAAATATAATGGTCAAAGGTACTCTAATTTTATATCTCACGCTTCTAAATCTTGCATGGTTTTATGACATTTTGATAGTAGTGAAAGGCTAGGGCTATGCTGGGTCGTATCCCTCCTCTAAATTCTTAATTTTCAAAATAAAATATACATAATTTCAAGATAGGTCTCCTCTCCTTATATATAGAAAGGCTCAAATACATAATAAGAAAAATGCTTGACAAGATAACAAAAATACAAAAGTCCCAAGATCCATCACGGTGCATTCTCAAACCGCGCCTGCTTTTCGTGCGTGCCTCGTGTAAACCTTTGCATAGCGCTTGCCGATGATGGAGTCTTCCGAACTCGTATCAACACCCCCGGGCTCCACAACGGCTTTGTCCTCAAGGTCAAACTCCAAAAACTGGGTCATGATCTCCACCTTCAGGTTCCACGTGGTCACCTTGGCCGGTTCGTACTTCCACTGGATGAGAACCCGTCGCACTGTTCTCCCTTGAATGTCTTTGATCCGTCTTCCAAAAACTAATGCAAGCTCGTACCGAGGGACCTAAGTGGTTGAAGGAAGCCCGCTGGTGGTGGAACGGGATCCCATGTGGTTTCGTGAGGCGCACTAAGAACTGATGGGGATTCCGTGTGGGAGGGAGATGATTTACCCAGGCGGCCATCGAGCAGGGCGTCAAGCTTAGTATCCATCTATTGCATTAGGGCTTGGAGAGAAGCGACGTACACTTGTCAAGAGCATCGAGGCTGCGGGAGTTAGCCGGATCCATAGGTGGCTGAGGTGTAGGTGTGTCCAAGTGCACCATAGAGCAGAGTCGAGGGGGCATGCACTCGAGGAAACTAGCATGTGTTGTAGCAGTAGGCGGATTCATCGGCTGTTGGAGACAGCGGAACGACGCGAGTCACTGATGTTATGGAATCGTTGGAGTGTAGAGTCGCTCAAAATCTTTGGGGAGGACCAAAATGTCTGAAACAGGACTTACACACCACTCTCTTTTCAAGTAGAGAGCAAACAAAAGATCCAATGCTAAAAGAAATAATAGCACAAACCATGAGTACCACGACTATAAAGGGATTGGGCTGGAGGTATCTTTGGAGGACTGTGGAGTAGCCAAAATCACGAACCAGGGATGATGTTAGCAAAGAGCTGCTAAAGTTGGTTGTTCTGGAGATTTGGACAACAATCTGGAGGATGAAAGTGGATGTTAAAAGGCAAGCTATCCTAGGCTCACTGAGTGGTGACTGTATCTAAGGAGTGGCTGAAGGGACACAAATAGAGTTTCTCGTCTATTGAATCAGATACAAAAGAAGAAACCAGAAGGTGAGTTCTCTCGCAGCATGGTATCAGAGCAGTTACGTTCCTTGGCGTCGTCGACCCGAAGGCTCGATTTGCCCGCAGTTTCTGTTGCTTGCCGCTACCAATCCAAGGTGTTCTTCCTCTATGTCTGCTCCCCCGCTCTGGATATCTTCGACACTTCACCGACGCTGAAAAAGATTTTTCCCGCCGACGAAGATGTTCATCGAAGGCTCAATTGAAGTCGACGAAGTTTTTCCCCTGTCGAAGGAGTCACATCAGACGACGACACCCCTGGCGTCGACGCTTCGTCACCACTGCAGGACAAATGAACAATTCCTGTTGTCTGCGAATGAATTACTCATGTCGGCGGTTCCTGTTGCCGATTCCTGCCGTCAACAAGTATTCCGCCGTCGAGTTTTTCGTCGTCGGTTTCGACGATCCTTTCTGTCGACAAGTATTCCCATCGACAAGTATTCCAGTCGATGATCCTTCCTGTCGACAAGTATTCCTGTCGACGAGTATTCCAGTCGACGATCATTCTCGTCGACAATCATTTGTTCTACATTCTTCTTTCCTGTATTTTTCTCTCTGCATTCTAGCTTTGGACAGGGCCTTCTTCCTATTATTGTTGGTTGTTGTGGGTTGTTTCTTCCGATTCTTCTCGTCCCCCCCCCCCTCCAGTTGTTGGGGCCCTAATGGAGGACAAACTAAAAGGTGTGAGTCTACCTAAAGGGGTTGTTGATCACTCTAGACACTATGGTGGAGGGATTTCTAACATAAACTTCAATCAGGGTGTGGCTCACATCAAGATGAATGGGCTCAGTCTATGCGGATATTCATTGGAAGCCGTCAAAGACTTGGGTTTATCACTGGATCCAACCTGGACTCAAGCAAGACTGACCCCCTGTATGAGGAATGGGAGGGTGAGAACCTTACTGTGATTAATTGACTTGTCAACTCTATGGAACTCAAGATTGCGAGTCAATTCCTTTTATGTCAAACTGTTAAAGAAATGTGGTATCTAATTAAACGAAATTATTCTAAAAAAAGACTTAGCACAAGAATATATCAAATCCAAACTGAACCGATACACATGACGGGAATGAATGATTTCGAGGAATATTATAGTAAACTGGCTCATAAGTGGGCAGAAATTGATCAATACGTTGTTATCCAAACAATTGTAGACTACAAGATTGAACTTATGCAACGAAGGGTGTTTGAAATGCTTTATGATCTTCCTTCAGAGCTTGAATTTCAGAGAGTTCAGATGTTGGGAAGAGATTACATTACTGATTTGGAGATTGTGACCCACTATATTTGAGGGAAGGCGAGTCGTATAAATTCTTTTTGTGCAGATGTTCATATTGGCCATGATAAATATGCTTTTGTTGCTGAACAAAAGAAGTGGTATTCAAGAAATATAAGACAAGAAGATAAGAGTAAGATGAAGCGTCCTCACTGTAGGAATAAAAGGACATGGGAAAGATAAGTGTTGGGACTTATATCCTAACTTGGTTTCTCCGGGTTGGATTCGTGATACTAATGAAAAGTATGTGAGATCCCAAACTGCAATGTATAGAAATTTAGAGAACATCGATTACCTTCTGGCGGAAAATGAAAATTTAACTAGAGAACTCAAGACTTTGAAGACTTGTGCTACTGGTAGATCTCTTACTATAGACTTATTTGGTATTGTTGCTCATGTTCAGACTACCTCTTTATCTACTATGGAGTCATCTTCTCCTTGGATCATTGACTCGGGAGTCTCCGACCATATGATAAGATTTTCTAGGGGTATTATTTTTGTTTCTCCTGTGTTTGGCAGTGTTAGACTTGCAAATGGATCTTCTGCTTCGGTGACTGGTAAAGAGGTTATTCAACTCTCTCCCTCGATTTCCCTTAAATCTGTTGTTGTTGTTCCTTCATTTCCCACAAACTTGCTTTCTATGAGAAATTTAATTAAACAACTTAACTGTGCTATCATCTTTTTCTCTTCTCATTATGTTTTATAAAATCTGACAAGTGAGAAAACGATTGGTGGTGGACATGAGTTAGGTGGTCTGTATGTAATGGACAGGTCTTGCTTTTGGTGCTCAAAAATTTCCAAGTAATGATCGTTTGATGATGCTGCATAAGAGATTTGTGCATGCGAGATTGAAAACTTTAAAGTCTGCTTTTCCAAGTTCTTTTGGTGTTGCTAAATCTAACTACCAATCTTGTGAATTTGGAAAACATTGTAGAACCAATTATGCTTCTAGTAGGAGTCGGAGTGTGAGGTGTTTTGAGTTGATACATTCTGATGATTGCACATCTCCTATTTATTATGTGAATGAATTTTAGTATTTTTTTCTTTTATTGATGATTACTCACGTTTTATTTTGGTTTATCGTATGAAAAGGAAAAAATTGAGATTTATGAAATATTTTAGCTATTTTATCGCCATGTGCAGACTCAGTTTGAGGCTAAGATTAAAGTACTTATGAGTGATAATGAAGGCGAATACACAGGTGGTGAACTTCAGAGGTTCTTGGGAGATCATGACATCATTTTCCAAACTTCCTCTCTTGGACCCCTCAACAAAATGGTGCGGCCGAAAGGAAGAACCATCATATCATTGAAACTACTCGTTGCTTATTGCAAGAGATGCACGCCCCTAAGGGATTGTGAGATGATGGTGTTCTCACGCCCGTCTACCTAATTAATCAGATGGCGTATGATACTTTGGGGGGAAAGTATCCCCTAAAGCTTCTTTGTCCAAATCTTCCATTGTTTAACCTTCCTCCTAAGATTTTTGGATGCGTTGTGTTTGTTCATATTGTGGGTCCTCATAAAAATAAATTAAGCCCTCAAGCCATCAAATGTATTTTTGTTGGATATATTGCTAACCAAAAAGGGTACAAGTGTTATTCACACTCTCTTCGTAGAAGGTTTATATGTAAAGATGTTACCTTCTTCGAACACACTCCATATTACTCTGATGTAACTTATCAGGTTAAATCTAAAGAGGAAAGTGATATGATGGAACCCCTACCCGCTCTTGTTGATTCTTATTCTATTCCTAGTAGCCTGAATGTTCCGATTAGAAAGGAAGTTCACACCAATGATCTACATGTTTATAAAAGAAGAAAGAACCTACAAGTCTACCAGAGAAGACAAAATAGAACTATTTGGCAGGAATGTCATACTCGTGCTCCACCACCCACCACCACTCTGCCTGATCCAAACACCAACACCACTCATGAGACCACATCTCTTCTCCAATTTTATAGTGGTCAGACTAGATATCCTCTTGATAAATATGTTAGGTATCACTCTATCTCTCATTCCTTGAAATCTCATCTTGCATCAGTTTTCTCTATTTATATTCCTGACAGTTTTTCTGAAGCTAGCTTGAATCCCCACTAGATGAAGGCTATGAAGGAGGAGATGGATGCTCTCCAACGTCAAAAGACTTGGGAAATTGCCCTTATTCCACACGAGTGTCATCCTGTCAGATGCAAATGGATATATACTACTAAATATCTTCAAGATGAGACTCTTGATATATATAAATATGTTCGGTATCACTTCATCTTTCATTCCTTGAAATCTTATCTTGTATCAGTTTCCTCTATTTCTATTCATAACAGTTTTTCAAAAGCTAGCTTGAATCCCCACTAGATGAGAGCTATGATGGAGGAGATGAATGCTCTCCAACGTCAAAATACTTGAGAAATTGCCCCTATTCCGCATGAGTGTCATCCTGTTAGGTGTAAATGGATATATATACTACTAAATATCTTCAAGATGAGACTCTTGATAGATATAAAGCAAGATTGGTTGTTAAAGGCTTTACTCAAATCGATGGAATTGACTTCCAAGAGACGTTTGCTCCTGTTGCTAAACTGAATTCTATTAGAATTTTGCTATTTATTGCAGCTCATAAGTCTTGGTCCTTGCACCAGCTTTATGTAAAAAGGGAATTGGCATGCTCTCTCAGGCTTGGATGGACCGCCGGAGGTGGCCCGAGACATGCTTCGGTGATCGTCGGAGGTGGAATTATGAGACTTAAATGATGCAAATGGTATGGGAAGTGAAGATGGACCACCATAGGTGGCCGATGACATGCTTCGGTGATCGTCGGAGGTGGAATTATGGGGGTAAAGGGGGTGGTTTTGGTGGGGGATGAAGGTGGTGGTGGCCGGTAAGGTAATGAGAGGAGGGGAGGGGGGATGGGTGGCGGCTCCATGGCAAGAGTTGGGATGGATGGGAGTGGCTAGGCTATGTAGTGGGAGTAGGGGTGGCGGCTCCACAACAAAGAGTGGGGTGGGGGTGGGGCGCTGGGATGTGGCCGGCCAAGGGGTTTTGGTTGGGGCCGACATCTAGGTAGAAAAATAGGGGGGAATGGTGATGGGGGACAAGGTGGTTGGGGATCCAAGGCTTCGCACTTGGGACTCAACTTCAGCACCAAAAATGACCAAAGGATGGCTTCTATGCTCCAATTCTTCAAGGCCCAAAATGAGAGCTCTCGCGCTCTATTTATAGACTCTAGGGGGCAATGGATGGCTATGATTGATCGATCGTCCCGACTCAAAAATTACATAAAATATAACTTGGAATAAAAATGACAAGAAAAAAATAGTATGATCGGCGAGCCGCTCAAGATATGAGCGGGCCCGATTATCATTTCGCCCGAGGTCATCGTGAGTAGACCCGAACAGGTTGGGCGGGTTGCTCCCTATCACAGGGGTAATATGCTCGTACACCATGCACTCTCTCCCACAACAACCCAATGCACTAATGTTGGTGAATGACTAATTGGTAAGGGCAAGACCCAAGCATGATGCAAAATGTTGGAGGATCCATCCCCGACCACCCAGTGAAGTTAGGGTAAGACAACTGTTAGAATAACCCATGTATTGGGCCCATATTTTGGGCCCATTAGTGCTCTCTTCTCTTTTAGTCCCGCATCTTGTATAAGATTTTTCTCTCTCTCTTCCTCCTATATATTTGTATTCTCTCCTTGTATTTACATACTCAATCAATATACACAAGTTTTGAGCTCGCTCCGAGCTTCCCCGGGTTTTTCGGGCATTTGTCCTCGAGACCCGTACGTAATTCCACACCACACTCAAAATCCTCCGCACCGACAATGCTCGTGAGTACACCGGCCACGATTTTACCGCTTTGTGTTCTGAATACAGGATTCTACATCAAACCTCCTGCTTACCCACCCCAGCAAAATGGGGTTGCCGAACGAAAGAACCGCCACTTACTCGATGTCGCCCGCTCTCTCATGCTTCAAATGCATGTTCTCAAGCCGTACTGGAACTTTGCGGTTTCGACTGCCTGCTTTCTCATCAACCGCCTCCCTTCCTCTGTCCTCAATTATGCTACTCCGTTTAGCATATTTTTTCCCTCCACTCCGGCTTTTCCTCTCCCGCCTCGTGTCTTCGGCAGCACCTGCTCCGTCCACCGCCTAGGGCCCTCCTTGGATAAATTGGATCCCAGGGTGGTGAAACACATCTTTGTCGGCTATTCACGCACCCAGAAGGGCTATGTTTATTATTCTCCCACTACTCGCAAGATCTCCGTTTCTGCTGACGTTACCTTTCGGGAAGAACAACCGTTTTTTCCTGCTCCTTTACCCGCTGATCTACCACCAACTCCTCTCCCGCCATCCCTCCCACGCCCCGTTATTCCCGCTACTACGCCACCTTCGCCAGTTTCCCCTGCCCCCGCTCCTGCTACCGCCAAACCACCCGCTATCCGTGTCTACACTCGTCGCCCTCCCAGTTCCATTGCCCCTCTGCAGCCGACCTCTACCACGGATACTTCGCGTCCTTCTGATCAGGTACCACCTTCCACTGCCCATCCTCTGGCCGACTACATCTCTCTTCATTGCCTCTCTCCCCTTCTGCACACATTTACTACTTCTCTCTCTTCGATTGCTGTTCCTAACTCTGTGCAGGAGGCGCTTCAACATCCCGGCTGGCGGGCAGCCATGAAGGAAAAAATGTCTGCTCTCTGGGCTAACCAGACATGGACCGTCGTACCCCTTCCTCCGGGTCAGAAACCAGTTCGGTGCAAGTGAGTCTTTGTCATCAAACATGCTGTTGATGAGACGATTGACCGTATGAAGGCTCGTCTTGTGGCTCGATGCTTCACCCAGCAACAGGGGCTCAACTATGAGGAAACTTTCTCTCCGGTCGCCAAGCTCAATACCATTCGCGTCCTCATCTCTGTCGCTGTTCATCGCCAGTGACCCCTATTTCAACTGGATATCAAGAATGTCTTCTTAAATGGGGATCTCCAGGAGTCGGTCTACATGAAACAACCGCCCGGGTTTGGGACCACGGGGGAGTCTCAGGTCTGTCACCTTCTAAAGGCTCTGTATGGTCTCAAACAATCTCCACGGGCCTGGTTTGAAAAATTCAGTAAGGTCCTTCGTGGTATCGGTTTTACTCGCAGCTCGGCCGACTTCTCGCTGTTTACTCGTCAAACAGGGACGGTCCTTCTGTTAGTATATGTTGACGACATCATCATTACACGAGATGACTCACAAGGGATACATGCTGTCAAAGTACATCTAAACTCGGTTTTCCAGACAAAGGACCTGGGACCTCTACGATATTTTTTGGGTCTTGAGATTGCCAGGCGACCGGACGGGCTTATTCTATCTCAACGGAAGTACTGTCTTGACCTTCTTCATGATGCTGGTCTTTCAGGGTGTAAGCCAAGTGATACCCCTATGGATGTAAGCTCAGCATCTGACTCGGATCTACTTCTCCAGAATCTTGAATATTATCGACGACTCGTTGGAAAATTGATCTATCTCACGGTTACCAGACCAGATATTTCCTTTGTTGTTGGTCTTGTCAGTCGGTACATGCACTCTCCTCGAAAATCTCATCTTCAGGCTGTTGAACGTATTCTCAGGTACCTAAAAACAGCTCCTGGTCAAGGACCTGTTTATCGGACTTCTTCGTCTGCTCCAACTTTGGTGGCATACTCAGATGCTGATTATGCTGGCTCTCTTGATGACCGACGATCTACTAGTGGTTTTTGCACATACTTTGGAGGTCATTTGGTTACATGACGAAGCAAGAAACAAGCGGTCGTTGCTCGATCATCAGCTGAGCCAGAATACCGGGCAATGACATTTGTTCTATCGGAACTGACATGGCTTGAAAGTCTTCTCACTGATCTGGGTGTAAAATTACCGTCTCCGGCTCTTCTCCTTTATGATAGCCAAGCGGCTATACATATCGCCAAGAACCCAGTCTTCCACGAAAGAACGAAGCATATTGAAGTCGATTGTCACTTCATTCGAGAAAAAGTTCAAATGAAGAAGCTCGATATAAAGCATGTTCCAGGGACGGAACAAGTTGCGGATGTCCTCACAAAGGCTCTTCCCAAGGCACTCTTCTATCAATGCTTGTCCAAGCTTGGTGCATACGATTTGTACGCTCCAGCTTGCGGGGGAGTGTTAGAATAACCCATGTATTGGGCCCATCTTTTGGGCCCATTAGTGCTCTATTCTCTTTTAGTCCCACATCTTGTATAGGATTTTTCTCTCTCTCTTCCTCCTATATATTTGTATTCTCTCCTTGTATTTACATAATCAATATACACAAGTTTTGAGCTCTCTCTACAACAACAAAAATCCATCATGATATCTCTTTCCACATCTGAGAAGAATGATAAGGTACCTGATTCTCATTGAGAACCTCTAGAAGATGATCCTTGAATCTGATCAGTTTGCTCCACATAGTCATTTGTTATGACATGTGACGAGACAGACCCCCATTGGGATTGTACGTATCAGCGTCGATCACTTGTGACAACCGCATGATTGTAATCCTTATTTTTGTAATAGTTTTTGTTGCTTGCGTATTTTATTTATTATGATAATTGTGTTCCCACGTGTCTAATCCTAGTGGGGGGCAGATGTTGTGAACCGGTTTGTGGGTCGGATGTTGGCATGCAAGTTTTAAATCTTCCAAACTCTCTATCTCTCTAACACTTGTGATTTACCTACCTTATGCCTCTTCTTTTTCACTCTTGCTCCCGCACAGTGCCCTAGCTGTGTTTCCTCTCGTGCCGATCGCGCAGCGGTAGCTCTTTTGATACCCCTTTTCCTCCTTTGATTAGGTTCTCCTCCAGTCATAGCACCGTCGGGCTCCAAGAGCGGACACGTCGATCCCTCATGAGACTTCTCTCTCCCACCCTGTCACGAGATCTCAGCCGGGAGCCCATAAAAACTTGGTATCAGTGCCAAACACCAGCGTTCCCATCTTCGGCACCTATCGCGACGACCTCCTCTTACCACTCTGGTACCCCGCGCACCCGATGTCGCCCACCTCAGCAGTCGGCCTACTGCCGCCCACCTCAGCAGTCAGCCTACTGCCTTCCTCCTCCATGACTCTCTAGTAGTCCTCCATTAACGAAGGCAGACCTGCACTCATGCAGGTCATGGAGCTTTTCCAAACCATGTTCACCACCCAAAATGCGAAGTTAGAAGACCTAAATGCTCGTTTAGATGCCTTATAAGGCGCCCGCTTCCACATCCGGTGACCGATGTTGCCTCGCCCGCGACCAGTCAGGTGGACTCAGCGCTACCCCGACCCGACGATCCCCCCTTCTCTCTCTCCATCCTTACGGAGTTTCCCATCTACGAAGGGTGTGAAGATCCTCTTCCCTGGCTCACCCGATGTGATATCTTCTTTTCAAATCAGCGCACTTCGACAGATGAATGGGTCGACACTCAGCATTGCTTCGTTCCACCTTCTTGGGCCGACACATTTATGGTTTACCCAACTCTTGCGGTAACACTCCAATTCCTCTTTGGAGTACTTTCAGGAGGCTGGCACACTCCAATTTGGGTCGGCGCTGCCGGGAAATCCCCTCGGCGACCTCGTGGCCCTCAAAAAATCGGATTTCATTGACGCGTACAAGGTGCAATTTCAGATTTTGTTGTCGAGAGCAACCTCCGTTTGCCGGAGAAACAAGTTCCCTTATTCATTGTCGGTCTCGATGAACAATTGCATTGGGATGTGGAATTCCAACACTCGCCTGATCTGACGACCTCCATGAGCTTTGTGCGGGCTTGTGAGCGCCGTCTTCTGCTTGACCGCCGGCCCCCGAGCGCCGGGATCACCTCGCCACCCGACCTTCGCGCCTATCGACTCCAAGCCAACCACCGGAGAGGAGCAACCGCGCCCCACCTTCTGGCGCCGTTTATCCCATGCCGAAATGGTGGCCCACCACGAGAATGGTTTGTGTTTCAACTGTGATGAACCCTTCACCCCCCCAGTCAACGGGGCATGCGGTTATTCTGGCTTGAAATGGATGACCCCCCAGAGGATGATGACGATGGATTCGAAGACTCTGACCACCTCATCTCTTTATCCATGCCATGGCAGGACCTCTGGAGGGTTGCACGATTCAGATGTATGTGGATATTGGCGGGACGAACTCCTAGCTCTCATGGATACGGGCAGCACCTATCCGTCAGGACAGGGCCATCAGTTTGCGCCTTCCCTTCGCCTCCCGTAGCCAAGTTAAGGTGGCAGTAGCTAATGGCCAGCAGATGTCGTGCTCTGGAGTTTGTCGGCGCGTGGCCTTTACGGTGGATAAGTACCACTCCCACACAAACTTCTTCCTGGTGGACCTCCGCGGCTTCGAGGTTGTCTTGGGCATTCGTTGATTGCGCACCATGGGCCCCCTCACGTGGGACTTTTACTGCCTCACTCTGTCATGGTACGCAGACGCCCACTTGGTTTAGTGGCAAGGCTAGGACCCGTGGCAGTCCTCGTCTTCCTTTTTTGGTGCAAACCGAGCTTCTTCCCATTCCCTTGGATCCGGCGGACAGCCACCCACCCGATCTCTCGGGCTTCTCTACTCGTTTGCCGATTTATTCAGCCCTCGGTCAGGCCTTCCGCCCCTCCGCCGATAGGATAGTCGCATCTATCTCCTTTCGGAGACGCCCCCGATCGTGGTACGGCCGTACCGCTATCCATTCTATCAGAAGGATGAAATCGAAAGACCATGTGACCTCCTTCAACAAGGACTCATCCGGCGCAACGTTTCATCCTTTTCCTCCCCGGTTCGTTAGTGCACAAGAAAGACAACTCTTGGCGACTCTGCGTAGACTACCAGACACTTAACTCTCATACAGTGAAGGATAATTTCTCTATTCCTGTGTAAGAGGAACTCTTAGATGAACTGGATGGTGCTTTTTTAAAAAAATTGGATTTGTCTTCGAGCTATCACCAATTCTGCATGGCGGTCGGCGACGTGGAGATGACCGCTTTTCGCACCCACCACAGTCATTTCGAGTTCTTGGTCTTAACTTTCGGTCTCACGAGCGCTCCCTCCACTTTTCAGGCGCTAATGAACGAGGTATTGCACTCACTCCTCCGCAAATCTGTACTTGTTTTCTTTGACGATATTCTAGTCTACAACAAGTCTTGAGTGGAGCACATGGAACACCTCCATACTGTTCTCTGGTTGCTTCACTCTCACCAGTTTGTTCTCAAGTCATCAAAGTGCACCTTCAGGCAGAGCTCCGTTACTTATCTGGGTCATGTTGTCCACTGTTTGGGGGTCTCGGCCGACGCTGACAAGCTTCAAGGGGTTGCGTCGTGGCCTATGCCGCAAATCCCTACCAACCTACGCTGTTTCCTTGGTCCTACAACCGGCGCTTCATCCGCGACTATGACATACTTGTCGAGCCCTTGGCGAGCCTCCTCCGGAAGAATGCCTTCACATGGACGGATGCCGCTACTCAGGTTTTCCGCACCTGACAAGATGCCTTGATGTCCGCTCCAGTTCTCTGACTTCCGGATTTTTCCTTGTCATTTCTCGTGGAATGTGATGCCACGTGGCTAGGCTACGGAGCCATGCTTCTGCAAAGGGCCATCCCATAGCTTATTTCAGTCACCGGGCCTCCCTACACCACCGCAAATTGTCGGCCTATGAACAAAAACTCATCGGCCTCGCAATGGTCATTCGGTATTGGCACCTTTACTTATGGGGATGCCCGTTCGTGATTCAGACGAACCACTATAGTCTCAAGTATTTTCTCAAACAACGTCTTTCCACGGTGCCGCAACAAAGGTGGGTGAGTAAACTCGGTTTCGACTTTCAGTGGAGTATAAATCCGGCATGCTTAACCGCGCCGTTGGTGCCCTCTCCCTCCGTGATACTCTCCTTGAGGCTTCGCTACATGCGATCTCGTTCCCGACGGCCAACATCCTCTCCTCGCTCCTCCAAGAGATCCAACGCTCCCCCAGTCTGATCGAGCTCCTCCACTGAGCGGAAGAGGGCCTCACCAATCTAAAGGGGGCGGCCCGACCTGGTCTTATTCTATACCGTGGTCGAGTTTATCTGGACGACTCTCCTTTTGACCATTTTGGAGGATGTTCACTACCACAGTGATGAAGGCGTCCACCGTACACTCCAACGTCTCTGCCCGGAATTCTTTTGGAAAGGGATGCGCAAGCACGTACACACCTTCACTGCGGGTTGCACAGTGTGCCAACGGAACAAGACGGATCATCTACTTCCGGCAGGTGTGTTCCAAACTCTTTTGGTGCCTACGCAAATTTGGTCGGATTTATCCATGGATTTTGTCGAAGGGCTGCCCTCTGCTCGCGAACAATCTGTTTTGATGGTGGTGGTGGATCGTTTCTTAAAGGGGACCCATTTTATTGCGTTGGCACGGCTGCTCCTCGTCGAGAATGTCGCTAGGCTTTTTTTCAAGAAATATTTTGTTTGAACGGGATGTCAGAGACCCTTATTTCACATCACAACAAGGTTTTTACTAACTCTTTTTGGAAGGAACTCTTCACTCTAAGTAGCACCACACTAGCATTTTCCCCAGCCTACCTCCCTCAGTCCAATGACCGGACAGAGGTGGTAAACCCCACAATAGAGATATATTTTTGATGCATCATTAAAAATCGACCTCGCGATGGGCCTCGCTGGCTTCCGTGAATCGAGTATTGCTACAACACTGCTTACCATACGACGCTCAAGACCACACCATTCCGCCTTATTTATGGATGGGAACCGCTGCGCCTTTTGTTTTTACGGGCGGCTTGGCCCGGGTGAACGCCATGGACCGGGAATTGGAGGACAGGGATGAGTTCCTGCTGGCAACCTGAAACCGCCTTATACAAGCCCAACAACACATGGAAGTCGCTTATAACCGCGGTCACCGCGAGCTTACCCTTGCCATCGACGATTGGGTATTGGTTTGGCTCCGATCCTTCCGTCAAGTGACAGCTACAAGTCCCACGTGCAACAAATTGGGACCAAAATTCTTTGGCCCCTTTCCGTTCACGGATCACATCGGAGACGTGGCTTATCGTCTTGGCCTTCCTCCAGAGGCTCGCATTCATGATATTTTTCACATCTCTCATCTCAAGTTGTTTGTCGGCTCCCCGCCACCATCTCCACTTGTAGACATTCTGGTACAGCTTGAGGACAAGCTGCCTCTCGACAGGGGGGCGGCGATGTTATGAAACGTGACGAGACGAACCCCCACTGGGGCTGTACGTATCAGCGTCGATTACATGCGACAACCGCATGAATGTTATCCTTGTGTTTTTAATAGTTTTCGTTGCTCGCGTATTTTTATCCATTATTATAATTGTTTTCCCACGTGTCTAAGCCTAAGCGAGGGACGGATGTTGTGAACCAGTTTATGTGGGTCGGCCGGACCATTGTGTTGGCATGCAAGTTTTAATTCCTCCAATCTCTCTCTCTGTAATCTCTCTCTCTCTCTCTCTAACCCTCGTGGTTTCCCTACCTGACGCCTCATCTTTTTTGCTTCCGCATAGTGCCCTAGCCGCGTTCCCCCTCGTGCCGCTTGCGCAGTGGTAGCTCTTCTGATCCCCCCTTCTCCCCCTTCGATCGGGTTCTCCTCCATCTTCCAGCTATAGTACCGTCGGGCTCCAAGTGCAGACACGTCGATCCCTCGTGGGACTTCTCTCTCTCGCGCCCATCACGAGACCTTGGTCGTGATCCCATAACATCATTCTTTAACACAATGTACACCTACACCTTAGCTAACATTGTATATTGCTGAGAAAGAAGGTTTCTAATTCCCAGGCTACCATGACGAGACAGTCGAACATCCTCCCACCTAACTAAATGCATCCCGCGGCCCTTTTGTCCCCTGCATAAAGAAAGAGCGAACAGCCTACTCAATCTTCAACAACACTTTGATGGGTAATCCAACATTAGAGGTATAGAAAATTGGGATGGAGCAGAGAACTGGTGACGCATGAGGAATCTATAGGCGGCGGATTAACAGTGACCTAACCCTACATGCTATGCAGAGCCCAATGGATTAAATCAAAATTCAGCAAAAAATAATAAAATCGCACGCAATTAATTCAAACAAGGCAGGATAATTTATTAGGGCAAAGAAGGTTGGAGTTTTCCTCCGCGTGGTGGGACAAAGCATGAGCGCGCGGCGAACCGATTCTTCCTGCAGTTAGAGATTTCTCAAGAGCAAATAACATAATAAACTAGATTCTCAAGCGAACACATAATATCCAAACCATAACATTGTTTACAACCGAACAAACCAATACAAAACACATTACGAATGTTAGGGTTGTTGTAAATAAAAAGATCTGAACGTCGGAGAGCTCAAAGAGGGAATCTGGTGGTTGGTGGAACGGATCGGGTAAGTGGAGGGCTGGTTGGGGATTAGGAGGGTTGGATCGGGGCGGGGGATGGATGGAACCAGGCTAAAATACCTAGATCTGGACAGATTTGGGTGGCTGTTTCAAGGAGGATCCACTGGATGGGGGGTGATGACAGCAAAGGGGAAGAGGCGCGGCGGCTGGATCTGGCTGGAAACGGGCAGATCTGGACTGTTTTGGGGTTGAAAACAGCCAAGCAGACTGTTTGGGGTGGTGGCAGTGAAAGGGGAGGGCTGCGGGTTGTGGAGAAGGCGGCAGCAAGGCTAGAACAGGGAGAGGAGGGGCTGTTGGCCGGATCTGGGCAGAAAAATGGCCTGCGGACTGCTGTGGAGGGGCTGCGGCCATGGGTTGAGGGGGCGGTGGCTGGCGGTTTGAAGGAGGTGCGGATGGAGGGGGTTTCTGGACAGTGGTAGTGGCTGGACAAAGGGGAAAACGGATAGGGGGCTGCTGTTTGCAGGGGCTGGACAACAAAAATGGAAAAGTGAAGGGTGGGGGAGGAGGAAAAAAAATCAAAAGATACAAGCCTTATCCCAGGAGTCGTCACCTAGGGGTTCCACGGAGTGCACCGCGGAGAGATCACCGGAAATGAGGAAGAGGACTCTCCAAATTTTAGCAATCAGAAATGACGGCAGTCCTAACAATCTATTCTAATAAACTGAAATTAGGGCACCCAGAATCAATGGCTATGATTAGCCGTTGGTTTCGGGGCCAAACTACGTGAAATATAAACCGAAAAACAGAAAGCTATATGTGAAATTGTTTCGCAACGCGAATCCGGACCCATCCACGGAATCTGATCGTCGATCTGGGCACTCCATATATGGTAAGTCGCCACACCGCATCAACTGGTTTCACCAAAACACGACGACCAACAAATAATAAACTCCTGGTGCACCACCCCACAATTCCCTTCTCAATCTTCATCACCACAAAATCGAAGTTTGAGTTCGGTAGTCATCTGCCAACAAGTGGAATCTTCAAGTGCCTCGAGTCCTCCCCTCAAACAAGAGATCCCAAGATGTTGCTCCAAACTTGGATTGAGGAGGATGTCAAATTTGTAAATATTTAGTCCTCAACCATATCCTTGAGAGCTCTTGCATTTCTCATGGTGGCTCGAGTCACAACTAAGTTATCATCCGCAAATAGAAGGTGAGAAATATGGGCGACACTAGTGCTGAACCTGAAACCCATCAATCTGCCCACTCATTCTATCTCCTTCATGCGCAAGGTAAGCATTTCCAAGCATTTAATAAACAGGTAAGGTGATAGTGGCAATTTTTGTAAGACTCGAACGTATCATTTTTGTATAACAAATAACAAATTATGTGAATATCCCCGATGATGAAAGAACCTTTTGGTGTTGACGTGACGTCGCACTTTAATTTAGTGTACGGGTTTTCTGTTGATATTATATTTTGTGACAGCCGCTCACTTGGGTTGAAATGAGGTGAATGGTGGCTGTGCTAAGGGTGATCGGGTGGGCTGGCTTCGCTGGGTAGAAGTTATGTAAAGAGGCTTTATCTCTTTGGACCGGCTGGACTGGTAGGGTGACCGATTGCCCGGGTTTAAGCGGTGGATCCTCCCGTACGTTATAATCCCGTGCTTCTTTATTCCTCTGCATTCCGACGGAAGAACGCCGAGCCGCACTTGCGCCGATCGCCGTAGCCGCCTCAAATCTTCTCCGTTTCGTACGATTTCTCCTTCGTTGGATCGGTAATCTCTTTCTCTTCACTCCTCTTTCTTCTTGTATGACGTTTGTGTGTATAAAATGATGATGGGGGAAACCCTAGGGTTGTGGTTTTGGATTTGAGTCATTCGTTTTGTTTCCAATCAGAAGTTCTTTATGATTTTCCAAACCCTCAACCTTATTTGCACTCAATTTGGGCGTGATGAAGTTAGGGTTTCCGTTGAGGTTTTGTCTTGACCCCTTGCATCCTTTGGTTGTCGGCTATAATGTGAAGATGCATAGGGGGCTGTTTTGCGGGGCTTGACACCTGAAATTGAGCTGCAATTCGCATCCCTGAATGTAAGATCCGTATTTACAAAGTGGTTTGTCCCACGGATAGAGAAGAGACAGCTGCAGGAGAAGTTCTTGCGATTGGTACAAGGAAGTCGCTCTGTTCTTCAGTATGAAGCCGAATTCTCCAGCTTGGCGTACTATGCAGAGTCTGCAGTGGCGACCGAGGAAGCTCGTTGTGTACGGTTCCAGGAAGGGTTGCGGGACGATATCCGCGCTTCAATGGTTCCGTTTGATATTACAGAGTATGCACTGCTGGTGGAAAAGTCTCGATTAGTCGAGATGGACAAAGAGAAGAGACAGAGGAGGACAGAGACGAGAAAGAGATTTAAAGAGGGTGTTAGCCAAGAGAAATCGGGCGGAACAAGTGAAGCCCCGTGGAAAAAGAAGAAGCCGCAACAAGTGGTGTCAACTGGTAGCACGCAACTGTCTCAATCAACGTTGACCAAGTGTGCCAAATGTGGCAAGATGCACCGCGGGGAATGCTTGACAGGAGTTTGTTTTTACTGTCGCCAACCGGGCCATCGTCGAAAGGATTGCCCAAAACTGCAAAGGGAGGAAAGTTCGAGGGGAGCTCCAGCCTTGCCGCCTCAGAAAATTTACCATATTGGGACTTCCAGAGAAGGGGAGTCGATAGCATCAGCACCCGCTGAAGGGGCCAGAGAGGAGAGGCTAATACAGGCTCGGGCATTTAATCTCGGTCAGCAAGAGGCGAAGGCAGATGATACTGTGGTCACAGGTATGCTGCTTGTTCATGATCAAGTATTGAAAGTTTTATTTGATACTGGTGTCAGTCAATCGTTTATTTCAACATCTAGTCTTGAATCAATTCATATACGATCATATCAAGTGGCACAACCTTTGAGTGTACTGCTACCGAACAATACGATTTTGATGACAAAAGAACGAGCTGTAGTCTCGCTGCTTTGTAATGATAAATGTGTTGAAACCGATGTTGCGGTCTTGCCATTGGTTGAGTACGATGTCATTCTCGGTATGGATTAGCTATCAAATCGAGAAGCCGAACATCAAAAACCTGCTGGTTACCTTCGATCTCTCCCCATTCCGGAATGGAAATGGATGATGTTGCAATGAATTTTGTATTTGGCATGCCTCGCAGTAAAGCTGGGAATGATGGAATTTGGGTCATCATTGACCGATTGACAAAGAGCGCCCATTTTATACCGATCAAACAAAGCGGACCGACTGAAAAATTGGTGGAACTCTATGTAAATGTAGTCGTGAGATTACATGGTATTCCACGTACGATTGTGTCAGATCGTGATGGACGGTTCACATCGGATTTGTGGCGACGAGTACATAACAGATTGGGAACAAAATTGGTGTACAGTACGGCCTTCCACCCGCAAACAGATGGCCAGTCTGAACGTACCATCCAGATGCTCGAAGATCTGTTACGAATGATAGTTTTAGACTTGAAGGGTTCTTGGGAAAAATATTTATCGCTAGCTTAATTGTAACGGCCCTAAACCGTCACAATATAAATCGTTATTTCTGAGTGAGTTTTTTCACATACTTATACGCAGCAGTATAATAAAAGAAGTGTACCAGAATTATTCAGAATACATAATTACATTGTCTATATACCAGAAGAAAAACAGCCAACTCCACCTTCCTCTCTGCGGGGCACCGCATCGTATCAAATATCGTTTCAATCCGCAGGATCCAATCTTCCGTCTCGATCGGAGGCAAACCACCCCGAAACGTCGGCGGTTTCAATTCTAGAAATTGCTTCACATCAATGTCAATTGAGCGAAGCTGCTGCGATTCCATATATGCTGGAGGAGGTACAGTTGGCACCACTGGGGGTACGCCAGGAGGAGGTACAACTGGAGGGGTGTCCCGAACCAGCCGAATAGCTTCTGCGATCGCTTGTGCAATATCGGCGATATGCACTACAGAAGACTGTCTGCCACTCACACTTTCTGCTGACCTGGAGTCCCTTGAGTCCTCAGGTTCATTCAGAGCCTCTCGCACTCTGCGGCTCGAATACACTTGGAAAGGTTCCTGAGGAATAGACATAAGACAGTTCAGTATTTCTGCTATATCAATCTCATCACTGTACGTTCTGTTCTATCCTGGTACGCTCTGCGTTACACGCACTGCGAAAAACCTGGCTTTGATACCACTTAATTGTAACGGTCCTAAACTCCGTCACAATATAAATCGTTATTTCTGAGTGAGTTTTTTCACATACTTATACGCAGCAGTATAATAAAAGAAGTGTACCAGAATTATTCAGAATACATAATTACATTGTCTATATATCAAATACACGACATATCTTACATCACCACTATCTAACAAAAGAAAGAAAAGTAAACTCATGCTAACCCGTGGACGAGCCACGTCTGCAACTTGTCCTCGCTCTGCCTCCGCCTCGGCCCGTCTAGCGGGGTCTGACACGCTGATGCTCGGTTCCTACAAATGAGGAACCAATTAGTTATAAAACTAAGTGACTTCTTACTCTTACCTGTATAACTTTGCACTGCAAGCAGACAAGAAAGTCAGCAACAATGAAATTTATGAACATAATACGAGCTAGAAACAAGTAAAATCAACATCTTTATCTCTGGTATCAATTCATAATTCAGTTGTACTGCTTTTCTTATTCATAATTCGTTTCTCGAAATACTTAGGGTCATTTGAATATTTCAAGTATCTGGTTCGTGGACCCTTCCTTTTATTATCCGTTGTAGGGCGCTTCTACGCGCTACAGGCTTCAACGCCTCCTACTCGGATTCATATCTTAATCTGTAGGAGTTCAACCCCCCCCCCCCACGAGGTGTGAGAGTTCTACCCCCCTCACGAGGTGTAGGAGTCTGAAACATTCCCCCTACTAGGCCAACTCTTAGTATTTCGTTGCGCCGACGTGGTTTCCATTTTCTTTCAATTCAATCATTTCATTTCATTCAATTTACTTAGGATTGATTTGTATTTGGTTTCCCTCAGAATTCTATCGCTCGCTAAGCCACGTTAGCGTTTTCGGCATTTCATATAACTAGTGATATAGACCAACTGCAAGGTTCACAAAAGAGGAAAAAGCAGTAAGAACTCACCCCAAGTTTTCCTTTGCCCTTGTCCTTCGAATGGTTCACGTCACGTCTATCGCCGGACGCCATCCTCTGCAGTATCAAAATATCATTTACTTTAGGGTTGCGCCATAAATAGTTATCCGCGAGCTCCTACGACGGTCACAACTACGACCTCTAGGAGTTGTCTAGGGAAGGACTAATATGGGGGCTCAGGGCACACCATTCAGCATATATCTATCCAAGTTGCTCCAATGCGCAGCCACAAAAATACATTCAGGGCTGCGAATTGCAGCTCAATTTCAGGTGTCAAGCCCTGCAAAACAGCCCCCTATGCATCTTCACATTATAGCCGACAACCAAAGGATGCAAGGGGTCAAGACAAAACCCCAACGGAAACCCTAACTTCATCACGCCCAAATTGAGTGCAAATAAGGTTGAGGGTTTGGAAAATCATAAAGAACTTCTGATTGGAAACAAAACGAATGACTCAAATCCAAAACCACAACCCTAGGATTTCCCCCATCATCATTTTATACACACAAACGTCATACAAGAAGAAAGAGGAGTGAAGAGAAAGAGATTACCGATCCAACGAAGGAGAAATCGTACGAAACGGAGAAGATTTGAGGCGGCTACGGCGATCGGCGCAGGTGCGGCTCGACGTTCTTCCGTCGGAATGCAGAGGAATAAAGAAGCACGGGATTATAACGTACGGGAGGATCCACCGCTTAAACCCGGGCAATCGGTCACCCTACCGGTCCAGCCGGTCCAAAGAGATAAAGCCTCTTTACATAACTTATACCCAGCCAAGCCAGCCCACCCGATCACCCTTAGCACAACCACCATTCACCTCATTTCAACCCAAGTGAGCGGTTGTCACAAAATATAATATCAACAGAAAACCCGTACACTAAATTAAAGTGCGACGTCACGTCAGCACCAAAAGGTTCTTTCATCATCGGGGATATTCACATAATTTGTTATTTTTTATACAAAAATGATACGTTCGAGTCTTACAATTTCTTCCCTCCTTATCAGAATTTTCGTCCTCGAAAATTCAAACATCTTCTTGATTCCCAAAGAAAAAGGGAAATATTTTTCTCAGCAAGTCTTCTCGTTCTCAGGTAGCATCCTTGGCGGAATGGCCAGTCCACCAGACTTTGACGAAATTTACTTGTCGATTCCGAAGATTTTTGCTTTGCCGATCCACAATCTGATAAGGTGTTGTCGGACTTGACAAATCAGCTTCTATCTGCACATCACTGACAGATACCATCAACTCTGGATTCAAGATATATCGCCTGAGTGCCGATACATGAAAACATCATGCAATCGTTGCAATTCGGCAGGCAGAGCTAAACGATATACTACTTCGCCAAGACGTTCAATCACCGGGAAGGGACCAATATATCTTGGACTCAATTTTCCAATCCGTCTCAAGCGAGAAGTCCCTTTGAACGGTTTTATTTTTAAACACACCTGATCGCCCACAGCAAATTCCACCAGACGATGTCGGGCATTATAATATTTTTGTTGACGATCTTGTGCGATTTTCATTCGTTGTTGAATAATACGGATCTTTTCCTCAATTTTGTCTGTCCTCTTCTGCGGAAACAATTTCTTTTCGCCATCTTCTGCCCAGCTCAAAGGAGTTCTACATTTCCTTCCATAAAGAGCCGTTACAATTTTGACGAATTTTGACCGTTGAGTTGAAGAATTCGGTATGCCTACCATTGTCAAAGAGTGTGAAAATCGGGTTCTGGATGTTGCCCATAATCCGACTCACCCATACTTGAGCAAATCCAAGTCAAATTTACACATGCTTAACATAATTCCATTGAAGTCTGTCATGGTCATGCTCAAGGCCCAATTTCATCAACATCAGACCACGAGTGCGTGTTCTCCAAAGAATGACTCAATTCCTGGGCCAAGATCATATTATCAGAAATGTTTTGCTCACCCATAAAGGCCCCCTGCTCAACAGAAATAAGCCACAGAAGAAGGGACTTCAGTCTCGACACAAGGATTATATCCTCCTTTAATTCTCTTTTCCTGCTCCAAAGCTTTGAATGATTTTGTTGATAAATAATTTTGGTGTTAGTAATCCAGAGGCATTCTAACAATAAGATTATTTCAATGATGGTCGTGTTTCTTCAAATGAGCTCGAGGTTGATCTAGCTTTAGTAACCGAGCATGGCGTCAAGCCCTGTTGGAAACGTGGATGAGCTCTCCACAGAAACCCAACTCCACCAACCAATTCCACTTGACTCCACAACTCAACACCAACACTGCGAGACCGCTACCTCAGACCGCGCGACCTCCCGCTATAGGCGAGTACCACCCCGCGCGAGCGGGCTCCCGCCTCCACGCGCGACCACAACCCAGCGAGGTCGCCTTCACCACCTCTCGCCTAAACCACCAGGCGAGACCGCACCCCACTCGCGGCTTGACCGCCTAACTCGCGTGGCGAGATCGGTCTATTCGCGACCTGCTCCTGCGCGAGCTCCACCTGCGAGAGCTACACCAGCGCGAGCTCCTCCTGCCGAGATCACCAAAGCGCAGGTCGCGCAAGCCGCGAGTTCTCTCTCGCTGCGAGCTCACTAAGTCGCCCGACTTCAACTCCTAACCGCCCGGACAGAAAAACACACCAGCGCTGCGGCGCTTCCCACTCTCTCTCTCTCTAAACAGGAACAAAAGGTTTTGGGAGTTTATCTCTCTATTCATCAAGCTTCAAACATGTACAAGGGAGCCTTTATATAGGCAAAAGAAAACTAAACAACTCTCTCTCATCATAAATGTGCACCCTCTCTCATAATAAATGCAAACATAAAATAATATTAAATCCAAACTTTTGACTTGTTGACTGGTCAACCAGTCAACCTCCAACAAACTCCCCCTCAAACTTGGCAGCACATGCCAAGTTTGCCTTTGAGCTTCAGGAACGTGTCTACCTTCAACGCCTTGGTGAAGATGTCCGCGACTTGCTCTCCGGTCGGGCAATACTTCACTTCTACTGTCTTCAACTCTACCTGCTCTCTTAGGAAATGATACCTTGTCTCGATATGTTTGCTACGTCCATGTAGCACGGGATTCTTCGCGAGCTGGATGGCCGACATGTTGTCCACCAACATAGTCGTTGGCTCATCCACTCCATGCTGCAAACTCTCCAACAGATTCCTTAGCCAGATGGCTTGGCAGGTACCAGCTGCTGTTGCAATATACTCAGCCTCGCAGGACGATAGAGCTATCGTAGCCTGCTTCTTCGAGCTCCAAGAGAACACCCCCGTTCCCATGTTGAAAGCATATCCGGAAGTGCTCTTCCGATCGTTCACATCCCCGCCGTAGTCACTATCCGAGTATCCTACCAGTGTCAGCTCTTCTCCAGTAGCATATTTCAGCCCATGGCCTCTGGTCCCGTTGATGTACCTCAGGATCCTCTTCGCTGCCGTGAAGTGGTCTTCCTTTGGCTCCTCCATATGCCTGCTCACCACTCCGACCGCATACATGATGTCCGGTCGGGTGAAGGTAAGGTAGCGTAGACTGCCCACCAAACTCTTGAATAGGGTAGGATCCACCGCTCCTTCCTTAGAATCTTTCTTCAGCTTCAACCCTGGGTCAGCAGGAGTGGAGATAGGCTTGCTATCCTCCATCCTGAACTTCTTCAAGATCTCCTCTGCGTACTTCTTCTGGGATATGAAGATCCCATCTTCTCCCTGCTTCACTTCCACTCCCAGGAAGTAGCTTAACTCTCCCAAGTCTGTCATCTCAAATTCCTTCTTCATCATGCCCCGGAACTCCTCATACATAGCAACATTGTTTCCCGTGAAAATCATGTCGTCCACGTAGAGGCACACAATCATCATGTTGCCCTCCTGGTCCACCTTGGTGTAGAGGGCGTGCTCATGCGGGCTCTTCTGATATCCATGCTTTTTCAGGTAAGCATCTATCCTTCCATTCCACGCTCTTGCCCCTTGCTTCAGCCCGTAGAGTGCTTTGTCTAACTTGCAGACTTTCCTCTCCTGCCCCTTCACAACGTACCCTGGAGGCTGCTCGATGTACACATCTTCTTCCAGGTAGCCGTTCAAATAAGCAGAGACCACGTCCATCTGCATGATCCTCCAACCATGGTGAGCTGCTAGCGCTATGATCAACCGGATGGTGTCAACACGCGCTACGGGGACAAACACTTCATCATAGTTCACGCCTTGGACTTGTCGATAGCCCTTCACCACTAGCCTGGCCTTGTGCTTCTCCACTCCGCCATCCTTGTTCTTCTTCACTTTGTACACCCACTTCACCCTGAGGGGTTTTTGGCCTGCAGGAGGGTCGACCAACTTCCAGGTCTCGTTCTTCTTTATGGAAGCGATCTCCGCATCCATCGCCTTCCTCCAACTCTTCTCCTTGGCAGCTTCATCGTAGGAGCACGGCTCGACATCTGCTAACAGACAATACAAAGAAAAATTATTAAGTGCCGGTGCCGTCTCCTCATATATCTCATCCAGCCTCCGCATCCTGGGCTGAGGACGGTGGTCCTTGCTCCCACTGGTACTTGTTCCTCCAGGGCTGCTTCCACTCGTGCTCGCACCACTAGAGTAAGGGGTGAGAGCTCCCCCTGAACTTCCGCTTGGTGGTGATGGTGGCTCCGCTCCACTCATCTCCGCTTCGGCCTCTCCTCCACCTTCTTCATCATCATCCTCGAAAAACATCCCCTTGATGTTCTTCACCGCCTCATCCCAGCTCCAGCAGCTTCCTTCTTCAAACACCACATCCCTTGAGATGATAGCTTTCTCCGTCTCAGGATTGTATAACTTGTAAGCCTTGCTCGCAGGAGCGTAGCCCACAAAAATACACTTTTCGCTTCGATCGTCCAGCTTCTTCCTCCTTTGGTCCGGGACGTGGGCATAAGCCACACACCCGAAGACCCTCAGGTGCTTCACACTTGGCTTCCAGCCACTCCAAGCCTCAAACGGTGTCTTGAACTTCACACTCTTGGTAGGGCACCGATTCAGCACGTACACAGCCACCTGTACTGCTTCCGCCCAGAACTTCTTCGGTAGTCCCTTACCCTTTACCATGCTCCGTGCCATGTTCATGATTGTGAAATTCTTCCTTTCTGCCACGCCATTTTGCTGAGGCGAGTAGGCCGCTGTCAGCTGATGAAAGATCCCCATTGCCTACAGTACTCATCGAACAGCCTAGAGGTGTACTCCCCACCTCTATGCGTTCTAAGTACTTTCAGCGGTTGACTACTCTCCTTCTCAGCCATCGCCCGAAACTCCTTGAACTTCTCCAGCGCCTCAGCCTTCTCCTTCAGAAAATACACCCAACACTTTCTGCTGAAGTCGTCGGTGAATGTGATGTAGTACTTGCTTCCACCGATTGAAGTTGTTTCAAATGGACCAGCGATGTCCGAGTGAACCAACTCCAATGGCCTCGTCGCCCTTCGGGACTTGCCACCCTCAAATGTCTCTCTTCTCTGCTTCCCCTTGATGCATGCCTCACAGACCCTATGAGGAGGTGTGATCATAGGCAGACCTTCCACCATCTTTGATCCAGACAACAACTTCAGGCCTGTGAACCCCAGATGCCCCATCCGGTGGTGCCACAGCCAAGCTTCCTCCTCTTCTTCATTCCTCGCGAGACATGCCGTCTCCTTTACATCCATGCTCAAAGTGAAGAGACGGTTCGCCGTCATCTTTACCCTCACTACTTCTTTCCCATGACCGTCCTTCATGGCCAGGGTGCCATCCCGCAACAAGACTCGGTAGCCCTTTTCCACCAGCTGCCCAAGGCTTAGGATGTTACTCCTCAAGCCCGGCACATAAAAAACGTCGTTGATGAGAACCTCCTTCCCACTCAACACGACCGCCACAACTCCTCTTCCTTCCACTGCAATCTTTGAGGCGTCGCCGAAACTCACCTCACCACCATTTGGCTCAAGGCTCGTAAACAGCTCCCTCTCTCCGCACATGTGGTTGCTGGCCCCGGTGTCTAAGTACCACACTCCATTCCTTCCGCCTCCAGCACCTTGGACCGTAAGGAACATCATCGGGTCGCCTCCCGTGTTGCTCGTCTCCGCATAGTGGTTGGTCTCCCCTCCCTTCCGAGGAGCCCAACAATCATAGCTCATGTGCCCAAACTTGCCACAGTTGTAGCATTGAGTCTGGGACATGTCTCCTCTACCTCCTCTTCCTTGGCCTCTGCCTAGGCCTCTTCCTCCTCTGCCTTGGCCTCTGCCTTGGTCTCTTCCTCTACCTCCGGCGTTCCAACCTTGGTTCTGCTCGAACTCCTTCTGGTGTGATTGACTTCTCCCTTGGTCTCTACCACCTCTTCCTCCTCTACCTCTTCCTTGGTAGCCACGGCCACGCTGGCCACCTCCTCTTCCTGAGCTCTCTCCGAAGTTCAGCTGAGTCTGGAGTGCCTTTCCCAAGCCACTCACTTCTTCATCATCTTGCGCCATTCTGTACTCATGGGCTTGCAGTGAGCCTATCAATTCATCCGCCGTCATCACCGTGAGGTCCTTCGACTCTTCGATGGCCACCACCACGTGTCGGAACTTCTTTGACATAGAACGCAGGAGCTTCTCCATGAAGCTAACCTCGTCTATGGTCTCCCCATTTCTCTTCATCTCATTTGTGAGCGTCCGTAGACGGGTCACATAGTCGCCAACCTTCTCCGACCCTTGCATCCTCATCATTTCATACTGGCCTCAGAGGGATTGCAACTTTACTTTCTTGGCCTTGTCTACTCCCTGCATGGAGCGCTGCAAGATCTCTCATGCCTCCTTCGAAGTCTCGGCGTCCGAGATCTTTTCGAACGTAGCTTCATCTACACCTTGATACAAAATAAACAACGCCTTTTTGTCCCTCTTCTTAGCTTCTCTCAATGTTGTCCTCTGTGCGTTCGTTAACGCGGCTTCTGCTTCGGCAGTCAGCGCCTCCACACCATCCTCTACTACCTCCCACAACTCCTTGGAGGCTAGTAGTACCCTCATCTGGATGCTCCAGTTCTCATAGTTGGTCTTCGTCAACTTGGGGACTTGCCCCGGCACGGCACCTCCAAACTCCATCTCTCCCCTACTTCAAACCTTCCGAGGGTCTCAACCTCGCTCTGATACCACTTGTTGGAAACGTGGATGAGCTCTCCACAGAAAAACCCAACTCCACCAACCAATTCCACTTGACTCCACAACTCAACACCAACACTGCGAGACCCCTGCCTCAGACCGCGCGACCTCCCGCTATAGGCGAGTACCACCCGCGCGAGCGGGCTCCCGCCTCCACGCGCGACCACGACCCAGCGAGGTCGCCTTCACCACCTCTCGCCTAAACCACCAGGCGAGACCGCACCCCACTCGCGGCTTGACCGCCTAACTCGCGTGGCGAGATCGGTCTATTCGCGACCTGCTCCTGCGCGAGCTCCACCTGCGAGAGCTACACCAGCGCGAGCTCCTCCTGCCGAGATCACCAAAGCGCGGGTCGCGCAAGCCGCGAGTTCTCTCTCGCTGCGAGCTCACTAAGTCGCCCGGCTTCAACTCCTAACCGCCCGGACAGAAAAACACACCAGCGCTGCGGCGCTTCCCACTCTCTCTCTCTCTAAACAGGAACAAAGGGTTTGGGAGTTTATCTCTCTATTCATCAAACTTCAAACATGTACAAGAGAGCCTTTATATAGGCAAAAGAAAACTAAACAACTCTCTCTCATCATAAATGTGCATCCTCTCTCATAATAAATGCAAACATAAAATAATATTAAATCCAAACTTTTGACTTGTTGACTGGTCAACCAGTCAACCTCCAACAAGCCCAACTTTTTTCTTAAAATTGTATCTTGCTCATGCCAATTATTGAGATAGAGATATCTTAGGTTACCATTGTGGCTAAGACACATGTTGATTCATGACTTTAGTATTCTTGTAAGATTGTTCTCTAGATATGTGGGTTGATTCACATGCTCCGAGTTGATGTGTGCTTCCTTGCAGAGTTCTTGTTGCAAGGATCTTCCATGACACTACATTGAGAATTATATATTATTTGCATGTTTATACTACATGTATTTTTGATGCAGCACATGATTGTTTCTTGAATTTCATAGTATTTACTATTTAGAATACTTTTATTAGTTTATTTCAATTTATTTTATATTATTGTTAAAATTATCTTTATTTGTATTAGAGGATTAAACTTCCAAATTATTTGTTTGAATTTGGATCAGAAGATATTCTTGGTTTAAATTTTTTTCCTTGTACCACTATTCTATAAACTGGGGTTTTATGACTTATTAAATGAACATTGAAATTAAAATTACTCCTAAACTCCTCTCTCTTCATTCTGTAATTGTGTTCCTCTCTCTTTATTCCATGTATTTCTCTCTCCCCATCGGTGCCTCTCACTACCCTGATTCTTTTGTTTCCCTCCCGCTGGCAGTTCTTCATTACTAGGCCAACCGTTGATGAATTTTCAGGGGTCTTGGGAAGTGTCCAAGAAAGCAACCACCTTGGCTACGCATCTATTATCTCTCGTATAATTTCAATAACTCCCTGGTGCATAATGTGATTTATTTTTTATTCGCATATTAATGGAGCTATCTTTGCTCTAGGGTTGCGCTTCATTTTCTGGAATACTTAGTTGTATAATTGTTCTCTGAACCCTTTTATTTTCAACACTGAAAAAGTTTGATTCCCATTTCTCATACTTCCTTCGATTCTTCAATAATTGAGTATAGACCTGGTGAATTTGTGAGACCTGCTAGGGCATTAGTAGGGCACATCGACATGTATACTTGAAATTATATACTGGTAGGAGGAAGCCTCTACATAAATACTTGGTGTTTTCAGGCAACTGAATTTTAATTTTGCATGATTTTTTTCTTCTCATTTTGGTATGCTCCCACTCTGCCAAGGGCCTGAAGATTTTGTTTTGTTTTTATAATACAACTTGGGGTAGTAATCTTTTAGTATATGGTATACAAACATTTTATGCTAAGTGCATAGAATTGCATGCGTTAATACATATGAAACTTTCAGTAATATATATTTTGCATTTGGCAGCCTCTTGCTAGGATGGGAGCTTGTGTTACTGGAATAGATGTTGTGGAAAAAAACATAAATGTTGCTCAAGTGCATGCGGTATGGCTGTGTTTACACAAAATATTGTTTCATTCTCACTTTCTTGTAATGTCATATTTTATCTACATCAGTATGCATTATTAAGGAACATATTTATAGTGAAATTTAACTGGCTTGATACATGTGCATAATTATTACTCTTTGGATCCTATGGTATTTCTCCATGGAGACTGACCTTCATTACCCAAGAAAATGATTTCCTTCCTAATACCGCTAAGATTTTTACACACTGATTCGATCTCTTTTCGAGAAAGGAGATTTGTGAAAGGGGTTGAAGAGAGGAGGAGATTCAAGTTTATTGTTTATAAATGTGAAGTATCTTTTATACCTTAAGGCTAGGAAAGTTGTTCTTTTTGTTGGATTCGTAAGAATCTTGAGAATTAGATAACTCCTCCAAAAGCTTATCAATGAGAAACTACAAGAGCAAATGGAATCTTAAACTAGGTCACAAATAATTATCCTTCGCATAGATATATTCACCGCAACTTACCCCTACCTTGGGATGAGTTTGTTACTTAACACCCACCGCAAGCTCATACCATAATCATCCATCCTTCGAAGACACAGAGAAAGTCGATGAAGATTTTTTTCAGACATTGCTGATAAATATTCCCACTAATTGAGATCCAGAGGAACAAAAAAATATAAATAATCTTGTGCTAAATTTTCTCTTGAATAAAAAGATGTCGTTCTCAATGTGTTTCATTCATTTATGAAAAACTGGAGTGAAGTGAATTGCAGCTTGATTATCACAATATAACTACATGTCTCTTTGAACAACAAAACTCAGTTCTCCCAATGTTAATATAATCCATATTAGCTTGCATGTAACATGGGTTTCTTTATTCTGGTTCTGTAGAGGAAGGAGCTACGACATTTAGGATTTGCTTCAACAAACAAAATCAAAACTTATTTTCTTTAGGCAATCATAATATTTTCCGAGGATCATATTTCTGGGCCAAGAACATATTATCCAGATAATGGTGTGTCTTTATTGTGAATAAAGATAAAGTGATCATATGCGCTCCTGTGTAGCATGTCAAATGAAGCCTGAGAGGTTCGCTTTAGCTCATAAATAGCCTTTTTTAACTAACAGGAGAAGAGCCGTATAAATGTATTCTTTAAGATGCCTATGCAAAAAAGCATTTTTTACATCAGGGTATTGAAGATGCCAAGACTTGTTAGCAACAACGATAATAAGAATCCTAACAGAATTGAGCTTCACCACAAATGCAAAAGTCTTATGATAGTCTATGCCATCAATTTGAGTAAAGCTTTTAAGTACTAATTTGGCTTTGTAGCAATTTGTCATGTGCCCTAGATTGAGAGCGCGTGTACGGGGGAGAGGGGGGAAGTCCTCGAGGGAGGAGGAGGGAACCTTCTTGGAACCTCGGGGAGCTATGGATGGCAGCAGCGGCGGGGAGGTCGCGACGGGCTGGTGCGGGATCACGAAACTCGCGATGTTGGCGTGCGGCTAGGGCGCCGGGGTGCAACTTCCATGAGATAAGAGAGAGAGAGAGAGTTAGAAAGAGAGAGGAAATTAGAGAAGAAAAGTTGAAATTAAAATAACTTGCTTGTTTGCCTTAGCTCCCCACCCGGGTATTAATAGTCACACCAAAATGCCTCCTCCTTGGGCTTAGACACGGAGGATCAAATGTGCATAATAAAATATAAAGTAGAATTAGATAAAGGTCTGCGATATACACAACCAAAGCAGGACCATAATATCTCCACCCCGCCCGTTGACACGCTTGCCTTCAAGCTTGTGTCGTGGTGATGGTAGGCGTTAGATACCCCGTGTCCGTGGCAGCATCCCATTCTGCGGCAGTGTCGTCTACCTCCAGCCAGAAGAGGGGCTTGCAGCGATGTCCACGGAAAAATGGCCCGTCGCAGTTGTAACAGAGGCCCTTGGCACGGCGGTCACTCAACTCTTGTGTAGACTGTCGGCGGATGGTGGCTGGACGGTCGGCGTCGCGGTCCGCAGCGAGGAGACTGACTATGGGTGATGGCAGAGGGCGCGGGGTGCGGATGGACCCCTCAGTGTCTGGGTGATGGAAATGAGGGCGATCCAAGAGCAGACGCTTCTCGCAGATGCGAGTCATGATCATTGCAGTCGTCAGATCTGCGGGGACCTAAAATTCCACGTCCATGCGGAGGCGTTCATGAAGTCCCGCCGTGAAGATGGGCACCTGCTGTGTAGGAAGAACTGAGGGAGTGCGGGCCATGCGGGCCTGAAAATGTTCGAGGTAATCGTCGATCGGGCCGGTCTGCCGAAGAGAAATGAGATCCAGCAAAGTATTGTTGTGGAGGGGTGGGCCAAAACGGAGGGTGCAACTCACTTTGAAATCCTCCCAAGATAGGAGTAGTTTGTCCCGTTGCAGTTGGGAAAACCAAAGTTGGGCGGGGCCCATCAGGTGGAAGGAAGCAACATTGAGCTATTCTTCCCAAGAGGTGCGCTGATGGGCGAAGAACTGCTCACAACGCGAGAGCCAGGCCAAGGGGTCTTCGTGGTCGTCAAATATTGGAAAGTCTAACCACATGTATCGTGGCACACCGTTTCCCTCGTGCCTCAGGGGTAAAAACTTCGGCGGGGTTGACAGAATTGGCACGTCATTGGCGGAGTCCGTTGTCGGTTGGCCCATTCAGTTAGCCGCTAGTTGGGTGGTGACGACAGTAATGAGGGTGGTGTTGTTATCCGCTAAAAGCTTGGCGAGAGACTCAAAAATTTGAGAGAGGGAGGGCGGTTTGACCATTGCTGGAGGAGAAATTGGTGGGTTATCGGTGTCGGAGGGATTGGAGTAAGGAGGGACCGGCGGCGGAAGCAGCCTGGTAGAGGCCGTGAGCAATGAACGCCGTCGATGGAGGATCCGAGTAGAATGGGCGTTGGATGAGGACCGACAGAAAGTAGTCGAGGCGGGGCCGACCGGGAGGAGCCACTGGGGGGTCGACGCACGTCAGAGACGGCGGAATTTGCAAGGACAGCGGCTGTCGTCTGCTGTACGGGGCGGATCGGTGCGGGCGGGCGCGGAAAGTCGTTGTCGGAGCGGCTGACGGTGTTGTGCTCAGAGGGGATGTCGTGGTTGGCCACGGCTGGGGGAGAACTCGCCGGATCTGGAGTTTCGGCAGCGGGGAGGGTCGTTCCCTCTGATACCAAGTTGTTACGTGTCCTAGATTGGGAGTCTGTGCACGGGGGAGAGGGGGGAAGTCCTCGAGGGAGGAGGGAACCTTCTTGGAACCTCGGGGAGCTTTGGCTAGCGGCGGCGGCGGCTTGCGAACGGCGTTGGGAAGGTCACGGCGGGCTGGTGCGGGATCGCGGAACTCGCGATGTTGGCGTGCGGCTAGGGCGTCGGGGTGTGGCTTCCGTGAGATAGAGAGAGAGAGAGAGAGAGGAAATTAGAGAGAGGAAAAGATGAAATTAAAATAACTTGTTTGCTTGTTTGTCTTGGCTCCCCACTCGGGTATTAATAGTCACACCAAAATGCCCCATTCTTAGACTTAGACACGGAGGATCAAATGCGCATAATAAAATATAAAGTAGAGCTAGATAAATGTCTGCGATATACACAACCAAAGCGGGACCATAACACAATCAAAGTACATTCTTGCCGTTATTTTATGTGTTGTTCCTTGAGAACCAAAACAATTTCCTCAAATCCTGTTTTATATTTCACTGAGTTTCTTTTTCATCTTTCATAAATTTATTCCAATGAGGATTAGGATGACATCTGAAAAATGATTAGGAATAACAACAATGGAAATAAATGCAAGATATGATTGCAGACAAAGATATATAAAGTTATACCATACATAATAATCAATCGGATACCTAATATGACCGCTATGGATATTCAGTGCAACTGTATGGCTACGGAAGTTGACTCGTATCTCTGGACCTGATAATGCCAGCGTAGGTGGTGTATGCGGGTACTACTAACTTCATTTTTACCTCTAATCTTCCTTTTGTGATAAACCAGTCATTTTATTCATCTTTGCCTTCTATGATAAGCCTTCTATAATTTTATTCTAGGATGTAGTTCCTAAAATTTTTCTTTCCCATATCCCTTCTTTCTACAGTAAGGACTTTTCAAGTTACTTCTATCACCTTTGGTTTTAGATTAGAAATGCTTATTTGTTTGGTAAGGCATGATCCCTACGGGTCCTGCAAATGGCATGCCATGTGTGCATCATCCATCCCTTCACTCCCGTGGAGATTAAGAAGCATATCCCCCTCAGGCCTCAGCGTGGTCCTCACGAGGGACAGTGCAGTCTGTTGGGTTTTGGGGATGACACAACACTTGTGCACGCAACGGAAATAAGAACAAGTAAAACCCAAACGAGTTCGGATCTGACAATATTCATGAATCAAGAAGTAAATCACGCTGTAATAAAATTAACTTTGAGGGATTGAGTCTCAACTCAACCTAGATGCTCCAGAAGAATCGGGCCTGCCATACAGCGACTAGAGTCTTGAGCGCAAAAAGTATATCCACGACTCTACAGTAATCCACACGATCGGGAGAACCCGTAGCAACTTGTCACACAAGCGCTAGGTCGGGAGAGGACACTCAGTGTCTCCACAAACTGCTAGATCTGTTGTAGGAGAGGCGGCGGCGACAATCGCCGGGATCGGGATCGGGATCGGGAAGACCAAGACGGAACAGTTTCCGTCGGGATTTTAGGGTTATCCGTCCTTTTCGCACAGTGACGGCTCGTGTGCTTTTCAGACAGAATCAATTGTCTTTATAAAACCCTAAAACTATACTATTTATACCCAAGGAATAAATAGAACAGTCACCGTCACAAAGTCAGCAAGTCAACATTTGACTCAGCACGGGCGTTGAGAGAACATAACAAAGTCAATGCCAAAGGCCAGATGCGTTGAGTGCGTTGAGTGAACTCAACGCGGTCAACGTTTTTGCGCCATGGAGTCAAGTGATCTCAACGTTGTCAACGCCAAAACGCTATGACGTTGAGTGAGCAAAACATACCCAATGCCAAAGGCCAGAAATCGTCAGGCAGAGTTCGAAGAATTTGCGCCAAGGACAAATTCGTCGAACAGAGTTCGACGAATCTACGCCAAGGCCATGTTCGTCGAACTCCGTTCGACGAATCTGCGCCAAGGCCATATTCGTCGAACGGAGTTCGACGAAATTGCGCCAAGGCCAAATTCGTCGAACGGAGTTCGACGAATCTGCGTCAAGGCCAATTTCGTCGAACGAAGTTCGACGACCGTGCCACAGAAAATTTTAAGCCCCTTTCCAATTCTTTCAACTCATCACATGAGTTATTCAAGACAGATCCAATCTCCCAATTTCTCCACAATCTTATGTGCGACCCTGATAGGCTCATACTGAGTTGGCAGTGAGACTACATGCTTGATCACTTCCAGATCACTATGGTTGCACCAACACAGTCCTCGCGGCCCCAATCTTCCGCATAGTCCTCTCATCCGTAGAGGTAGTCCTGGTCGCAAACTGATGACGCATAGTGCTCATCACATAGAAATAGCCCACAAGAGAAGAGAGGGGTTTGAATTGCGGGATGGTGAAGAGCAAAATAGTGTAAGGTGTGAGGAGGAGCATTAGTGTTCCTGGTCAGCGGTGTGTCCTCTGTCAGCATTCTATGTACTTGTGATTCCTTGCAAGGAAGATTTTCCAATAGTAGCTTGCAGGGCGGCGAACTCTAACAAATCTTTCATATTCAGTTGTGATGCTCTCTATATCACCGAGGATGATATACACGGCAGTTTGAGGTCGAGGATATCTTCCATTTGTACCTCTGAGCCAACCCTCAGAAGTTAAGATGAGATTAAGTTCCTAACAATTATCCTGTTATGCCCCATTTTCCGACAATCTGGGCATTTCAATTTGACCTCATCCTCCTGATCTTATTTTCAGTGACATTGTTTGGCGTTTTCCATCTCTTATGATCTTGCATTGGAGAGGAGGGAAGGAATCATAGGTGAAGAGTACGCACCAATTAGAGGATGCCGACCATGGTGGTGTTGACCCTATTGAAGCTGGCGGACTCCGCAGTTATGCCTATGACTTAATGGAAGGATAAAATTGGTTCCCGACGACCAAAATAATGACGGCTGAAGATCGGCAGGACAGACCAATTGATACAAGCAAACAACGACATATCAAGAACATGAGTATGAATTAGCAATACTGCACTAGAAATGAAAGGAAGATGCATATTAACTAAACATGCTCGTTTCCAACCCTTGAGTGGAGGTTCTCTCTAAGAGTCATTCCCTCCTAAAAGAACCAACACAAGTCTAAACTCCAAGATAACCCTAGTCTCAAACTAAGAGCTCTTTATATAGTTGGAGACAACACTATAAGCAACTTAATTAAAAGTCAAAGCACCTTGTAGAGAAGGAAAAGTGAACCTTGTATATATGTTCACTTGTATCAAATACAAAGAACGAGTACATATTTATAAGATGGATAAAGAGAGAAGAAGGTCTTATACATGATGTGGGACTAAAGAGAAGAGAGAAATAACAATAAAAAATACATAATGGGTCTTTGTCAAATGAGCTTCTGTAACACTCCCCCACAAGCTGGAGCGTACAAGTCATATGCACCCAGCTTGGACAAACACTGGTGAAATAAGGTACTTGATAAAGCCTTTGTGAGAATATCAACAACTTGATCAGTGCCCGGAACATGCTTTAATTCAAGTTTCTTCATTTGAACTTTCTGCTGAATAAAATGACAGTCTACCTCGATATGTTTCGTGCGCTCGTGAAATACCGGATTCTTTGCAATGTGTATGGCCGCTTGACTATCACAAAGTAGAACAACAGATGAAGGAAGTTTTACCCCCAGGTCAGCAAGGAGGCTTTCGAGCCATGTGAGTTCTGAGACAATCGATGCCATCGATCGGTATTCAGCTTCCGCAGAGGATCGAGCAACCACGACTTGTTTCTTACTTTTCCATGTAATGAGATGACCGCCAAAATATGTACAGAACTCATTGGTTGACCGCCGATCGTCCAGGGAGCCAGCATAATCGGCATTAGAATATGCAATTAATGCTTTAGTAGAGTTGGAGGGTTTGTAAACCAGCCCTTGACCCGGAGCTGCCTTAAGGTATCGGAGAATCCGTTCAACCGCCTGGAGATGAGAAACCCGGGGAGCATGCATGAACCGACTGACAATCCCAACAGTGAACGATATATCAGGCCTCGTGACCATTAGGTGGATCAATTTTCCCACAAGGCGTCGATAGTATTCCGGATTGTGATTTGCCTCCATCGGAGTAGTAGCTGGTTTGCAACCAGACTGGCCAGCGTCTTTGAGGAGATCAAGACAATACTTCCGTTGGGAGAGGACAAGCTCATCTGGGCGTCGTGCGACCTCAAGACCGAGGAAGCAGCGAAGATGCCTCAGGTCTTTAGTCTGAAACACAGTGCTAAGATGCTGTTTGACCGCGTGAATCCCCTTTGAATCATCCCCAGTGAGCAGGATGTCATCAACATAAACCACCAGAAGGACCGTTCCTGTTGCCCGATGTCGAGTGAATAAGGAGAAGTCTGCGGAACTGCGAGTGAAGCCCATGTCCCGAACAACCTTGCTGAACTTGTCAAACCACGCCCGAGGGGATTGTTTGAGACCATAGATGGATTTCTTCAGAAAACACACCCGAGAATCCCCCGTGGTCTCAAACCCGGGTGGTTGGCGCATGTATACGGTTTCCTGAAGATCACCATTCAAGAACGCATTCTTGATATCCAGCTGATGAAGGGGTCAGTGAAGATGCACAACCACGGAAAGTAGGACACGAACGGTGTTGAGCTTGGCCACCGGAGAGAAGGTTTCCTCATAATCAAGGCTCTGCTGCTGAGTGAAGTCACGGGCCACCAGGCGGGCCTTCAGACGGTCAACAGTGCCATCAGGAGCATGTTTGATAATGAAAACTCATTTGCACCCAACAAGTTACTGACCGGGAGGTAAAGGAACAAGGACCCAGGTCTGGTTGGCCTAAAGGGCCGTCATTTCCTCGTCCATGGCAGCCCGCCAACCTGGATGCTGAAGCGCCTCCTGCACAGAGTTTGGGACAAAAACAGAGGATAATGATGTGGCAAAGTGAAGAAGCGGCGGTGAAAGGCAATGAAGAGAGACGTAATTCACCATAGGATGAGCGGTGGAGGCTGAAGCCGGAGCAGTAGGCTGCGGAGCGTCAGAGGTCAAAGCCGACTGCAGTGGGGCAACGGGACGAGGAGAGCGACAAGAATAGACTCGGATGACAGGTGGCTGGGGAAGGACCGGAGGCTGGGCAAGAAGGGGAGAAGGTGGAGACCGGGGAACAGAGATGACAGGGCGCACAACGGCCTCCGGAAGAGGAGCGAGATCCAGAGCAGAGAAGAAGATAAGATCTTCCCAGAAAGTGACATCCGCAGAAACGGTCACCTTGCGGGTAGTGGGCGAATAGCACACATAGCCCTTTTGAGTGCGCGAGTAGCCCACAAAGACATATTTGGCCGCACAGGGATCCAACTTGTCGGTAGATGGTCCGAGGTGGTGAACGTAGCATGTACACCCAAAAATGCGAGGAGTAAGAGGGAAGGCCGGAGTGGAGGGAAATAGGAGGCTGAAGGGAGTAGCATTCTAGAGGACGGAGGACGGTAGTCGTTTGATAGGGAAACAGGCCTTGGAGAGCGCAAAGTTCCAGTATGGTTTGAAAACCCGCATTTGAAGCATAAGATAGCGAGCCACATCAAGGAGATGACGATTCTTGCGTTCGGCGACACCATTCTGTTGTGGGGTATATGCACAAGACGTTTGGTGAATAACTCCAAACTCGGAGCAGAGGGTCGCGAAGTCATGACCAGTGTACTCGCGCGCATTATCAGTGCGAATAGTTTGAATGGGCACATAGAATTGAGTGCGAGTCTCAAAATTGAAGGCCCGAAATACGCGGGGAAGCTCAGAACGATCACGAAGTAGATACAACCATGTCATGCGAGAATAATCATCGATAAATGTAAGAAAATAACGGTAGTCAGAAATGCTAGTAATCTTGTACGGACCCCATATATCGGAGTGTACTAAAACAAAAGGAGCTGAGCTTCGAGTACAATGAGAAGGAAAAGATGAACGTGGCTGCTTGCCAAAAATAAAGGTTTCACACTGAAAAGCAGGAAGAGATATATCCGGGAGAGCCTTCTGGAGGACGGGAAGAGGAGCATGACCAAGACGCCGATGCCAATCCGAAGAGGAGACAAATGCGAGGAGAGTAGGAGAGTCATCAAGAAGGTAGAGTCTGTTCTGCAGTCGCCCTCTACCAATGATAGTCCGCGTCTGCTGATCCTGTATCAGAAAAGAAGAAGAAGTAAATGTCACGAAGCAATTTAAATCAGTAGTAAGGCGACAAACAGAAAGTAAATTGAAAGGAGAGCCCGGAACATGAAGAGCCGAGCGTAAGAGGGGGGAGGAGGCGAGAGGAATATCAGCATAGCCAGAGACAGCTGCCCCATTGGCCACAGTAATGTACTTCGGGTGAGGAGAAGACAAGTACTGAGGCGGGCAAACAGAGGTGATGTGATGAGTGGCACCAGAATCGAGGATCCATCGCGGGCCATTGGAGAGGCAGGCGATACCTTCATTGGAGATGGAGGCAGCGGAGACAACCGAGGCCGGCGGGCGGCTGAGCAGGCCATGAAGATGCTGGAGCTGAAGGCGAACCTCGTCGAGGTCAGTACGAGTGGGAGAGGAGTCGGTGGCAGCAACAGAGGCCTGCGGACGAGGAGGACGACCATGCTTGCGATGACATGTGGCTTTAAGATGCCCGTCTTTGCCGCAGAAAGAGCACTTAGGTCGTGGTCGGCCACCCCGACCACATCCCCGAGAATCAGAACGGCCCCCATGAGCTGAAGAATGGAGAGGCAGTAAAGGTGCAGGGGCCTGCTGGACAAGGGCCGGAGAAGGAGTTCCAGACAAATCCGGAGGCGGGGAGACCTTGAGAAGCATCGAGCACACATCCGAGAAGGACGGGGTAACAGTAGAGGAGAGGACTTGAGCCCGTACACTGTGAAGGTGATGTGGGACCCGAGCCATCATCATGGTGATACCAACAGCTTCCTTCTGGGTACGTTGGGCTGCAAGGTCCACATTAGGAGGCTGATGTTGGATCCAAGCTTCGACCAGAGACCGAGCCTGGGCAACAAAGGAGGTCAGATCGGTCGCGCCACCACTATCAAGGGCCTGAAGTGCAGTGATAATGTCATACAAATGGTGGAGACTATCCTTGCCGGAGTAGAGGGTATGAAGCTCGTCCCACATGCCCTTGGCCGTCTCGAGGTACATGGCCAGGCGATAAGACTCGCCATCAAGAGAATTAAGGATCCATGTCTCCACACGACCATCGTTGCGTAACCAGTCGTCAGTAGGAGTACCGGTAACGGCCTGGGTCAAGTGATGAAGAAACCCCTTCGATTGCAGGACCCGACGAACAGAGTGCGCCCATTCCACAAAATTCTTCTTACCTGTCAGAGATATAGTAGTAATACGGAGCTTATCACGTACTTCCGGAATAGAGGCCGGACGGTCTGCAGGAGGAACCGCCGTTCCGGTAGAGTCAACAGAAGAGGCCATGAAGACGAGCTGCGGCTAGGAGAACAGACCGTCAACAGAGGAGACCACGCGACTAGAGCGGAGACCGCCTGGTCACGATGTGAAGACACCAGCGGCAGGAGGAGGCCGCGACCAAAGGCGGAGCCCGACAGAAAGATAAGGCAGTGGACAGGAAGGGAAGACCGCAGCGGACAGAGACAAGCCGCGCGGACATTAAAGAGGAGAGCTCAGCGAGAAGAGCTGGAAACCACGCACTGCAGGGAGGGAAGGAGAAGACCGCGACCTAAATGCGGGAAGGCAACAGTCCGCGCGGTCTGGCTGAGCACAGCAGCGGTCAGAGCAAAAGGAGGCCGCAAGAGGAAGACGAGCGGACAAGGAGAAGAAACCGCGAGTAAAAAGACTCAAGCGGATAGAGAAGGCAGATCACGGCGAGCAGGAACAGACCGCGGCGAGTAAGAGGTCGCGAGTAGGACTCCAGCGACAAGGCAGCGGATAGCAGAGCGCAGCGGACAAGAAGAGCCCGCGAGTAAGACGAGGCAGATCACGGCGAGCTGAAACAGGCCGCGGCGAGCTGGAGCAGTCCGCCAGATGAAAAACGCAGCGACCGTGAACAGTCCGCGAGCAGGGAGCCCGCAGCGGATATGAACAACCCGCTGTAGGAGAAACAGAAGAGGCCGCGAGAAGAGAGCGGCGAGCTGAAACGGGTAGAAGCTCGCAAGTAGGGGAGGGAAGAAAGCGGACTGCAGGAGGTCGCAGCGGACTGGAAGAGAGCTCGCGGGGAGAAGAGCAGGAGGTCGCAGTGGACTGCAGAGAATACAGCGGACTGAAAGAGAACTATAGGGAGAAGTGGGCTCCACGGTACAAGGAGAGAAATGGCTATAAGAAGCTTGAGGAGGGGGGGGGACCACGGGAGGAAGAGAAAGCGGATGCAGAAGAGCAGACCGCTGAATAGATTGAGAAGGAAGAGCAGGACACTGAAGAGCAGGCCGCTGAAGAGAAAGCGGGTAGGCAAGCAAGCCGCAGGAAATCAACAGAGGCGGACAGAAAACGGGAGTCCGCGAGAGGCCGAACCTGGCTCTGATATCATGTAGAGAAGGAAAACTGAACCTTGTATATATGTTCACTTGTATCAAATACATAGAATGAGTACATATTTATAGGATGGAGAAAGAGAGAAGAAGGTCATATACATGATGTGGGACTAAAGAGAAGAGAGAAATAACAATAAAAAATACATAATGGGCATTTGTCAAATGGGCTTCTCTATCACACCTAATTAATTATGAATGCAATATTCTCCATATAGGTAACTGCATCTTCGAGAGAACTCTCGCATAATGAGGCTACTCGTCCGAGTGACCGTCATTTGTCTGAAAGTCATATACATATCATCTTACCCCATCTTTATGAGCTTAAATCTTAACAATTTATGCATGTCAGTTGGTAATGTTCTCCGAATCTGTCATTTTGTAACTTGCAGGGATTGGATCCACTTACTTCATCAATTGAATATATATGCATGACAGCTGGTAATGTTATTGAGTCTTTTGCTCTGTTTTTTTCTCCGCTTCTACTTCCAGTCGCCATGCAACTTTGTTCATCTTCTTTTACTTGCTTTATGTTTGTGTCTACCAGATTAGATTAAGTTCAGTCTCAAGATCAAACCATTGATTTTCTTGTGCAATGCGAAATTTATTTATGAATTGACTTCCATAAGTATTCATAGTAATTTAGCATGTCACTTTGCATGTGAAAAAACCAAAACCAAGTTGAACCTAGGACTTATAAATGCCCATTATTTTTGTTTGTGAATAGTGCACGATAGAGCAAGGATCCTGTGAACCAAGCATATGGTACTTGCCGTTTTTTAAATAGTAAGAATCAAAGAAAATATGAATAATTTTACAATAATTTAACAGGTATTTGTGAAAGCATGTTCTTTCATATTTCATTATTTACAGCAGCAGTAATCATTGACTGTCTATGCATGGAGAAGACCATAATCTATAGAGGATTTGATCCTTGAATTAGGGGATCCCGTCCTTCGACTAAATCTGGCTGATTCCAGATTTAAAGATTTCTGAAGGGACAGCACATTTCTATTTCACATTCAACACGTCTATTTTACACTCCAGATATAGCTAATCTAAAAAACTACAGCTATGATTTCATATTTCATTCCAAATTTTCACCGTCCTCTCTCAAATTGGTCCATGTAATTTGTTGAAACTTTGAAGTTGGTAGACCTTTGTTACAAGTGGAGAGTGAAATGAACTCAAAGGGGAAGATCCTACTTGGCCAGCCCTAGGCTTCAATTGATTTCAAATCCAAGATACAAGATAACCCCAAAACAAGGAGCCGGTAGTTATATATCCTCTCCCGACAATTGTGAAAAATGATAAAGAGAATACGTCAAGTAAAATAAAACATAACAGAAGATGTCCATGTCATATCATGTTATTGTAGTACTTTCTGCCGGTCTACTACTTCAACAATATACACGCCACGTCAACGATCCTACTTCCTCTAGGCCATCCTCCTTTGTGTTCGCAATAATACCCCCATCTGGAAAATTTGTCTTGTCGTCAAGGCAATATTCCATAAACTGGCTGCGAAAATCGTCGCAGTCCAACCACGTCCCGTCAAAGTGAGGGTGTTGTCTCCATTCGACCAAAATCTGTTCTCGAACCCGACCCTCCATGGTAACGGATTTGCAGTCCAAGATCTCCTCTGGGAGATAAACGGTGGAGCAGTATGTAACAGGAGAAAGCACAAGTACACATGGTGGTCATCCAACGGCCGAAACTCAACGACAGGAAGCACGCCAACTCAGCAATCCAAGGGAAGAGGAGTTACAGAATGATAAGCGGACACCTGTCAGTTTAGATCAGAGAAGTAGTAACGGCTATATGCTTATACTTGTAATAATATAAAAAGGGACTTATGAATGTAATTAGATTATGAGGAGAGTATTAATGAAGTTTAGTTCTTTTGTCTGTTTCTTCTTCGTAGAGTAACTTAGGATAGCTCCACCGCCCGCCGGCTTGATTACATTGGTGCTCTCGTTGAGCCTTCCACCGTTCTTGCCATGGCAACCACCGACCAACCTAATACCCGGTCCAAGGCGGTGGCCACCAATCAGCAGGAACTCTGGAAGGACTTGGAGGCAAGAACATCTCAATTATCCTCTCAGCAGCTCACCTTCCAACAGGAAACATCCACCAATTTCTCCCGTTTAGAGGAGGAGTTGCACAAGATCAGTCAAGAAATGCAGCAGGCTTCTCAACAAGCCAGCAATGCTTTCCAAGAATTTCGTAAAGAATTGACCTTATATCTCACCTCACCGGGAAAGGATTCCGGGCACTTGGCCCCGGCGTCTCAGATAGCAACGCACGGCCCTTACTCCCTTTCATCGGTTGGTCACTTGGGACCGCCAGCAACATCCTTTCCTTTACCCACCACCGTTGACGCTCGCTATGTCGGGCAATCCCATCCACAACCTCAGGTGCCTATATCGGGCCAATCTGCGTCCTCCTCATCGACGTTGCCCCCTCCCGGACAGTCGCAAGAACATCCGTTCAACGAATATCACCAGCCTCACAGCATACCATGCCACCAATAGTTCCCAGACGAGGATATGCCGCACACCCACCAGTTCCAGATTCGTTTTCACAAGATTCAGTACCACTCTTCCCGCCACAGTGGCAACCAAACCACACTAATGGCTTCAGACCGTTTGCCACCACCGGTCTCCCACCGCTGCCTGATTTTCAACCATGGTTATCACAGAATGCCGCATTGCAACCGGACGGTATTGCAAACTTTTTTCCACCGCAAGGATCTCCAGGTATCAACAATTTGCCACCACTCATCAACCCGGAGCAGGTACAATTTTGCTTTCCGCGTTTGCCTCGGGTGATCCTACCGATTGGATCACCAAAGCTGAAGCTTATTTTCGTTTTTACAATATTCCATATAATAACTATATGACAATAGTAGCGATTCATTTAGATCCACCTGCTGCCCGTTGGCATCAATCTTTACACCCAGATCTCGCCTATTTCAATTGGTCCGAATTTAAAACCGCATTAGTTCACAGATTTGGACCCTCACTATTTGAGGACCCTATGGGCAAACTTAAACGATTAACTCAACAACATTCCGTCCTCGATTATAAGGATCAGTTCGAAACCTTAGCAACACAAATTAAAGGACTTTTGCCCAGCTTACAGCAATCAATGTTTGTGGCAGGTTTAAAACCACATTTCCGCCATTTTGTGACCGCACAACGTCCCCAATCTTTAGACGAGGCGTTTGCACTAGCCAAACTAATAGAGGAAGATGAGCACGATAAACAGCCATACATGAAACCCTTTAAACCAATATATGTTAAACCAGCCAATCAAGCCCCACCAGCCACCTCAACACAATATCAAAAACGTTTGTCGCCAGCGGAACTTAAATTTAAACGTGAAAAAGGTTTATGTTATACGTGTGATGAAAAATATATGTCAGGCCATCGCTGTAAGAATAAAATTTCTTGTTTATATTTCGATGAGGACACTTCCGACCTTCCTGACAATCCAGATTTAGTCACACCAAACGACCCTATAGATTTTCCAGATTCTGCAATTTGCTTTAACGCTATGGTAGGTACGTTCTCTGGAAAATCCATCCGATTTCTCGGACAAATGTACGCCACCACCATACATATATTACTAGACAGCGGCAGTACCACAAACTTTATTTCCACCCGCATAGCCAACTTTTTAGGTGTCCCGATAACAGCTATTAAACCATTTAAGGTTCATGTAGGTAATGGCGCGACAATGGACTGTAATGGCATTTTTCTGAATGCCGAACTACTGATTCAAGGGCACAAATTTCTTCGTCTTAGACCTATTTGGCTCAGACATCATTTTGGGAATGATTTGGCTGGAGTCTCTCGGACCAGTAACGACGGACTATAAGCAAAAACAAATGACTTTTTCCCACAACCACACTACCATCACCCTTCAAGGTCTACTAGACGAACCCACAATACCAGCAACCCTTAGTCAGATTACCAAATTGGTTCATCAGAATGCCAAATTGGTTCATGACAACCCCAGGCATTGGTCCAAAATCCTAAGCTGGGCAGAATATTTTTATAACACAACCTATCACTCCTCTGCCGGCATGACCCCTTATGAAGCCATGTACGGCCGCCCACCACCAGCACTTGTTCATCACTATAGGAGCACCAGCTCATTACAAGCCATTCATGACGACATACATGATAGAAACAAACTACTTAAACAATTAAAAGCAAATCTTATAACAGCCCAGCAGCGCTTTAAACAGATGGCTGATCGATCCCGTCGTGATGCCGAATTTGAAGTTGGCGATCAAGTCCTGGTTAAACTGCACCCATACAAACAGTTATCATTACACAATACACAAAATCGCCGTTTTAGTTTAAAGTATTATGACCCATTTGTAATTAAAAAAAAAGATAAGCGATGTGGCCTACAAACTACAGCTTCCCGAAAACTGCAAGTTGCACCCAGTTTTCCATATTTCTCTGTTAAAAAAATATTTTCAGGGGACCCGTGATGTTATACATCATCTTCCTCCCACCATAAGAAATGATTAACCGATCCATGACGTCCTAACAATATTGGATGAACGCATTGTCTGGATAAACCACCAACGCGTTCATCAGGCCTTGATTCAGTGGGAAGGCCTTCCACCGGAAGATAGCTCTTGGGAGAATAGTCTCACACTTCCCCGCAGGTACGCTCTCAATTACGTTTAAAATTAGACCCTAATGACTCTCCCTTGCAGGATCCTACCTCCAGCTCCCCAGAGCAGAGGCCGACTGGACAAACCAGAGCAATACGCAACAAAGAGACAGCGACACGACGATTTCGAAGAGGGATGACACCAAACATTAACGAAGAAGATAAGGACTTATCTGCGGATCAACCAATGCCCGAGCCACCACTGTTGTGGCCAGTTACTCCAGCTGCGGCACGCAAACCAGCGGCGCGACCACCCCGACGATCTGTACGACTTCGCCGCCGACTGGCCGCTCGTTGGCTGTGGTGGGCTAATATTCCGCGCCGGCGCCGTTCTCATCGACACCGACGGCACCGCCTTCCCACCCAGTCGCAGTGAAGGAACCCGACTGCATCCTTGAAAAAAAACAAGAGCCATTACAACGAGAATGTTGTCTTTTTCACGTATGGGAATGATGTAACAGGAGAAAGCACAAGTACACATGACGGTCATCCAACGGCCGAAACTCAACGACAGGAAGCACGCCAACTCAGCAATCCAAGGGAAGAGGAGTTACAGAATGATAAGCGGACACCTGTCAGTTTAGATCAGAGAAGTAGTAACGGCTATATGCTTATACTTGTAATAATATAAAAGGGGACTTATGAATGTAATTAGATTATGAGGAGAGTATTAATGAAGTTTAGTTCTTTTGTCTGTTTCTTCTTCGTAGAGTAACTTAGGATAGCTCCACCGCCCGTCGGCCGGCCGCCGGCTTGATTACACAGTCAGATGCAATGTCTGGTGGGAGGGTCTCATCGACCGAGTGGTATCCTACGACCCTCCTGAGTTGGGACATGTGGAAGATTAGATGAATGTGACTATGGGCATGGAGGCGGAGGCGGTAGGTCACCTCGCCTATGCGGGCGATCACCTTGAACGGGTCTTAGAAGCAAGCAGATAGCTTGGGGTGAGAGTGTGTCGCCACTGAATTCTTGCGGTAGGGTCGAAGCTTGACGAATACTACGTCCCCCACTTGAAACTGGACATCCCTCGGACACATATTCGCATGGTGGATTATCTTCTGCTATGCACGGTGGAGGTGGGTCTTCAAGATTCTAAGAATCTCATCTCAACTCAAGAGCTGAGTACGCCCCATCAATACATTCTCCCGGAAGGTGCTAAATCACGGTGGGTGGTGGGCAGCCATAGATGGCCTGAAGGAGGTCATGTCGGCCGAATAATGGAAGGAAGCGTTGTAAGAGAACTTGACCCAACCTAACCATTTGTTGCAGTCATGCGGGCGGTTGGAGGTGAAACAACGTCCATCTTGTGTGATAGGTAGAACTCATCCGTAGCAGCCTGACTTGGAGTTTGAAAAACTCTTTCCATAAGGAACTAAACCCTAGATCACTGACGATGGAATGAGGGAAGCTATGTAATCATACTATGCCAAAATGAACGCATCGGGCACCGTTGGAGCTGTAAATGGGTGACCCAATGGTATAATTTGACTGTATTTAGACAGTCGGTTCACCACCACAAGGATGTTGTCGATCCCAAAGGACTGAGAGAGACGAGTAATGAAATCCATCGCCAAATCTTCCCATTGGACGACAGGAATGGGCAAAGGTTGCAGAAGGCCTCCCAAAAAAGCGACCTCGTACTTCGAGCGCTGAAATACGAGGCATGCGGCACGAATTATTCCATGTGTCGCATCATTCACTTCCAATAGAATGTCGTTATGAGGCTATGGTAAGTATGCAATGCGTCAGAATGGCCCGTTGTCGATGTAGTATGAAACTCAGTAAGGAGCCACAGAATGTTGGCGGAATATGATGAAATGACCAACCAGCCCCAATAGAACGAACGACCTCCAAGGAGGGTGTATGGGGGGGTCGACATCCGTTCATAGGCGCTCCTTCATGACTCCCAAGGTCATATCGGTCTCCTTCCGGGGGAGGGCGCTACCGTGGTGTTCTAGGAGGAAAGGCGGTTTGGGTGGGACTGCTGGATGTTGTGGTTCCCTTGATGAAAGTGGGGGGGGGGGAGCCGCTAGAGGTCGTTGAGGGCAGTCCCCCGCACATACCAAGAAATTAGCTTCCACCAAACGGGCAACCTCCATCACATCGGAGATATCAGGAGGATGATGGGTGCGCAAGCGGGAGAGAATATATGATTGGTGACCTTGAAGAAATAAGACGAGGTAATGATCTGGAGGGAATCCGGGGACGTGGTTGAAGAGCTCGATGAGCTCGTCGATGTACTGATCCACTGAAGAGGTATGTCAGAGAGCGTATATGCTCTCCACCACATTGCATGTAATACCCTAAATATTTTGCCAACTCAATTCAATTTTTCCCCGATGATGAAAAAGACACATTTAAATTATACGAATTATTTAATGGATTACTTTTTGTTTTTTGTTTCGTTTCGTACATTTTATTTATTTTGGAAGTGCCAATAGCCATTTCGGTTGGGTTGCCCTTTATTTTTATGGGCTTGCATATATTAAGTAGTGGACTTTTGTGCATATGGGCTGGCTACAAGAGTGGGCTGGGTGGATTTGTTTGTTGGCTGCTTTTATATTTGTGTTGGCTGACATGTGTGCTGGAGGAAATATGTGCTGGCTATGTTAGGTGTTGGCTGGGAAATTCTTTGGGTTCGGTTAAGAGGCATCTGGAGCGGTGCTTGGCGTGACCTTGCCGCTGGCCGCTTACTTCATTGCTATATATCGAGCCCAAGCTGCTTCTTCTTCCGCACTATCATTTCGACGTTGTTCTGCTTCTGCGATTTCCGTCATCTTCTTCCTCTTGTTGCTCTGTGTCGACAGTGAACATCTTCTCCTTCTTCTACTTCTACTACTTCTTCTTCTTTCTCTATACCTCTGAGCTTTCGGTGTCGTCGATTTTGCTGTGCCATCGCCGTTGTGCTGAGCCGACGACATCGCTGTGCAGTCGCTGCTTCACTTCTGTCGTTTCTGTACCGACAATTTCAGAGCTGCTGTTAGGGTTGCTGCTCCCTCCTGCGATTACCTTCTTCCTTCTGCCCCGAGCTACTGTCACCTCTCCCGCACAGCTCCTGCGTAGCAGTTGCTGCCCCGATTCTGCTACTGCCGAGCTACTCCTGTGTAATTGCTGACTGTAGCTGACCTCCTTCTCCTACCCTTTACTAGTTTGGTTTATTTCCTCTTTAATTGGCTAATTACTTTACTTTTGAGTATTAGGGGTGCTAAAATTGCTAATTTCCTTTATAAAAATTACTTATTTTGGGAGGGGGACTGGTTTGTGCTTAATAGTCAAATGCTTTTAGTTTGTTTTGTAGTAGTTTGCCATTTTGAGAACTTGTTAAGCTTTGTTTCAATTTTTTCGCGCTGATTTGTATATTTTATAAAGCTATTTCGAGCTTTTTTTGGCTATTTTGTGCCGTTTGGACGGCTTAGGTTGAGATTCATAGTCTCGATTGAAGACTGTTTTGTTGGATAACTTTTTCAAACATTCTTGGCGTTTCTTTTGATTTTGGGGATTTTAAATGTCTTTTACAAACATTACTGCTACGAATATCAAGTGACGCAACCCAAATAAAAAGTGCGTACAATTTCAGTGGTTCCCGAGGTCCAAAAATAAGAGGATGGCGTCACAAGATAACTGTGGTGGCAATGCAAATAAGAGTGTGGATAAAGGCAAGGCCGTAGTGAGTTTCTTATTTCCTGAATTAGTTTTATTCACGTAATTTTCTATTACTATTTTACTTTCTGAAATAAACAATGTCTGTGCATATGAGTTTAACTCATTAAGATATCGTTATGGAATAAAATGTGGGTGAGGGAAAAATATAAAAGCGATACATATTTCTGAGGGGATTACTTTTATTAAAAACTCATGTTTTCACGACAAGATAAAATTAATTTAAAGCTCTGCATAGGGAAATGTGATGACTTCGAATCCTATGATGTAGAGGCATCTACTGATGGATTCACCGGTAGGGGTGAGCCTACAAATTACGCCCTTCGGGGGTGGGGCCCAATTCAAGTTTGCATTACCGGAGCATTTCCTATTTTATGTAACTAAATTTAAGGGGTAAGTTAAGATTTAATTTTAAGAATAATTGAACTAAATGATTATTGTAATGTATGCATATTGTTATTATTCTCATTGTTTGCATGTACGACGCTTCATGAAATATTTCTCTCACATAGTCATAATTTTTATGACTAACCCATTGTGCACCCATTTTTTTAGGCAACATGAGCGTCTCCCAGTGCACCAAAGAGAATTCCGCTGGAAGAATTGGCGAAGGTATGGTTAAAGATCTTCGTAGGCATTGAAGAAGTTCATCAAAAGCATAAGGACTCTTGTAGAGATCCGTATTGTGATTTTTGTATTGAGTACAAGTAATACTCACTTTATTCTGTTTATCGAATGTTGTAATAATAAGGAATAAAGGAATAAAATACTAGTGTTAATGTTCTTTGTACTGTGGTATTCAATGTTGCGACTCTTTTATTGAAATGCTGTTTAATTCTTGAAATCATTTGGGAAGCAAGAATTTGGGTCTTCACATTGCAAGAGTACCGACAATCATGGAGCTTCACAAGCGCTTGGGTTAGGTCTGCTCATGAAAGGAGCTTGTCGACTGACATAGCCAACGAACCCATTGGAGGGTAGAGCCCTCTGTGGCAAGGATCATCAGGGGGACTTTTTATCCATTCTGGGTGTCGTGAATATCAAAGAATTGATTTGGCTTTGCAATCCACCCCAGGGGATCAATGTCGTTGACGTGAGAAACTTCGAACGACACGTGGATCGAGGCCAGTGCGGCGAACGGAGGAAGGGTTGACAGTGAGGTAGGCTGACTGGTGAAAGAGGGGGGATTCTCCCCGAGCGGTGGTGTAGAGGAGCGGTTGTCCAGTCGGGCATCACAAGCCTCCAAGCGTTGGAGAATCACTTGAATCGATGCGAAAGAACTGTCTTGGCGGCCGTCGGTCATCGCGCGAGTGGCCGAGCACTACAGTCAGGGCGCCAGGAGCCGACGTAGATGTGTTAGCTGGCGGACGATCGTTGTGGGGCTTGCAGTGAAGTGGATCTGGCGGCGAAGAGAGCTGAGAAGAAGGAAATTGGTCGGCGCTGCAGTTGAAGGAGATGGCAGACGACTTGGAGCAACGAAGACAGAATTTGGTGGACGACTGCGGGCGACTGCGAGACAGAAGGAATCGATCGGGTCGAGCGCTGCCTATGTTATTAAAGGCGCGGCTCAGGCACGACTAAGGCTCCAGGCTCACCAGGCTTAGAGGTTTGCACCTTTGTGCGCCTTGTTTGCGCCTTTAGAATATAAAAGGTGCATCTGAGTGAATTTTTTATTGTAAATTTTTTTCTTCAAAAATTAAGAAAAAAATAATGCAAGAACTCAATAATTTTTTATAGATTTAGTGTTTGTAATAAATAATTGTGTGTTGAGCCTTAGATATGATATAAGTGACCACATTGATTCTATTTTTTAAGAGATAAACGATAGTAATGAATGATTAGTTAGTAGACTAAATGAAGAATTTGATTGAGAAGCTGAAATGATGTTTAATGCTGATTATTTAAAATGAATGTGGTTGTGTCTTGCCTTTTTCAGGCGCGCGCCTGCGCCTAGGCGCGCCTTGCGCCTTTAATAACTAAGGGCGCTGCTGATGAAGGTGTCGGCGAGGACTGAATCTGGCAGGCGACAAAATTGAGAAGGATGGGAGTTGTTGTCAACGAAGAGTGAGGGCTGGATCTAGCGTCGTTGTTGACGGAGGTAAGGTAGAGGAAAGTAATTCGGCGGCACGCGATGCGCGGGCGGGGAGGCTAGGTCTAACCAATGTTACGAGTGGGGAGAGAAATGAACTCCAAGGGAAAGATCTCACTTAGCCAGCCCTAGGCTCCAATCGATTTCAAATACAAGATACAAGATAAAACATGGAGCGGGGAGTTATATAACCTCTCCCGGCAAATGCAAAAAACGATAAATAGAATACGACAATTAAAATAAAATATAACAAAAGACGACAATGCCATATCATGTTGTTGTCGTCTTTCTTCTGCCAACCTACTCCTTTGAGAATATACGTGCCACATCAACGATGCTCTTTCCTCTAGGCCGTCCTTATCTATATAAACAACAACCTTGGATAAGACATCCGTAAGTTAATCAATTGAATAAATTTATCTGGTGATGATCAAGTCAAAGGCCATTATATATATACACAAGAAGTCGTGCACGGGGGACGCCTTGCGGGCAGCATTTGTCGTGGGAGCGACATATCGTCGTGGGACATTTGTTGTGGGGGGACATTTGTCGTGGGGGTGATTGATCGGGGGGGGGGGACATTGGTCGTGGGGGCGACATTTGTCGTTGCGCTACATATGTCGTGGGAGCGACATTGGTCATGGAGGCGACATTGGTCGTGATGGTGTCATTGGTCGTGGGCACGACATTTGTCGTAGGGACAACATTTGTCTTGGGGAGACATTTGTCGTGGGGGCCAACTAGAGGAAGCCTAGATGAGAACACTTGTCGGCGTCGAGGAGGAGAAATATCTCCGGCACCACCGTCGAGGAGGAAAAATATCCCCGGCACCACCGACTGGAGGAAGACCTTAAGAGACCCCTAACAAAAAAAGCAATTTTAAAAACAGGGGATCAACACAAGAATATTAGAGACCTCCAACCAAAAAACATTTTAAAAAACAAAGAGGAAGAAGCGACAACGATTTGCTGCAAGGAGCGGTGGCTAGGATCTGTGGCAAGGTGTTGCGGTTAGTAGTTGCAGTTAGGAGGCAGCGACAAATTGCGACAAGGGAGCAGAGGCGAGCAGCGACTTGAAGCAGTAGTAAGGTGTGGCTAGGAAGCAGTGATTTAAGGTGCAGCAGTAAGTTGCGGTTAGGAAGCGGTAAGTTGCGGTTAGGAAGCAGCGACAAACTGCGGCAAGGAAGTAGTGGTTTAGGGAGCAGCAAGGGCAGATGGCTTGGGAACAAGATGGACCTTATTATGGGTCTTTACACAAATTTCCTTTAACAGATATATATGCTCCAACTTGATACTTATTTAATCTTGTTAGCATGATTAATCTCACATTGTTAGCGGGCTTTTACTTTAGCATCTCTTTAAAATCTTTGTAATTTCATCTGTGTAATCATTTTTAGCTTTGCAGCAGCTACTATTTACTTCCTGTGATGCGTTCATCATTCTCTATTATACTGTTCAAAACGCCACTTCAGACTTGCGTATGCTGTTAAACATCACGTTAAAAATGCTTATTGAAAGAATATTTTGCAGAGCAATTAGTCAGGTCCAACAGGAAATTTGATGCTGTGCTTGCTCTAGAGGTATGTGATTTGTAAGGTGAAGAGCTGGTGTGTTTACTATGGTTAATACACGTGGTTGTACTTTTGAAGTACTATGGCTCATGTTTACAAGGTCTTCTTGTGCTTGAGACCTGATTATGACAGTTTTTGTCCTGCAACAACACAGGCCTTTATCCCACTATAGTGGGGTCGGCTATATGGATCCTTTGTCGTCATTGTACCCTATTTTTGTCATAATCTCACTAATGCCTAAGTACAGTTTTTGTCCTACGGAAATAAAATACCCAAAGACCTCACGTTAGTTTGGTTGTAGGCTCATAGCAAGAGCTTAAGAAACATTGGATATGAATCATATGATTACAATATGCTACAAGCGTACAACCGGTTGATCGTAAGGTCATTGGACTTTCTTTTGTCGTCAGGAGAAATTGTCAGTCATATTTTGCGAACCACGGAGCCCGCGCACTTTCACAAGCATCTAACTGTTCAATAAACTAATTGTACAGCCGTACGGTAGAAGGTATTAACATTATTGTACACATGGCATGTGTCCTCGTGCACTTTTTGCTACTTTATTAAATCATAAAATTTAACTTATATAAGTTATATTATTATGGTAATTATATATACTCATTTAATGTAATGTGTAATATTATTGTAATAATATTTTTTATTTGATATAATATCATTATAGTTTTTAACTTATAAGTAATTTTATATATTTATATTTGATAAATTTTCTTTAACTTAAATTGTTAATATTGTTAATTTTATTATTTATTTGATATAAGTCTTTTAATTATGTCAATACATTGTATACTGAACTATATGTACACTAATAATTATTTTATATATTATTAATTCTTCATTTATCATTTGGCAATAATTATTTTATTTATTATTAATTCTTTATTTATCATTTGGCAATAATTCCCCCTATGCTGTGTTATAACACGCTTCATTTTCTGCATCATCGTTGAAGGCCCGTCCTGCTTGTAACATCCGAAATTTACATGACGTTTCTCGTTATTTCAAAATCCGATCGCGAATCAGTATGATCGGCGTCGGCGTCAAATCGAAGTAAATATACTAGTCACCTTCAATTAGTTAAAATATATACTGATTCCAAGTGGCAGAAACTTCGGCAGAATTATCTTGGTGTATTTTTGTAGTTTGCAAGTGCATTTCCGATTAGAATTAATAAAGTTCTAATGTGTAGCGGTAGTTTAATAATTATGTTTAGGTGTGCATTTAAATGGAAAGGCAAAGTAGGGTTTACGGGCTCCTCCTAGTATAAGTTATGATCTTCCTTTGAATTGGGGGGTTCTGGCACTTAACACCCTTTAATTGAGGGTGTTTGGCACATTGCACCCCAGGTTTAAAATGTTGGCACTTTGCACCCTCCAATTGGATTTTGGGGTTTTAGAGGGTGCATTTGGGGTTTTAAAATTGTTGGAAAAGCCCACTTAACATTAGGCCCATTTGTATAGCATTTATTGCTTTTCTCTCCTCTCTTTAGTCCCACATTGTGTATAGGACTTTTCTCTCTCTTTCTCTCATCTATATATATGTACTCATTCTTTGTATTTGTATCAAGTGGACATATATACAAGGTTGGCTTTCTCCATTTCTACATGGTATCAGAGCCAGGTTGCGATCTCCTGCGGACTCCCTCTTCTGTCCGCCCTGCAGCCTGCGGTCTCTGCGGCCTCCCTTGTCCAGTCCGCACCTTCTAGTCGCGTCTCTCCTGCGGCCTCACTTATCCAGTCCGCTTCCTCTCCCGTGGATCCACTTCTATTCCCCCCCCCCTCTTCCTTCCTCCTCTGGCCCCCTCCTTTTATAGCCATCCTGTGGGGTCCACTGCTTCCCCTTGTCCGCTGCGGCCTCTTTCTGTCCGGCGCGACCTCGGCGACCTCAATCCTTCGGTCTTCTTCTGACCGCTGCGAACTCTGTCTTCGCCTCCTCTTCTTGATCTCCTTTGTCCGCCGTTTGCGCAGCGTCCGCCAGTTCGCCGTCCGCTGCTCGCCAGTCGCCAGCTCGCCAGTCGCCAGCTCGCCAGTCGCCAGCTCGCCAGTCGCCAGCTCGCCAGCTCGCCAGCTCGCCAGCTCGCCAGCTCGCCAGCTCGCCAGCTCGCCAGCTCGCCAGCTCGCCAGTTCATCGGTCTTCTTCTGCTATCCAGCCCGCCAGCTCGCCAGTCCGCCGCGGTCTCCTCCAGCCCGCCAGCTCGCAAGTCAGCCCCGGCTTGTCTTCTCTTCTCATCTCGCACCAGTCCGCCGCGGTCTGATCCAGTCCGCCGCGGTCTGATCCAGTCCGCCGCGATCTCCTCCAGCTCGCCAGCTCGCCAGCTCGCCGCGGCCTCCTCCAGCTCGCCGCGGCCTCCTCCAGGTCGCCCCCATGTCTACGTCTGCCGATTCAGTCGGGACGGCTGTTCCTCCTCCTGAACGCCCGGCCTCTATCCCGGAAGTCCGTGACGAGCTCCGGATCACTACCATTTCGCTCACTGGCAAGAAGAACTTTGTGGAATGGGCGCACTCGGTTCGCCGTGTCCTTCAGTCAAAGGGATTCCTTCATCACCTGACTCAGACCGTTATTGGTGTCCCTACTGAGGAATGGTTACGCAATGATGGGCGTGTGCAGACTTGGCTTCTCAACTCTCTTGATGGCGAATCTTATCGCCTGGCCATGTATCATGAGACGGCCAAAGGCATGTGGGACGAGCTCCACACCCTCTACTCTGGCAAGGATAGTCTCCACCATCTATATGATATCATCACTGCTCTCCAGGCCCTTGACAGCAGTGGCGCAACCGACCTGACGTCCTTTGTTGCTCAGGCCCGGTCTCTGGTTGAGGCTTGGATTCACCATCAGCCTCCCACTCTAGATCTCGCTGCTCAACGTACCCAAAAGGAAGCTGTGGGTATCGCCATGATGATGGCCCGGGTACCACCTCATCTTCACAGTGTCCGGGCTCACATCCTCTCCTCTACTGTTACACCGTCCTTTTCCGATGTGTGCTCCATGCTTCTCAAAGTCTCCCCGCCTCCGGATGTTCCCGGACTTCCTTCTCCGGCCCTTGTTCAACAGGCACCAGCTCCCTTATTGCCTCTTCCCCCTTCTGCCCGTGGTGGCCGCTCTGACTCTCGCGGTCGGGGTCGCGGTGGCCGGTCTCGGCCTAAATGCTCGTTCTGTGGTAAAGATGGTCATCTTGAGGCCACTTGCTTTCGCAAACATGGCCGACCTCCTCGTCCACATGCCTCTGCTGCTACTACCGACTCTGCCTCCTCTCGTACTGAGCTCGACGAGGTTCGTCTTCAGCTCCAGCATCTTCATGGCTTGCTCAGCCGTCCGCCTGCCTCGGTTGCCTCTGCTGCCTCTCTCTCCAATGAAGGTATCGTCTGCCTATCCTCTGGCCCGCGCTGGATCCTTGACTCTGGTGCTACTCATCATATCACCTCCGTTAGGCCACCACAGTACTTGTCTTCACCTCACTCGAAGTACATTACTGTCGCTAATGAGGCATCGGTTCCCGTCTCTGGATGTGCTGATATTTCTCTCACCTCTTCTCTCCTCCTGCGCTCGGCTCTACATGTTTCGGGCTCTCCTTTCAATTTACTCTCTGTTGGTCGTCTTACCACTGATTCTAATTACTCCGTGACATTTACTTCTTCTTCTTTTCTCATACAGGATCAGCAGACGCAGACTATCATTGGTAGAGGACGGCTGCAGAATGGGCTCTATCTTCTTGACGACTCTCCCACTGTCCTCGCATCTATCTCCTCTTCGGATTGGCATCGCCGTCTGGGACATGCTCCTCTTCCAGTCCTCCGGAAGGCTCTTCCTGATGTTACTCTCCCTGCTTTTCGCTGCGACACATGTATTTTGGGCAAACAGCCCCGTTCATCTTTCCCCCTCATTGTACTCGGAGCTCCGCTCCTTTTATTTTAGTACACTCCGATATATGGGGTCCGTACAAATTTACTAGTATTTCTGGCTATCGCTATTTCCTTACTTTTATTGATGATTACTCTCGCATGACGTGGTTATATCTCCTTCGGGATCGCTCTGAACTTCCCCGCGTATTCCGGGCTTTCATTCTTGAGACTCGCACTCAGTTCTCTGCGCCTATTCGCACTATTCGTACTGACAATGCGCGGGAGTACAGCAGCCATACTTTTGCCACTCTCTGCTCTGAGTTCGACATTCTTCACCAAACATCATGTCCGTACACTCCACAACAGAATGGTGTTGCCGAGCGTAAGAATCGTCACCTTCTTGATGTCGCTCGCTCGCTTATGCTTCAAATGCAGGTACCCAAGCCGTACTGGAACTACGCTCTCTCCACGGCTTGCTTTCTCATCAATCGCCTCCCGTCTTCCGTCCTCCAGTATGCTACTCCCTTCAGCCTCCTCTTTCCACAACTCCGCCTTTTCCCATTCCACCACGGGTGTTTGGGTGTACCTGCTACGTTCACCACCTCGGTCCCTCCACGGACAAATTGGACCCTCGTGCCACCAAGCATATCTTTGTCGGGTACTCGCGCACTCAGAAGGGTTATGTATGTTATTCGCCTACTACCCGCAAGGTTACTGTCTCGGCTGACGTAACTTTCCGTGAAGATCTTCCATTCTTCCCTGCTCCGGATATCGCTCTGAGTCCAGCTCCCGTCGTTCGTCCTGTCATTCCTGCTCCTCACTCCTCATCCTCTCTCCCTTCCATACCTCCGGTCCGCCCACCACCACCGGTTATCCGGGTCTATTCTGTCGCTCTCCTAATCCCGTGGCTCCTCTGCAGTCGGCTTCGCCCTCTGGTGCTCTGCCCCTGCTGCTCCGGCTCCCGTCTCTACCGCTCATCCGATGGCGAACTACGTCTCTCTCCATCGCCTCTCCCCCTCTCTTCTTCATTTTGCTACATCATTATCCTTTGTTTCGGTCCCTAACTCTTTGCAGGAGGCGCTTCACCATCCTGGCTGGCGGGCTGCCATGGACGAAGAAATGACGGCCCTCTGGGCCAACCAGACCTGGGTCTTGGTTCCCTTACCTCCCGGTCAGCACCCTGTTGGGTGTAAATGGGTGTTCGTCATCAAGCATGCTCCGGATGGCACTATTGCCCGACTGAAGGCCCGTCTTGTGGCCCGTGGCTTCACACAACAGGAGGGCCTCGACTATGAGGAAACCTTCTCTCCGGTGGCCAAGCTTAACACTGTCCGCGTTCTTCTCTCCGTCGCGGTGCACCGCCGCTGGCCCCTTCATCAGCTTGATATCAAGAACGCCTTCTTGAACGGCGACCTTCAGGAAACTATTTACATGCGCCAACCGCCCGGGTTTGAGACCACGGGGGAGTCTCGGGTCTGTCTTCTCAAAAAGTCAATTTATGTTCTCAAACAGTCCCCACGGGCGTGGTTTGACAAGTTTAGCAAGGTGGTTCGGGACATGGGGTTCACTCGGAGCTCTGCAGATTTCTCCCTTTTTACCCGACACCGGGCCACTGGCACCATTCTTCTGTTGGTTTATGTTGACGACATCCTTCTCACTGGGGATGACTCAAAGGGGATTCAAGACGTCAAACAACACCTGAGCACTGTTTTTCAGACTAAAGATCTGGGGAAACTTCGCTACTTCCTTGGTCTCGAGATCGCCCGGCGGCCGGACGGGTTGGTACTCTCCCAACGAAAGTACTGTCTCGATCTTCTCAAAGATGCTGGTCAGTCTGGTTGCAAGCCAGCGTGTACCCCGATGGAGGCAAATCACAAATTATGCGCTCATGCTTCGGATGACGATTTGCTACTTCCGAACCCGGAATACTATCGACGCCTTGTGGGCAAGTTGATCTATCTAACAGTCACAAGGCCAGATATATCATTTGCAGTTGGGGTTGTCAGTCGGTTCATGCATGCCCCCCGGGCTTCTCATCTCCAAGCGGTTGAACGGATTCTTCGATACCTTAAGGGAGCTCCAGGCCAAGGGCTGGTTTACAAAACCTCCGACTCTGCTCCCGCATTGGTTGCCTATTCTGATGCTGACTATGCGGGTTCCCTGGACGATCGACGGTCAACTAGTGGGTTCTGTACGTATTTTGGTGGGCATCTTATTACTTGGAAGAGTAAGAAACAAGCTGTAGTGGTCCGTTCCTCTGCAGAGGCTGAATACAGATCGATGGCCTCAGTTGTTTCAGAACTCACATGGCTTGAAAGTCTCCTTACTGACCTGGGAGTAAAACTCCCCTCCTCTGCTGTTCTATTTTGTGATAGTCAAGCCGCCATACACATCGCAAAGAATCCGGTCTTTCATGAGCGCACAAAACATATCGAGGTTGACTGTCACTTTGTTCGTGAGAATGTTCAATTGAAGAAACTTGAATTAAAGCATGTTCCAGGAACTGATCAAGTTGCCGACATCCTCACAAAGGCCTTATCAAGCACTCTGTTCTACCAATGTTTGTCCAAGCTGGGTGCATATGACCTATACGCTCCAGCTTGCGGGGGAGTGTTGGAAAAGCCCACTTAACATTAGGCCCATTTGTATAGCATTTATTGCTTTTCTCTCCTCTCTTTAGTCCCACATTGTGTATAGGACTTTTCTCTCTCTTTCTCTCATCTATATATATGTACTCATTCTTTGTATTTGTATCAAGTGGAAAAATATACAAGGTTGGCTTTCTCCATTTCTACAAAAATAAATGATTTTAATAGAATAAAGGTGCATTTGGAGTTTTAGAGGGTACAAAGTGATGCAGGACGACGCGTAGGGTTTACGCGTCTGTCGGCTTTTTTCTAGGAAACCCTAAATGCATGTGATGATTCAAATTAATTTTGCAAAGTTTGAGCGAAATTTGCACGAACTTAAAATGAGGCAACTAATTTTTAATACGACACAAAATCACAATTTTGTTTTTAAATTAAAATTTCTTTAAAATGGTTCACTTTAAATCCGGGGAAGAAAGTCTGCAACTTTCGTTTCGTTCCCCTTGTCGTAGCAAAACGGAAATCGTGAACTCCAAATACGTTTCCGTTTGGAGTTTTCGACGTAGCGTTTGCTGACGAAACTCGGGCGACAACCCAACAATGAGTCTAATTATCCTACGAGAAAATACAGAGGCACACACAAAGGAGAAGATAGAAACAATTACCTACGGAAGAGATGTCTTCCGTATTCGAAGTCGATGACGATCACACGAGAAACTCCTCGTCACCTTCGAATGCGGAAGACATCTCTTCTGTGGGTAATTGTTTTTATCTTCTCCTTTGTGTGTCTCTGTATTTTCTCGTAGGATAATTAGACTCATTGTTGGGTTGTCGCCCCAGTTTCGTCAGCAAACGCTACGTCGAAAACTCCAAACGGAAACGTATTTGGAGTTCACGATTTCCGTTTTGCTACGACAAGGGGAACGGAACGAAAGTTGCAGACTTTCTTCCCCGGATTTAAAGTGAACCATTTTAAAGAAATTTTAATTTTAAAACAAAATTGCGATTTTGTGTCGTATTAAAAATTAGTTGCCTCATTTTAAGTTCGTGCAAATTTCGCTCAAACTTTGCAAAACTAATTTGAATCATCACATGCATTTAGGGTTTCCTAGAAAAAACCGACAGACGCGTAAACCCTACGCGTCGTCCTGCATCAAATTGGTATCAGAGGCAGGTTCCAAAATTTTTCTAAGTTTTGGGATCCGCCCTGCGTAGAATAGGAACCCGGATATCATCTTAAATTTTTTTTTCATAAAAAAGAGTTTTTTTTATTATTGCATAATCATATATTGCATTTAATTTATGTGTTAGCATGTATCTGCGTAGAGATATGGTGCGTCCCATTGAACGTGGTCAATCGAGCCAGGGGAATGAAGTGGAAGAACCACCCCAGTGGTTTATACCTTTCGCCCACCAAATGACGACATTAACCGAGAGTACATGTCAGTTGCGTGAAAGGTTAGAAAGCCTTAGTGATTAGGGTGAATGATGATGCTGAAATATTGAAGATTGATGAAAAATATTGAGGTTGAAAACTGCTGTAACTGTGTTTCCAATTGAATTTGTTGTGTGCTCCCTGTTAGAAGTTAGGCGTGATTAAAGCTCTGTGTGAGCCATTGTAGGTGTTAGGCGTGTGATTAAAATTGTGTTGATGAAAGCTTGCTGTGTGCGTTTGCTTGTTGTTGCCTTCCAATGGAAAGGGATGATGAACAGTTGTTGTAGAAGTTTAAGTTTGCTGCTTCTTATTTCCTGTTTAGGTGTTAGGTTGAATATGGTGATTTGTGTTTAATTTCCTGTGTGAGATTTAGTTGAGTGTCTCCTGTTCTCTCGAAACCTGTAGCTGAAAGGAGTGACTTGAGCTGCTGTGAAGTTTTCCGGAGAAGATGAACAATAACATTAAAGTTACTGTGCACTCATTCAGTTTCTTATCCAGTGAATAAACAGTAAATCAATTTCACTGTGCGTAGTTAGTTAATTGTGAATTTTGTTTCCGTAAATAGTTAGAAAATTGAGTCACTTTTGTGGTATAGGAGATAGGAAATCTGTGCTTAGAGATTTCGTGGATCCACCGCGAGTGTTTGAGATTTCGTGGAGCCTCTAGTGTGAGAGCGAGTGAATTATAAGTTTGTTTAGTTTGTGGCCTCCTTACTTTGTTGAGTGATTCCGTGGAACCAACTCGTGTGAGGGAGTGAATTAATTCCTTGGTGCCCGTGTGCGATAGCGGCCGACCTCGGAGCGGAGATCGAAGGTGACGAGGAGTTACTCGCGTGATCGTCATCGACTTCGAAATACGGAAGACGCCTCTTCCGTGGGTAATAGTTTCTTTCTCCTTTTCCTTTGTGTGTGCCTCTATAATTTCTCGTAGAATAATAGTCTCATTGCTGGGTTTTCGCCCGAGTTTCGTCAGCAAACGCTACGTCGAAAACTCCAAACGGAAACGTATTTGGAGTTCACGATTTCCGTTGTGCTACGACAAGGGGAACAGAACAAAGTTGCGAACTTCCTTCCCCGAATTTAAATTGAACCATTTTACTTAAGAAAATCATTTTAAAACAAAATAGCAATTTTGTGCTTTACAAAAAAATTAGTTGTCTCATTTCTTAAAGATCGTGCAAATTCCGCTCTAAATTTTAGCAAAATTAGTATAATCATCGCGTGCATTTAGGGTTTCCTAGAAAAAAGCCGACAGGCGCGCAAACCCTACGCGTCGTCCTGCATCACAAAGTGCCAAAGATTTAATATGAGGGTGCAATGTGTCAAACACCCTCAATTGGAGGGTGTTAAGTGCCAAAAACCCTTGAACTGGGTATCCTAAAATCTCTCCCTCCTGTAGCCACAGCCATTGTTTCCCTTTCCCGTAGGTGCCCGTCAACTATAACTCTTCCACGTATCGACATGGACGATCGATGGCTGCAGACAGACCACACTCCGCCTTCCTCCCAGAGATTGATTCAAAAATCACCTTCTTCTTGATCGACAATGCAGTCCCAGCTTCCTGCCAAGTTTCTGTTCCTGCTCTGGGCTCGTCCGGTGAATCAAAAAAAGGCTAGATCTTTTTTTGGCTTCCACTGTCTCATTCGACTACAAGATGGAAAGTTCAATCGTTATGCCCTTTTGTCACTTGAGAGCAGCATCCACCTTTGTGGAATTTGAGGAACCCCTCTTGTTAATCAAATTATCTTCTCTTTTTAGAAGCCCTCGACTAGACTCCCGGTTGAGATTCGTCGCCGATCGACCCTCCTTTTCGGTCCTGCGCAGGTAATCGTTGATCCTCTTAATCGAATTTTTCTTTGCCTAGCTAATGATGTCGAGGCTCTCTTCTCCTCTGCCTAAGTACATCAACCGTCGGCCCTTGCAGTGAGTTCTTTCCGCCGTGATCCTTGACCGATTCCAGAAACCTTGAAGCTATTCAATCACTTAGGGTTTTGTCATTTTTGGATCTATGTCATTCTCCTTCTCTAATATTAGCAACATATTTTATTCTACCCCTTTTTCCGTTGATTTCTATTTCTTCTGATCTCTTACATTGGAGAATTTAATTCCTTTCCCTTTCCAGGAGATTAAATTATTTAGATCAGACATACCAAACAATTTTGATTAAATCGTCTTAAGTTTTGGCAGATTCTTGGAAGGAGAAGAATCGCAATGCTAGACGAAGAAGAATCCTTCATAATCTTGATGATTTGAGTGAGTCATGTCGCTACATCGTTTATACGAACGCGACAATACGGAAGTAAGAAATTCTTTTTACTTTGGTTAGACATCATGCAATGAATTATATGTAAATTCTTTCATAATTATATGAATATGAAAATGATGTGCAACTGTGTTTACTACTTTGAGTATATAGTGTATTAGAAAATCAATATTAAAACGTCTTACCAGTGTAATACGAGCAACGCATTCCTAGATATAAGAAATTTTGTATGGGTTAAATATACCACCTAGTTTCGATGATACGTCTTTTCTACATTCACATGACAAGAATTGCCGAACCTATGAAGATACCAAATAAAGAACTACGTGATTAGAAATTGACAAGAAGTGGGAAATCACATTTTTAAGTTGGAATGAGAATATTACTACATAGCACGACCACAGTGGTTTCGTATTTTGAACGATATAAGCTAAAATGGTATGAAAATTTGATTCCTCTCAGCTACGCATATCACTTAATATAAATTTATGACGTAAATCACATCAGAAGATATGAATGAAATTAAGTGCCTATCATCTTTAGTTTATGACAACAATAAATAAACCAATACAGATGCTGAAGGAATCGCATTGCTTGTAGCCTACAATTACGTAGAAAATGTCAGTTAAATTATTGAAATTCAATATACAGATCAGGAGACGAAAATTAACATCTTAATGCACAAACAAATCAATTAAAAATGTTGTATGCAAATAATACAAGAAGCAAAAGATCAGAACATGTAAAAAGTCTCAAACTAGTGGTTTCTAGAAGACAACATAATGTAATGTTCGTATCAACCACTAGATGATCATTTCAGAAGGGGGCATGAGAGGTATTTTTCCTTCATGATTGATGGAGACACACACCATCGTACTCATATGTCCAACAGTCCACATGAGTCTCTAGTTGGGGAGTCGACACCACTTTCAAAGATTAGTAGATTAGAGTTCGTGTCTGTGACCGAGAGACACTAGAACACATGTTCGTTTGTAGAGACTCAAATCGTTAGAGTGTGCGTAAGAATCTACTTAACTAAGAATGTGAAGAAGAAAAAAGATATGAGATATCTCAATTCCAAATGCTAGTCGAAATCCAGAAATCTTTATGGTTAAACAATTTTGAAATTGAAATACTTTTATAGAGAACCATGCATAGAACATAGTTTACATTTATTAGTATAAAATTTTATTTTAAAAGCATGTTCACATATTTTGATTTAAGATAATTTTAGTGTCACTGGGGGAAAGTTTTTCTTACTCGCCAGTGGGTTGATCCCTTTTCGAATTTTTCTTTACAGGGAATTCCGGTCGGTTTGTTCGCACATGACTCCTAGTTGGCTTTGTGTTTCAACTGTAAGGTATTTTGCTAATTTTAATTACAACCTTTTTACTTCCGCTGTAAATTTTAGTTATTTCTGCTATGATACTAATTTTATATATTGTTGTTTTGTTTGCTTCATATCATAAGTGTTGGCCGGACTTATGAATGTATGTTAAACTAGATACAGGGGTGTTTCACTCCTTGTCCTTCATTGTCTACGGTGTTTATGCCACTGCCTACATGGAGGTGTAGGCTGGTACTAGCTCCCCTCCTCGTGACATGTTTCTCCTTCTCTCAGTCCCCTCCCTACTGCTAGTCTCTTCCTTTCTCTCTCTCTTCTTTTTCTCCCAGTCATGATTTTGTCGCGTCCTTTCAAGTTCATGGGAGTCGTTGGTCTGCCACAGAAGCCTCCCGTTTTGGATCCTCCGCGCGTCGTCCCTAGCAAGACCATGCTAAGCTCCCCCGACAGCCTTCCCAAACGCCATCTACAACACTCATCGAAGTCGATGTCGTAGATACAGATGGTAGAGGTTTAGCGGCTGCTAGGGGTGCAACTCAGATCGGTTCGGTTCAGTTCCACTCAGAACCAAGAACCGACCCGTATAGGTTCAGGTCCAATTTTTTTGGAACTGAAACCGACCCACAGTTCTAAATTGTAGAACCGAAACCGAACCGAAAATATCGGTTCGGTTCCCGGTTCCTTAAATTTAGAGTGCAAACATGTTGTAGTAGGAAAAATAAATGCAAAACCAATGTTCATAAATCGAAAAACTAGGTCTAACAAGCCATGAAATTCTACAAGAATATCATGGTTCACATGTGAACAGGTCAGCTATCCTCCTCAAGTGTAAACATGTTTCACCAAAAGCAAGTGTTGTTGTTGATTTAAACTCCTGAAAAATCAAATTGGGAGATGCTTGAATTTTTTTGGTTTCATTGAATAAAAAAAGGCTACAACAAAATCAACCTCACAATGCCATCACGGACGGCGCAAGGGTTTGGAACGGGAGAAAAATAGGTCAAGGGGCTGGGGCATATAACTTTTATTCTTGTAAGTTTGTACCATTGCTATTTTAAATCTTTAGTATAATAATATTAGTATAAAATATAAATGCTAACGCGGGATGACGGGATGCAATCAGCTAATCGGGGAAGGAAGTCCATGCAACATTCTAGCCTATTTAAATTAATAAATCGGTTTGGGTCGGTTCTCGGGTATCCGACCATAGGACCCAAGAACCAGACAGAACCGCCGGTTCTATTTTTTTTAAGAACCGTACCCGAACCGAACAATTTGGGTACCGACCCGAACCTGCCGGTTCGGTTCGGTTTCGGTCCGGTTCACGGTTCTTTGGTTACTTCTACACACCCCTAGCGGTTGCATTTGCTCCTAACCCCACTCCAATGCCTGGCAAACTCACTCGTTTTCTTAACAACATTAGTAAATAGGCTGTGGGGTCAGAATGTAGAAATAAATGAAACGAACAAGGTCAAATTGGACTTTTTGCCACACACAGTCTGCACAATCGTTCACATGCATTCTCCTATTTATATAGAATATATTAACATAATTTACTTATAGAATGATGTGATGCTAGTTTTGTTTGACTAACTGAGGAGTTTTACATTGACAGGTAATTGAGCATGTTGTTGATCCCTCTGATTTTGTTGAGTCGCTTTCAGCTTTAGTAGCTCCTGGAGGATCCACTGTGATATCTACAATCAATCGCTCTTTGAGAGCATATGCTGCTGCAATTGTTGCTGCAGAATATCTCCTTAATTGGGTATGTTTGAATTGCTTGGAGCACTGAGTTTTAATTTTTTAGCATAATTCTTATTTTTCATTCTTGTTTTGAATTCATTTGCGATTGCGTGCAAAACATTAGGGCCGTGTCTACTCGTGTTTGTTCTTGTTTTTCTTTTATTTTGTTTTACTTTTTTACTTAAACTAATCACATGCCTTAAGTGTTAAGTTTTTATAAGTAAAAAAAACTTGGAGCACTGCGGGTTTATTGCTTTTCAGGTCTATTTTGATGCTTCATCTCCTTTGCACGCAATTTACAGTTTTTTTGTAAAGTAGATGACAATCAATGCTGTCGAATCTCAAGGAAATTGTGGTTCTTAATTTAATTGGATCTTTAGTTTCAACTTTATTCACCATTAGAAAACGTTTTTTTGGTACCATAGAATATATTTGAAGCTTGTTTAATCCATCAATGTGCTATTCTTCAATCAGAAGATTGGAAAGAATATTTGAAGGTTAGTGAAGTGATTTTGATAGTAGAGAGCGGAGGAGGATGAAAGTGAAACTCACTAATAAATTTGTGTGCGTTCTCTCCCCCGCTTCTCTCTTATACATTGCGAAGCTATGGCGTCTTGTCGCAGCAAAATGGTTCCATCGAGATCAAACTTCTAAACAAAGTTAAAATAGTCGATGTTTCTTCTATTTTCATGTTCATGCATGTCGTTTTATTGTTATTTGACTTGCATATGTTCTATATATAATGGCAGCTCCCAAGAGGAACTCATCAGTGGTCCAAATTTCTTACTCCAGAAGAACTTGTGCTGATCCTCCAACGGGCCTCGATCTTGGTAATATGCGTGCATATTTGATTGGAGAATTGAACCTTGCGCTCCATTTCATTTACCGAATCGAATGGAGCATAGATATATATATTTTAGATGAATTTCGCAATGTTTGTTCCCATGTATATATTATTTCTCACTCCTCTAAACAAGTGTTTTCTTTATCACTGAGTTTTATAATCCTTTGAGCAGGTAGAAGAAATGGCAGGGTTTGTTTACAATCCCTTGACTGGAGAGTGGTCTCTGTCGGATGATACAAGCGTTAATTTTATTGCTTTTGGAACGAAGGAAATTCCTCCAACAATGTAACTGCTGCTTATTTATTTATCTTTTTTTGTGAAATAATTGTTCTTTATATACTAATGTTTTTTTTCTGTTTATATAAAACTATTATAATGGCGGCTAATACTTTAATTCAATCGTTCAATTTCTTACTTGATACCAGAGCGCATGCACTGGCCATGGTTTAATGAAGCCTACCATTAATCATATAAACGAATTTTATATTTGGTGTGTGAGAATAATATGATGTGAAAATAAAATATTTTGGTGTGTTAATATAATTCAGGTGTTAACGGCGAAAATCAGCATGCTTTTAAAATTGCCCTTTTTTCTTGTGAAGGAGATATGCTGTCGGGAGCGGTTTGGAGGCCATATTGAAGGGACCGGGTTGAAGGAGGCGAAAATTTGTTTGGTCGAGATTGAGCTGAATGTGATATCGTTTTATGATATAGTATATTTGTAACCCGATTGACGAACGAATCTGAGCCGTTCGATCTTGCATAGGAGGAATTCGGCCATTAGATTAAGAGGGAGATGGCCTGCTAATAGCCTCAATAAAAAATTAGCTGCTCATGGTTTTGGGTGCCACCGCCGGTAGCCTGCTCGGCACCCATCAGCAAGCTTGCCGGACTCTAGCGAACTTGTCGGGGGTAGCCCGGGGGCGCTCCGGCAAGGCAGTAGCTCACGGCTAGGCCGCTCCGGCAAGGCCATAGCTCACGGGCAAGGCCATAGCCGTGAGCTACTGCCCTGCCGGAGCGCCGCCGGGCTACACCCGGTATGTGGGCGCTAGGGAGGTGGCCAACGATTTTGTCGCGGTGGCGGCCAAAACTGTGAGCGGCTGAGTGTTATTTTTAAATATTTTATTTTTTTTTTGTTTTAAGAATATATAAAAAAATAAATACTATAATAATTTAAAATTTATATAATTTTAAGAATATTTTTTCATTTTTAAGAATAAATATATAATTTAAAGAAAAGTTTGTTTTTTTATTTTTAAAAGAATATTTTAAAAAGTCATATAATTAAAAAATAAATATAATATAAATACCCGGCCCCGCCCACTCATGGCTGGCTCGGCCCGCCGGAGGCTCTCAGGTACTGTTGTGCGGGGCATGGAGGGCCCTTGTTACTCGTACTATATATTGATATATACTTGATGTGTAACACGGTCAACCATCAAATCTTAGCTAATCGATCAAATCATCCCAGCAAACTCTCAACGTATCTTGGACGTTCGTTCAAATTAGGAAGGTGACGGCTATCCCCTCAACTCTGACGCCTCCCCCCCGTGCTCGAAGAATGATAAGTCCTCCCCGCTGGAAGGTGACGGCGCCTTGCGCCCCTTCTTCTACAATGTGCGGTCTCCGAACCAGGTAATGTCGGCAGAGCAATGCCGCATTTCGGGCATAAGCGAATCTGCAGGTATACATGTGGATCATGATCAGGCCTAGCCGAATTACACTCTCCTGAAGCTAAGCATGCTTCGTCCTCTTTGCGACTTCAGTGGGCAAGAATTCTTCGGCGACGACGAAGCCGCCTGTTATGCAATCCGCGCGTTATAAACAGGAGCTAGTTCTGTAGATTGCATAACTTTATATATAAATATTGTAAGTGTATATTCGGACGAATAACGGGCTCGGGGGCTTTGCGCGTATTTAACCCTAGGTTTCTCTATTTATACCTAGCTGGGGACAACGGGGAGTAAGTTCCACTTAGACTTTCCTCCGGATGTTTCGAGCGCCTCTTACATTCTCGAAACATTTCCCTCTGGCGCTCGCTTGCGATTTCTAGGGTTCGCCTTCGTTCCCGATAGTTGCCGCCGTTCTCCTTTGCCTTTTCACGACTGTTCTTCTCCGCCTCCTTCTCCCTTCGTTGACAGAGAACGAAGGAGTGAAGAACGACGTCGTCGCTTAATTAGCTGCCGACAAAGGGTTCGCCGTCGCGCTCGCTTTCGCGGAACAAAGAGTTTGCGGTTCTCAGCACCCGTTCGACGATCGCTCCTGGGCCTTTCGCGTCCCCTTGAAGCCCCCTGCTTGGGCTTGCCGTCGCGTTCGCCGCCGCTGAACAAGAGCTCGCCATTGCGTCTTCCCCGTCGCGGAACCAGGGCTCCCGTTCGACGATCGCTTCGCAAATCTTCGGTCGACGATCGCCCGTTCGACGATCGCTTAGCAGATCCCGGTCGACGATCGCCCGTTCGACGATCGCTTAGCAGATCCCGGTCGACGATCGCCCGTTCGACGATTCCCGGTCGACGTTCGACGATCCCCGGTCGACGATCCCCGGTCGACGATCCCCGGTCGACGATCCCCGGTCGACGATTCCAGTTCGACGATCGTCTTCCCGCTCGACGATCGTTTCCCTGTCGACGTTCGACGATCATCCAGCGCTCAACATCTGTGCTTTCCCGTTCGACGATTGTTTTTCCCAGTCGTCGATCGCTCTCTCCCGATCGTCGATCGCCTCTTCCCTGCTGCATTGACTCTTTCGGCAAGGTTGCCGATCCAGTGAAGATCCTCTCTTCTCTCTGTTTTTCCCGTCAAGATGAGGAACTCCAGCTTGTCCTCTCCAGTACCCATGAACAAATTGGAGAAGTTCACTGCCTCAGAGTTCAATGATTGGAAGTTGAACACCCAGTTCGGGATGAAATACCTGAACGTTTTCTACACCATCAAGTCTACTCGTGCTGACGTTGCTGGGACTGAAGATGAGGCGCATTGGGTCGAAGATGAGGACTTCTGCAGGGATTACCTGCTGAACTGCCTCTCCTCCAGCCTGGCCAAGAACTACATCAAGATGCAGTCTGCTAAGGAGATCTGGGAAGCACTGGAGGAGCACTTCAAGCAGGAGGAGGACCTCTCCAAGGCTCATCTGGTGGACAAGTTCCACTCCTTCAGCTTCGACGAGGAGAAAGCCATTCTCCCTCAGGTATCCGAATTTGAAAATTTGGTTGATTCCCTGCATAGTGAATCTATTAGTCTGCCAGATAGTTTTGTTGCGGGCACAATTGTGTATAAGTTGTCATCCTCGTGGTACAATTTTAAAACGGAGATGTACCGCAAGAAGATGCAGGTTGGTCTGAACGACCTCAAGCGTTTCATACGCATTGAGGATGAGAACAGGACGAAGCACGCCTTGGAAGCTGTTGGCAAGCAGAAAGCTGCTGCCAACATGATTTCAAGCTCTAAGCGTGCTCCTCCCCCTCACAAGACCAAACCGTCTCGTAGTAGCCCTCAGGTTGCAGGACCGAGTAGACCCTCTAAGAAATTTAAGGGTAAATGTTTTAACTGCAACAAGTGGGGACACTGTGCATCTGACTGCAAGTTACCGAGGAAGGAAAGAACTAAGGCACCACAAGAGGGCAACCAGGCCCATCTGGTTAGTCAAGCTGAGTCATCCGACTTTGTTGCCATGGTCGGACACGAGCAAGCCAGCACAGAGTGGTTCCTAGATTCTGGGGCAACGTGCCATGTTTGCAACAATGCTAATCTCTTGACAGGGCTGAAGAATGCAAAGGAATCAGTGACTGTAGCAGATGGAGGAACAGCTGACGTATTGAAGGTGGGGAACGCAACTCTGTTGCTCTCCTCAGGTAAGTCTTTACTTTTAAAGAACGTAAAATTTATTCCTTATTTATCTGTTAACTTAGTGTCTATTAGTTTGTTGTGTGATGCTGGTATGTCAGTTACCTTTTGTAGCGGTAGAGTGACTCTGTCAGTTAACTCTCACTACTTTGGATGTGCTTACGTCCAAAATAGGATGTACCGTCTGAGTCTAGCAAATGAGGTAGTGCAACAAGTTCAATTGAATTTAGTTAGCCCTAGGACTCTACATGAGAGACTAGGACACGTAAACTACAGGAAAATGTTCCAAGTCGCTAGAACTCACAAGATCACATTAGACACTAAGTCTCCTCTTGGAAAATGTGAAGTGTGTGCTCAGACTAAGATCACTAGGAAACCTTTTGGCACGGTTACTAGGAGCACAACACCTCTTGAGCTTATACATTCCGATCTTTGTGACTTTAAGAGTTTTGTCACTAGAGGTGGAAGGAAGTATATGATCACGTTCATAGATGACTGCACAAGGTTTTGTCATATTTCGTTGCTTAAAACTAAAGACGAAGCGTTTGAAAAATTTTGCCTTTTCAAAAACAGGGTAGAAAACCAATTAAGCATGAAAATAAAGAGATTTAGGAGTGATAGAGGAGGAGAATACATGTTCAGTGAGTTCAGATGCTTCCTGGCTTCACAGGGCATCATCGCAGAAACCACTGCTCCTTACTCCCCCCAATCTAACGGCATAGCCGAGCGCAAGAATAGAACGTTAACAGAGATGTTGAACTCTATGCTGCTCACTGCAGGCATGCCTTCCGCTTATTGGGGAGAAGCAGTCTTGACTGCGAATCACATTCTGAATAAAGTTCCTCATGCTAAGTTAGAGGTTACACCCTACGAGCTTTGGTTTAAGCGACCCCCGTCTTTAACTAGACTTAAGACCTGGGGCTGTATAGCCTATGTCAGGGTTCCTGACCCTAGACGGTCTAAGGTTGGACCTAGGACCAATATATGTGTCTACTTAGGTTGTGCTGAAGATAGTGCTGCAGATAGGTTCCTTGATATTTCTAATAATATCATAATTGAATCTAGGGATGCAGTGTTCTTCGAGGATAAATTCCTCAAAGATAAGAACTTAACGATCCCAGGTATGCAAGCAACTATTACTGAGGAAGATCCTGAATCAGTACCGAGCACCTCCTCCTCCGTTCCGGTAGATAACTCTGGCCTAGAGTCTAGGAGAACTTCAGTGAGAGAGAGAACCCCCAGAACCTTCGGTAGTGATTTTGTCACTTACCACGTTGAGGATGATCCATCTACCTTTAAGGAAGCGATGAGATCAAGGGATTCCCTACTCTGGAAAGAAGCTATTGAGGATGAGATGAACTCTCTCCTTCAGAACGACACCTGGACGTTAGTTGATAAGCCAACAGGGGCTAAAAATGTAGGGTGCAAGTGGGTTCTGAAAAGGAAGCTAAATCCCGATGGTAGCGTAGCTCAGTATAAAGCACGTCTGGTGGCTAAAGGTTTCACACAAGTAAGCGGAGTAGACTACTTTGATGTATACTCACTCGTGTGTCACTTAGCAACCATTAGGGTTCTTCTTGCTATTTCGGTCATTGAGAACTTTGTTGTTCATCAAATGGATGTTAAGACTGCGTTCTTGAACGGAGATCTGACCGAAGAGATCTACATGAGTCAACCTGACGGTTTCATTGTACACGGTAACGAAAACAAGGTCTGTAAGCTTTTAAAATCGCTATACGGATTAAAACAAGCACCGAAATTATGGCATGAGAAGTTTGACTATACTGTAAAGAACATGGGATTCATGTCCAGTCTCTCGGACAAATGTCTTTACATACGTCATAGATCAGACAACGTCGCCATAATATGCTTGTACGTGGATGATATGCTGATTCTTGGTTCTGATCAATCCGTGGTGGATGACGTTAAGTCAGAACTAATGCAGACGTTTAGCATTAAAGACCTCAGTGTAGTTGACACTGTACTAGGTATGCAAGTGAGCTTTGGGAAACATGGCATTTCCCTAAGTCAAAGCCACTACATCCAGTCCATGTTGGACACGTGGGGATACAGTGAACGTAAAGCGGCTGAGACACCATACGATTATTCTAACCGCTTAAAGCCCAATGATGGTGCTGCGGTTCGACAGTTAGATTATTCTAAACTGCTTGGTAGCCTCATGTACGCTATGGTCTGTACAAGACCTGACATAGCCTTTACGGTCGGCATGTTAAGTAGGTTCACTAGCAATCCTGGCCAAGACCATTGGGATGCCCTCGATAGGCTGATGCGATACTTAAAGCACACCCGACAGTATGCTTTATGTTATAATGGTCATCCTCCAGTTCTGGAAGGATATTCTGATGCATCATGGTGCTCAGAAGTAAACGACAGCAAGTCCACTAGTGGATTCCTCTTCACACTAGGAGGAGCAGCTGTAGCCTGGAAGTCCAAGAGACAGTCGTGCATTGCACTCTCATCTATGGAATCCGAACTCTATGCTCTAGCTTCAGCTGGTGAAGAGGCAGAGTGGATAAGAGATTTGGTGATGGACATTCCACTGTCGAGCCTGAAACTGAGTTCTGTTGCAGTTTACTGCGACAATCAGGCTACTAAAACGATTGCTACGAACACGTTGTTCAATAGCAAAAGAAGGCAACTACGGATGAAACAAGCCTGGTTGACCTCCCTTACGAGTCAAGGGATTGTGAACCTCGTTGATGTGAGGTCAAAAGATAATGTTGCAGACGCCCTTACTAAAGGATTAAATATAGCTCTCACAATCAAAACATCGGGGGAAATGAGATTAAAGTTCATAGAAATATGAAACTTTCCTCCAACGTTTATGTTTTGATACGTACGAGCCTATAGCTGTCAACATTCAAGCATCTAAATAGTAACAGACTGAAAACCCCAAATATTTTCTTGATGAAAACCCAGGATGGTTGGATGCTGGTTATTCCACACTTGATAACCTAACGTCCTCCCATTGTAAGTTAATTCAAGAGTTATTCAACTGGAAATTGAAAGTCGTTGTAAATGTTAACCTAAACAATATTGGTCACAACACATTATTCCATATTTGATAATGTTGCACGTGATGTGTGCCCACATGTGTTGGTGAGGCACATAGTGATCCGTAATGAGTAAGGTAACATGACTAGTCCTAGTTAGACTGGATGAGATGCTGACAGAGTTACTTCACCGTTGCTAGAAGTGCTAAGCTCATTTAGTAAGAGCTAGTTTACTTTAAATGTTACTGCATATGTTTATGAATTCATAGAGTCTGACTCATGAAATTCCTTGCAGGCTACGATGGAGATTTTGGAGGAGCTGTAGACCTGGATATAGATGACGATGATCTACTAGATGAGTAGAATCATCAAACGTTTAATTCATGTCTTTGTTTTGTAATAATTATTCAGACTATGGTTTTGGACAGCATCTGTGTGGTGGTTTGTCGTTGAGGCAAAACCTTTATTTTGTTTTATTAGTATGATCTGTCCTGATTGTTTTTGCTTAGTTTGAATTATTATTTTGTCTACACTCCAGCACCCCGAAACGTCACCGTTATTTGTCACGAATATAGGAGGAGATTGTAAGTGTATATTCGGACGAATAACGGGCTCGGGGGCTTTGCGCGTATTTAACCCTAGGTTTCTCTATTTATACCTAGCTGGGGACAACGGGGAGTAAGTTCCACTTAGACTTTTCTCCGGATGTTTCGAGCGTCTCTTACAAATATAAGTATACATTATCTAGTTGTAGTATTTTGCAGAGAGTGCTTTATATAATGCTAAATTATTAGTTACCATGTTTATGATCCACATAAATCAATTTATTACCAACCACATGTTATACAAATTAATCTTATTCGTTTGAGTATTATATAGAAGAAGAGCTTTAACCACGTGCATGGTGTAACCCTGCCCTCATCCATGTATTTTTCTACGCTATTTTCTCTGAGGTGAGAATGGCCATGAAAGCAGCTAACTTGCGCATACTTTTAATGTTCTCCCTTCATTATTGTTATAACTCAATTCCAACCTCTCCTAGATTTATATCCACGAGTCTTCCTAGGAGTACTCTAGCTTTAGGCTTCGTTTGATGCCGCAGCGGAGACCGTGAATGTGGCGGTTATGAACCATCGATTGTGAACGCCCGACCTCGTCTAAGAAATTTCGTTCAATTTTATGTTTGAAACTAGTTTTGTTATTGCATATATAATCGCTACCATGCCAAACATACATTCTATGATGGTTGCATTTTTGTCCAAACTCAAAGGAACAAAACGTGACACTGTCTATAGGAAAGTGTTCCCAAACTCAGCAACACCATTGGAAGAAGCGCTTGTCACGCACAAACATCTCAAACCTGCAGCAACACAACATAAGGCCCATCACTTGACCTATACCCGGCGAAGCACCTTGAGGCAAGGGGGCACGATCCTAGGCATGGAGGTGAAGACGATTGTCGGACCCCTCGCCATGGTGGGGTAAGATTTCACGATAGTACGACGCGAATGGGAGCACCCCGACAAGAGGGCGCACAAGGATAACATCATTCGGTTTGCAAATGAAGACGCGGTAGGAGTGTGCAAGCCGCATCGGGACCCCTTGTCATCAGTGCAAAAGGATAGGAGAGCCCTGCCAAAAGGTCAAGATGATTCTTGCCGGCAACGGGAGCTCGGTCGATGTCCTGTCCATGGCCGCGTTTCAGAGAATGTGGATTTGCGAAGAATCTCTCTGTCCAGCAAGCAGATCCGTCTACGGATTCAACAATCAGCCGGTCCCTATGTGGGGCGTGATTTCCCTCCCAGTGACTATGGGAGAGCACCTAAGACAAGCAACCCACAACATCCAGTTCCTGGTCATGGAGTGTGTTTCTTCCTATAACGTCATCTTTGACCGGCCCCTGCAAACCGCGTTCGGAGCAATTCCCTTCGTACCACATCTAGCGATGAAGTTCCTAACACTCAACGGCGTGAGAATTGTTCAAGGGAATCAGGCAATGACACAAATTTGCTACCTCAACCAAGCTCAGCCACTGCAAGGGGCAGCCCGACACATCAAGAGCTTTGATTTGCTAGACGAAGTTGCGATACAGAGGGCCACACCAGTGGAGGGTCTAATCGAGGTTCCACTTCTTGCAAGGGATCCCACCCATACGGTACTAATTGGGTCACTCTTATCCCCAAAGGAGCAGGGGGAGTACATGAACTTCCTACGTGCCAACTAAGATGTGTTTGCATGGAGCCCTGAGGGCAAGTTAGGGGTGGACTCACAAGTAATCACCTACTCGTTAAACATCAACCCGACATGCAGACCGGTCATCCAGAGAAAGAGCAACTTCTCGCCTGAAAGGCTCCATGCCATCGAGGAAGAAGTAGATAAGCTTTTAGATAAGCAGTTTATCCGGGAAGCAGCATACTCTACTTGTCTCACTAATGTGTTCATGATAAAGGTCTCAGGGAAGCAAAGGATGTGCGTCAACTACAATAATCTCAACCAAGTCTGTCTGAAGGACAGATTCCCACTCCCCCGCATCGATCAACTCGTCGACGTAAAAGCCAGGCAAGATCTCCTTAGCTTCATGGACGCCTACTCAGGGTAAAATCAAATTTGAATGAACCCGACGGACGAAGAGCACAGCACCTTTTGCATGAATAAAGCGGTGTATTATTACAAAGTAATGTCGTTCGGGCTAAAGAACGTCGGAGTTACCTACAAAAGCCTAATGAACCACATGCTCAAAACCCTCATCGAACAATCCATGGAGGTCTACGTCGACAATATGCTAGTCAAAAACATCTGGCGGGGTCACCACCTAGAAGATCTCGACAAGTGCTTCCAGCTCCTCCGCCACTTCCAACTGCGCCTGAATCCTACCAAATGTGCATTTTGAGTTACAACAAGAAAGTTCTCATGCTCCATGATAACATAGCGAGGAATAGATGCTAACCCCGAAAAGATCAAGGCATTGGAATACATGCCCCCGACGCAACATCAAGGAAATCCAACGCCTCAACGAGAGAATAGTTGCACTCTTCCGCTTCCTAGCCCAAACGAGGGACAAGTACCTCCCTTTCTTTAAAGCGCTTCCCGAGCAATCCATGTCGGTTTCCAATGGACGGATGAGTGTCAAACTGCCTTTGAATACCTCAAGCAGTACTTGACCACTCCCCCACTACTCTCAAAGCCCACCAAAGGGGAAGCCCTCTTTTTGTACTTGTCCGTCTCACCGCACGCGCTCATCTCAGTCCTGGTAAAGGACGAAGGGGGCAGTCCTGGTAAAGGACGAAGGGGGCAGTCCTGGTAAAGGACGAAGGGGGGGTCTAGTGTCTGATCTATTATCTCAATAAGGTCTTGTCAGATCCCTAGAGCAGGTATCTCGTGACAGACAAGACGGCCTTAGTCCTTGTATTCTCTGCTAGAAAACTTCAGCCCAATTTTCAAGCCCACACCATCAAAGTGATCACGCAGCTGCCACTTCGTTCAATCTTGCAAAAGCCCGAGGTATTAGGGAGGTTAGTCAAATAGGCAATAGAACTGGGAGAATTCGACATCCAGTTCCTACCTAGGCTCGTCATCAAGTCCCAAGTCCTTGCGGACTTCATAGTGGAGTGCACACTCCCGCAAGGAGAAGTGCCCAACTTCGACGACCCGACTCCAACACAGTGGACCTTGCACATCGATAGGGCCTCCAGCGCCGCGGGGCGGGTGCAGGCCTGCTCCTGATCGGTCCCGAGGGAGTCACTCTCAAGTACGAGCTCTGGCTGAAATTCCCCGCCACCAACAACGTCGCGGAATACGAAGCCTCGATTGTCGGTCTCTGTCTAGCTATCGATTGTGGGGTGGGAAGCCTAACCATCAACACCTGGTCAAGGTCCTCCTTGGCAAAATCAAGTCTCACCAGATCCTTCAAGTTCCTCGGGATCAGAACACCGGGGCAAACGAGTTATTTAAACTCTCCAACTCCACCACAGGGTACCAAACCCTCCGTTGTCGAATTGAGGAATTGCTCATCCCCAGTATCTCGGGCCCCTGGGAGATTGTCGCCATCACAGAAGGGGAACCCTGCTAGACGGACCCCATCATCGCCTACCTCGAAAGCGGGCAACTACCAGTGGACCCTATAGAGGCTAGGCGCCTTCAAATTCGCGCGACCTCATTCCCATCATTGATAACGAGCTCTACAAGCATTCGTTCTCTAGGCAGTACCTGAAGTGCTTACGCCCAGCTGAGGCCGGGTACGCTTTGCAAGAGATACACAAAGGCATGGGTGGAGAGGATCTGGGAGGAAAGGCTTTGACCCTAAAAATCTTACGACAAGGATTCTACTGTCCCATAGTGAAGAAAAATGCCCTGGATTTCACTTGGAGATGCGAGAGCTGTCAGCTCCACCCCAACATCCTGACTCAGCCCCCTCCCCCTGTCGAGCTCACCCTGCACCGGAGCACATGACCTTTTGCTTAGTGGGGAATCGATCTACTCAGCCCATTTCTATCAGCCTCCTGTCAAAGGAAGTTCATCATCCTTGTCGTTGAATACTTCACTAAATGGGTTGAAACAGAGCCGCTGGCCAAGATTAACCAGGAGAATGCCACACGATTCGTCTGGAAGAACATTATATGTCGCTTCGGCATCCCTACCACTATCATTGCTGACAATGGGACACAGTTCACCGGAAAGGCCTTCACCAAAATGTACGAGGACCTGAAGATAGAACTTCTCCACACGGCTGTGGCACATCCCCGGGCTAACAAGCAAACTGAAGTCACCAACCGCACCATTCTAAAAGGCCTGAAGACCCTCTTCAAGAGGCCAAGATCAGCGAAAATCCTTCGGCACCTTAGGCGAGATGGGTAAAGGTCTGTCTGCACCTCCCAGGCGAGATGGACAAAGGATCATCTACACCATCACTCGAATGGACCCTGGTCCTCCCGAGGGGCGAATGAACAAAAGTTCTTTGCCACCTCCACCCGGACGGACCCCCGTCCTCCTGAGGCGCGAACGAACAAAGGTTCTTTGTCACCTCCACTCGGACGAACCCTGGTCCTCCTGAGGCATGAACGAACAATGGTTTTTTGCCACCTCCACTTGGACGAACCCCCGGTTTCTCCATAGGTACGAACGAACAAAGGTTTTTCGTCACCTCCACCTGGACGAACCCCGGTCCTCCTGAGGCACGAACGAACAAATGTTCTTCTCCACCTCCACCCGGACGAACCCCGATTCTCCTAGGGCGCAAACGAACAAAGGTTCTACACCACCTACACTCGGACGAATCCCAGTTCTCCTTAGGCACGAACAAAGGTTCTCCACCATCTCTGCTCAATGCACGAGCATACAAGGGCTCATCGTTCCCAAATCCAGGGCAACTTACGGCTCTCCCAAAAATGCGAGTAAACAAACATCCACCACCACTCGGTCAGACACCCAGTCCTCGTAAGACGTGAACGAACAAAAGTTCTTCGTCACCTCCACTTAGATGGGTCATGGTCCTCCCAAAATACAAGCGGATGAATATCTCCCACTTGCGACCTATTCAAAATATTGGCATTCGGACCAAACACTACTCTACCAAAGGTATACGCACACCAAAACACAACCAGAACGCGGGAGATCCGAAAAAGAGGGTCTCCGTTCAAACAATAGTTGCCCCACGAGCTACATCACAATGTGACGGTGCAAGTGCGCACCCGCAAGATAAACTAAAGGCGAAGCAAACAAAAGAACCTCTAAGTCCATTTGCACTGCCTAGGCAAGGGGAGCAAGAGTCCTCCCTCGCCGTGCACAAGCAACAAACTCTCGTCACTAACGCTCTGCAACAACCACCAACGACGCGTGAGCCAACACAAGCACAACACGCAAGGTGCAAAGCAAGGGGGCGTTTCTGCGGCGTGCCACTGACACCGCACACAAACAGTCAACCGCGGGAGTCACCACCCAAGCATCCCCCGCGGAGCCTTCAGACCGCGAAGCCGACGCGAGTGGTTCCAAGGCGTGAGCTCTGACATCAAGACCCAACCAAGGGGGTATTTCACATTGCAAGCAAAGGTGACACGGATGGAAATGATCTCAAGTTCACTGGCCAAGGCATAATGACCGAGCTTGAAAATTTCCAAGCTCATCGCTTCGCGAATCACGACTCGTGGAAATTTGAGGGCATTTAATGGGGTCCCCCCCCTGAAATTTCTAAGTCAAACCAGCAAGAATTAGACCGAGTAACGCATGGGCTCGACCGAACCAATTACACGCATCGAAGCCCCGGAAGCCCCAAGGAAGAAGATGAACTCACGCACGCACACGACCGGGTCGCGCAAGCGCACCCGCGCGGCCTCAGGGCCGCGCCCCCGCACGGTTGCAGGGCCGCACCCCCACACAGCCGCGCTCCCTGCGGTCGCCCCGCGCAGCCGCGCCCCGCGCGCGCCGCGCCTGCATGCACGCGCGCTCGCGGTGGTCGCCACCGCCGCTGACGACCCCCGTCGTCTCCAGCCGTCTCCTCCCCTGCCGACCGCCTCCGGCCGTCGCTGTCTCCGGGCACCTTGCCCGAGCTTCCCAGCTAAGGCGGTCCGATTTCTTCGGGCCGAAAAAAGACCGGGTGACCCGCATCCACTATTAACAATATTATTATCTTTAGTGTGACAAGTCTATTACACGCCACACAATTTGTTTCAGGGGTTAGTAATTTTATTTAATTTTTTGTTTATATTTTAGGTTTTTTTTTTTAGAATTTTGTTTGCTTATTACCCCTCCGCTCCAACTGCGCGCCCTTTCAGTAGTCACGACTCACTAGCCTTACCGACGCCTATTCTCTTTCTGGCGGGAAGAGCTCTGTACGTGTGAAACCCTAGAAGCCCAGTGCTCGCCCCGCTTCTTCTTCCTCTCCTAATCCTGAAAATCTAAAAAAAAATGTATCGACATGTAGCGATATCCCTCACGAAGTCGTCTTCCCGCTTGCTCTTGCTATCCGGATTACATAGGCCGTGTTTCATCCAAAGGTTCAGAGTATCTAAGGTGGAGAGGTAATCATGGCCATACTTTCATCTTATTTGATAAACTTGTCGTTAACTCTCTTCCTTTAATGCTTTCATTTGGTCGGGCCTTTTCTTGGATGTCCGTGCTTGCTGAATGTACTGTGGTCAAAATGGGGGACTTTTAATTTCTTTCTGAAGTGACGCTCTGTCATTTTCATTTCATTTTTAAGTGATCAAGTATGTTGACTCATGCTGTTCATGATCAAATTAAGGGAGTTCACGAGATTGGTCATGTGAAATAAATGTAAGACGGTTTGAAATCAAATTTTGAAATGCTGATGTTACTAATCAACCGCAAATAATTATCCCCATCCAATCAAAATACTGAAAATACTAACCGACAATAATAGTTGAATATACACATCCAAGTGTGTAGTTGAAGAAGTAACAATGTAAGTATTGTAACAAAATTTATGGGGTATATTTGGTATCCTATACAAATTAAAGAAATCCTAATCCATACACGTTAAATTGTTAATTTGTATGACCTGCATAATATCCATGCGTTGGCTATTTATTCTTGCTAAATGATACATTCTTAGGCTACCTACCAGTGCAAGAACATTTTGTCATTGCATAGGTCCAAATTTAAAACTTTAATATGGTGTGAAGAAACCGCTCAATTGGAATGCACACTTTTGTATTTTTTTCTATTTTTTTGTATAGGATAAGCCTTTCTTGTGCATGTGAGAATTATAAAATATGCCATGGAATGTTTAGGCGGTAAAAGTAGGATAAGACTTGTTTAGTCATTGCATGAAAGGCTGTTCCGCGCCAAGTGCTATTTTTTGTTCTCCAACATGCCGTACTGCTTAATAAAGCAATCTTTTTGAAACATAAGTAGAGCAACATGCATGTATTATGATTGTTATTGGGGGGAAGCTATTCTCACCGCCACTTATTTCCTTAAATATATGCCTTTGGATTCCTATTCTTACTTTTGTGGCCCACACCAACGAGGTGCTATTCAAGTGCTTCCATTCTTACCTCCACATGTTTTAATTTTATTCCATATATATTAGAAATCTCTTTCAAATTTAGAAAATACTTCTGAAGAAGTCCACTCTTCATAGGGAGTTATCTATTTTAGATGGAAAAAAGTCCACTCTTCAATAGCTCAACACCTGTCCCCAACTCAAACCCCAATGAACATCTTATCTCCCTTTGCAAAAGGTTTACAATCCTCACCTAACACCCAGTTTTCCACTTTACATCCTAAACTTTGCCCTCGCTTTCACATGGAGCTTTTGTTACCACTTTATCTTTTTGTGCACCTAATTGTTGGGTATGAAGCCTTACATGATATTAGGTGGAAAGGACAAATGAATGCCCTTGTGAAGAATCATTCAAAATAGATTGTAACTTTTCTAAAATAAAGAAAACTCATGAGTTGTAAATGAATCTTTATAGTCAAACAAAAATTTAAGGAAGTAGGCAACTGTTAAATGACAACATAGTACAAAGGAGTTATCATGAGACCTCAAGGTTAACGCTATTCAAGCCTACTCTTTCTCGTATAACTAATTGAGGTTGGGATCTTCAATAACAAGTTATAAAAATGCATGTATTCATGGTTATTTGGATAAAGAAGTTTTCATTAGTCTTTAGATTTACTTATTAGGTTTCAAAAGGAAAACTTTGTAAATTTAGAAATCTCTATATGAGTTGAAACAATGGCCTATAGCATGGTTTGTATGTTTTTGCACTGCTTTGAAGTAATTTGGGTATTTACCAAGAAGTAGATGATACTGTTTATTAGTATAAATGAAAGAAGTTGATTGCCTGATTGTTTATATGGAAAAGGATTTTTTCACTGAGATGAAAAAATGGGGAAAAGACTCCTATAAAGCTCATTTAATAAAGGAGTTTGAGGTAAATGATATTTATACTTAAAAGATATTTTTTGGCATTGCGGCAGTAAGAACAAACAATGTGATGCAACCCAACCCGTGTCACATCCTTAACATATTTTTATTTCACGTATTTTCATTTGTGTAGCGCATGTCTTCGCACACATTTATTTACTTATTGCAACGTACTATTTATTTTGTATTGCGCACATCGTTCACGTTTGTTGTGATGACTTATTGGTGTGATCGACCAATAAGATCCTGAATGCAAAGGTCCGTCAAATTAGGGGTAATTAAGGCAAGTAATGGAATTGAAAATTAAAACAAATATTTTATACAAGTTGAATACCCCAAAATTAAAGAAATAAAATATCATATTATTAAATTTTAGGAAGTATTTGAAAAGAGATGATTTAGAATCCCGACATGAATATCTCATTTAATTCACTCATTATCCTGTAAGAAATCAGAAATAGAATACCGTATCTTTGTTTTTTAGGAAGTATTTGAAAAGTGATGATTTAGAATCCCCACATGAATATCTCATTTAATTGAATCCTATTCGTATAAGTAAGAAATCAAACAATTGATTTCTTACCAAAAATCCTACCCAAGTTATTTCCTATAAATGAATTTGCCCTTCTCATTCATGACATACTGGAACAGAATTGACAAAGGAACCTCTCTGTTCGGCATTGTCCAACATAGCTCCCAGAACCACGCCTCCAGCCACCCGCCGATCGTTCTCTCCACATCACCGCCACCGTCAGAGCCTCCTCCATGGTCAGTAGACCTCTCCATTGTCATTCCTCAATAGATTTGGCGAGCCCTACGTCAGTTTGTACTCCTCCATCAACTTCGACTTCCATAGAAGCCGCAACCGCCATATTTGAGACCTCCAGTCTTTTTTTCGAACATGGAAAAAGAAGAAAGGGAACTCATATCCCTTCCAGTAAGAAGAGGGGAAAACGATTCACGGGAGGCTCTTCAAGGAGGAATGAGTTTCAGTTCCTTTTTTTCAACAGGGAAAATATGTTTTTTTCTTCCCATTGCCTTGTATCTTATGACATATTTACGTGACTTCTATGAGACGTGGGGTATGAGAGAAATCAGAGCAATCCAATTATTCCTTAATATCCGTTTCCTTCATATCCCACCTAAAGCAGGTCACACAACCTATAGAGACGGGAGAACTGACCTTCACGTGGGCTGACTTCATTTTTTTCCTTTTTTTTGCTTTTGTTTTGTTTTTTTAATCCTTCGCTTTTTAAACATTTTTTTGAACTACTTTTTAACAATGCAAGGCTTCTAATGAGAGCAAGTAAATGTATTTTCAAAATTAGGATTAAGGCTCAACATGAGAGTAAAAGTGGAAACAATGTCCGACCTAATAAAATCGAAGGATTACGCCTAGTTAATCATGTCATAGGGAATACAACACTACAACTTCTCAAATAAAAAAAATGTAGGAAAAATAAAAGTCAAAACAAGCACACGATATAAAAGAAAATGATTGATATCACTAAAACCTATCTCTGGCATCTGAACCACTTTCGACCCCAGTCCAACGCGCAGAAACGTGCGGAAGGCGCGCATAACACACACACAAGTGCGAGCGCAAAAGTGCACGGAAGGGGCTGCGGGGAAGCGTGCAGAAGGGATTGCGTTCACTTGTGACAAGATTGGAGTTGAGCGGAATCATGGTTGATGAGAGGAAGTCTCGAGCCGAGCGAGAGTTGCAGGGACGAGGTCGCTTGTGTAAAACGAGCATGAGAAGCGAGAAAGAGGCTTTGGATGCTCTAAAGCTCTGGTACCATGCCGAGATGGTAAAATTGTTTATTAAATATTACAGAGGCCTCACTCGTGTGTGTGTGTGTGTTAGTGAGGGGAAGAGGACAAATATACATAAAAAAATACAAATACATAAAGAGAAATACAAAACTAATACATGTTACAATAACCAAAAACAAAAACGAAATGCATGCGTAAAGTAAATTTTGGCACTGCGAGCACCTGATCACATGACTGGTTTGACTTCAGGTTTTGTATCTCATTCCCCTCTTTCAGGCAGGGATAAAGTGAGCATTACTAATGAGTCCCATTCCACTGTTGAAAAAGGCTCCATTTCTTGTTCTTCCCTCACTTTATCCCCTATTTTTCATGTTCCAAAGTTCACCCGTAATATAGTTTCTGTTAGTCATTTGACTAATTCTCTTCACTGCTCCGTTACCTTTTTTTCCTTCTCATTGTGTATTTCAGGATCTGAAGACAGGGCGGGTGATTGGCTCTGGTAGCATGAAGGATGGCCTGTACGTGTTTGACTTCACTTCCGAGGCTCCGCCACCGTAAGTTGTCCACTCGTCCCAGACCTCCACCTTGCTTACTTGGCATCGTCGTCTTGGCCACCCTTCCCTTGTGACCATGCAATGTTTATTTCATGTTTTTTCTTCTATGTGTTTTAAAAATTTTATTGGACATCTGTGTTGTTGCAAAACATCATCGTACTCCTGTTAATCATGTGTCTTTACCTAGTACAATTCATTTTCATATTATTCATTCTGATGTGTGGGGGCCATGCTCTATTGCCTCTATTTTTGGATGTTTTTGGTTTGTTACATTTATTGATTGTTTCTCCCACACAATGTGGGTTTATCTGATAAAAACAAAAAATGAGGTGGTTTCTATCTTCCAAAATTTTCATGCCATGGTTTCTTCTCAATTATCTGCCCATATTAAAATTCTTCATATTGATAATGGTCGGGAGTATGTCAACGCTCCATTGCAGGACTATCTTGCTGCTCATGTCATTTTGCACCAAACCTTGCGTGTCCACTCTCCATCTCAAAATGGAGTTGCGGAACGCAAGAATCGTCCCCTCTTAGAAGTGGCTCGCTGCTTACTCCTCCCAAAATACTATTAGGGGGATGCCGTTTTCACGACTGCCTATGTAACACCCTCCATCCGTCACGAATAATATAACAGAAGGTCCGGCCGGGGCCCCACGTCATATGAAACGGACAGACGAAAGAGTTACTGAATGAGACAAAAAACCCTTAAAAATTTTGAAAACGCAATCATAATACATAGTTGCATTATAGCGGAAGAATAAAAAGAGTTTCATAAAAACCGCACCCAGAGGCGAATATCCACTAACCACAATAGAAATGAAATACAACGACCACACAACTGGCCTTAAGGCCTTACATCAATAGTGTTTAACTCAAATAAAAAGGTTTGCATACATCGACACGCAGACCGGCAACACATGTAAAACAATTAAACAAACAGTTGGGCCTTCGAGGGCCAGCACAGCAAGAAGGGCTTCAACCCGCTATTTCCCGCTTGGCTCTGCAACACCTGCAAGCAAACATTCCACCAAGCGGCGACAAACAAAGCAACGGTCAGCAAAGGCTGACCAAATTATAACGACCCCACCCTTTCTCGGGATGACGGTGCTTCTTCCCTGCAAGCGAATTAGCATAAATACATAAATCTAGAATGTGCCATTTAAGCACTAATCGTCACAAACGTTGGCGCGACCGGCCCAACGTCTCGTGCACATAGGGCACCTTAACGGTGTACCGGACTTCCCCGGGTCCCACCACCATTCTCAGTCCTGGACTGAATGACAACACACTGAGCATTCGCTAGCCGTGACTCAAGGTCCTCGGCTCTCTCCTATGCCTGTAGCAACACACCAATTTCCTTAGGTAGTCGAACTACACCACATAGTGCAGGTACAGTTCAGTCAAGCCCGTTGCTCAAATCGTCGTACCTAACACGCACGACGCGGGTCAACCTCCCCTTGCCTGTTATCACATACATAACCGATTGTTATGTAACAAGGGTGGCACTCGTGGCCACCAGAGTTGCGCACCCAAGGCACACAACTCCACACACTAGCCCTACAGTCTCCGAGAGACGGTCTTCGCATAAACACGACAAAACTCCCCGGGAGTTAATGCTGACGATCCAACGACTTCGTGCGAACATTAGGGTGTTTCCTGGAGCACACCTCCAGTACTAACTGCCGCCCCGAGAAGACCCCCATTCCGAAATATTCAACTTCCACAGAGTCTTCTCCGGGAACCCCAGAACATCACCAATCCAGACCAACATGTCCGGATGGGCTTCACACAGCATGCCTAAACCGTACTCGCGCTTCCGTGTGCTAATGCAATTAATAGCGGAGATGTAAACATCGACCCGTCGGAGAGCATCCTTCCCCCACCAGTCGGTGGAGAGGGGCTTCCATGCAAATATGCTAATTGAGGGCTTCACCTGCCCGAGAAGAAAAGTCGTTACCCTTGACGCGCGTTTCTGAGGCATGACTCGGTCACGAACGGCCTTCGCAGCGGCTGTCCACGCACGGATCCGTCTTGCACACGCCGATTCGAGCTCCGACACGAACGTTTCGCCGCGATCCCCAGCCAAACTCGAGTTGCACTCCAACAACACCTCCGGGCGACCTCCTCCCACAAGCTTAAGCCCAACCCTAACCGCTCTTGGTCGGCCAAGAGGAGAGTAAGGTCGGCTAGGGTTGGCTCCTCTTCGTTGGCGACGACCGAGACAAGGAGGAGGAAGGGAGGTCGATTTCCCCCTTACTGGTGGCGGAGAAGATGCTTCTCCCCCTTATTGGCGGCCAGCTCCCGAAAACGAAAGGCTCGGGTCCTTCCAGCGACGGCAGCTCGAGAGAGAGATACGGGAGAGGAAGAGAAGGGAACGCCTTCCTCCTTCCAGCTGGCGGCTGATCAGGGCTCTGCACCCTCCAGCGGCGACAGGAGAAAGAAGATCGGGAGATGAGGTAGGCGGATCGGGCTCGGCTGCTGCGCGTGAGAAAACAGAGAGAGAGAGAGAAATCGGGAAGGGGGAAACTGAGGCGGCTGAGAGGGGGGGGGCTTTAATTTTAGGTTTCTTTTATATTAAAATCCTAGCCTAAAGTGTTAACCACACACCAAACCCATTTAACCTCGCTACGCAATTTCGGGGCGTTACAATTAAGATCAATTGGTGATGAGAAGTGAAGGAACTCCATAGTTAAGCGTGCTTGGGCAAGAGTAGTACTGGGATGGGTGACCTCCTGGGAAGTCCCCGTACGGCCCAGCTTAACTGTCAAGTTCGCTCATCAAAGGGAGGCTGTGACCACCAACAACCCGCCGGTGAACTGGAGAGGGGTTAAGGTGCTTGTGCTGCAGCCCGGTGCTCTTGGGCATCAATAGTGGAAAGAGGCGATGATTGAGAAAATGAACGCTTTGAAAAAGAATTGTACCTGAGATCTAACACATATTCCGCCTGGAAAGAAGGTCGTTGGTTGTGAGTGTTTACCGTAAAGCAGAACTTTGAAGGTTTAGTTGAACGATTCAAAGCGAGGTTGGTTGCAAGGGGGTATACTCAAACTTTTGAAATTGATTATCAAGACACGTTTGCTCCTGTCGCAAAAATGAACTCCATACGAGTTTTGCTATCATGCGCTGCGTGTAAGGGTTGGGAACTTAACCAGTTGGGTGTGAATAATGCATTCCTTCATGCAAATTTTGATGAAGAGGTATATGTGTCGATACCTCCAGGTTTTTCTCCTTCCGGATCTGAAGGAAAATGTGTCATTTAAAAAAGGCACTTTACGGGTTGAAGCAATCTTCGAGGGCTTGATTTGGTCGATTCCACGAGGTCATGATTTCTCTTGGATACATGCAAAGTCATGTCGATCATACTTTGTTTATTAAACGAAGAACAAATCTAATAACTGTTCTCATTGTCTATGTTAATGATATCGTCATAACAAGAGATGATATTGAAGAAGTAAAAGCTTTAAAGGTGAATTTGGCATGAAAGTTTGATGTAAAAGATCTAGGGAAACTAAAATATTTCTTGGGAATTGAGGTAGCACGATCCAAATGAGACACCTTCATCTCCCAGAGAAAATACACCCTTGATTTGCTGGAACAATTTGGTATGAGTTACTGTAGACCTGCTGATACACCTATGGAGGTGAATCATAATCTTGGAAGAGATGATGGTGATTCTGTTGAAGACGTGGCTAACTATCAACGCCTTGTTGGAAGGTTAATCTACCCATCCCACACTCGTCCCGACATAGCCTATGCAGTTGGAGTTATTAGTCAATATATGCATGCCCAAAGATGAGACATTTGAATGCTGTTTATCGAATCTTGAGGTATTTGAAGACTTCACCAGGAAGGGGGATCCTGTTCACTCTTAATATGGACTTAAAGATTGAAATTTTTACTGATGCTGATTGGGCTGGGTCAGTTGAAGACAGACGATCTACATCAGGGTATTGCTCATTCGTTGGTGGAAACTTAGTCACTTGGAGAAGTAAAAAACAATCTGTCGTCTCAAGGTCCAGCGCTGAAGCTGAGTTTAGAGCAATGACACATGAAATATGCGAAGGATTATGGATACGCTCTTTGATGTGTGACCTGAGTTTGAATGAGTCTAGTCCTATCTGGTTGTACTGTGACAGCAAGGCTGCAATCAACATTGCCAACAACCCCATCCAGAATGACCGCACTAAGCATTTCGAGGTGGACAAACACTTCATTAAGAGAAGCATTGAAAAAAAGATTATCTGCATACCGTTTGTTCCCTCAGAAGGACAATTAGCTGATATCCTAACTAAGAGTCTTGGGGGAAATCTTTTTTTGTGCTTGTATTGACAAGTTGGGCATGAAAAATATAGCGTGCCCAACTTGAGGTGGAGTGTTAGACCGTATTTTCTCCTTCAATTATTTACGATGTATTTTTCCCCTATATATAGGGAACCCATCTATTGAATAAGATGATTTTGAGCCCTAATTAACACAGTCATGTTTCTTTTCCTAGTTCCTGTCCGTTTGATGTTATACATATGACGAACCAAATATGGCGCACTGCATATTATAAATGTTTAATTTTATATAAATAGTTGTTTTATAATCCCCGATGATGATAAAGTAAAGGCAGTACGATATTTTATTTTTCTTTAAGATTTTTCCTTTTTTTTGACGCATTCAGTTGACTTTATTTGTGGGAGTGCCAATAACGTGTTTTCCGTTTCACTTAATTTCATTTGATGTTCTGGTTTATGTGGGCTGGCTGCTTGTTGGTTGACATGTTAGTGGGCTTATATCCTCCTTATATGGGCTGGCCGGGCTTGCTGCCTTTAATGGTGGGCTGGCTGTTTTGTTGGATATTGGATATGGAGAAATGGATAATGCTGGCTGAGGTGTGAGCTGGCTGTGCTGGCTGAATTAGATATGTTTGCTGGCTGAAATTTGGCTTGTGTTGGATGGTATGTTGACATTTGAGGTTTGACATTTGGCTTGAATTTGGACACTTGGCGGTTGGTGTAATGGATAGCGTGACACCTAGCTGAGTTAATAAAGCTAGTTTGGCTTCTTCTTGCCTCTTCACCGCCCTACTCCTCTTTAAATACTGGGGGAATTTTTGCCTCTCCTCATCCTCCTGCTCTCCCTCTCCTCTATTGCTTCCTTGCTGCCCGAACTGTTGTACTTTGCTGTCTTGCTGCAGCTCTACCCCTACCTGTTGCACCCAAGACTGCTTGCTGCCGCCCTGTTGCTGTTCTTCTTGACTGCTGCTCCCGAGCTTCCTCTTCTCTCTTATTACCCTCTCTCATTTTCTAGCCACTGCTGCTTTCCTCCTGGTGCCCTTGACTGAACTGAGCTGAGCTACTTTGGAGTTCTAGGAAGGAGTTGCTACACTCCGGCGATCCGTCAAGGATCGGTTGCGTAACATCCTTCTTCCTTCCTCTCCCGCTGTAAGCATGCTTCTCCTCCTCTTCTAATTCCTGTTTTAGACGTCATTGCTGAGATTACTGCTGTACTTATTCCTCGATATGGCTGATTTGTGCTGTTTTATGGCTGATTTGTGCTGTTTTATGGCTGATTTGTGCTGTTTTATGACTGATTTACGCACAGATTTGGGGCTGTTTTCGATAACTGTTTAATGGCTGGTTTATGGTCAATTAATACGAATTTTGAGCTCCTTTTTGCTGCTGGTTGTGCTGATTAGCTGCTGGACAGCCGGCTAAGAGGACGGGAAGTCCATTTGGGGGGCTGGTTTGGCCATTCAAGTCATTTCGTGGCTGTCCAGCACTAGTTGAGGGCTGATTTTGTGATTTAAACGTCTTTTTCTCTTATTTTTCCCGGTTTCTCGATTTCGACTCGCCATATTATACTTTCATATTCTCCTTTCGTATTATCCTATGAGTAAAACGAGACGCAACCCAAATTATATGCATTCTTTCAGTGGTTTCCACGACTCGGACAAAAGAGGATGACGTCCCGCGATAATCATGGTCATAATACAGCAAAGGATACGGGTAAAGATAAAGCGTTGGTGAGTATTTTATTTCTTGAATTATGTTTATTCAAGTATTTTCATATTATTTAGTTATTTTCAAGGACACTGCCTGTGCATATGAGTTTAAACACTCAATGAAATAATCGCTAAATCAAATAACTGTGGGCGAGGGGAAAACATATAGCGATACAAATATTTTCTGAGGGGAATATTTTAAACTCTTATATGTTATTGTTTTACAGTTAAGAAAGATAATAAAACATAAAATCCGGCATAAGAAAATACGAAGGTTTTGAATCCTATGATGTAAAGGCATCTACTGATGGATTCACCAGTAGGGGTGAGCCTACAATTTCGCCCTTCGGGGGTGCGGCCAATTAAAGTTGCATACCTGAGTATTTCCTATTTTATGTAAGTAAAAAGGGTGGGATTTCAGGAAGAGATTTCAGGAAGAAAACATATATCTATATTTATTGTATTGTAAGCATATTGCTATACCCCCTTTCTCTGCATCTAGAACTGTTTCACGAAACAATTGTCTCACATAGTCATATTTGTATGACTAAGCCAGTTGATTTACATGTTTTAAGCAACAGGAGCAAGTCCCAGCGCACCACAGAGGATTCCGCCGGAAGAGCTGGCGAAGGTATGGTTGAAGATCTTTATCGGTATCGGGGAATGCCAGGAGAATTATCGAATCACAAATCCAAATTGCGAATGCGATTATTGTATCTATTACTATTCTTAAATGTGTTATCATGTAATGTGTAATAACTGAAAGAAATAAACTGGTGTGTTCTCTTCTTGTGTACTACTGTGACTCAATTTTTGAAAACTTCTGATTTGTCCTCATATCATTTGGGGGAAACTTGCGAAAGGGTTTCCACAATATATTCTGATGTTTGAGGTCCCTCCCCGATGTTGTCTTTATCTGGCTATAAATGATTTGTTAAATTTAATAATTATCATTCTCGCACTACTTGGCTCTATTTGTTAAAAGAAAAGTGTGATGTGCTTACTTGCTTTCAGTCCTTTCATCAAATGGTTGTGACTCAGTTCAACGACACAATTCGTGTGCTTCGTAGTGATAATGGTGAGAAATATGATTATCGGGGAGTGTTTGTTGCTTCTTGCCGAATATGACATTATTCACCAAACCACATGTATTCACACTTATACTCAAAATGGAGTGGCCAAACGGAAAAATAGGCACTTACTGGAGGTTGATCGGTGTTTGTTAATTGCAATGCACCTTCCCAAGTTTTATTGGGGTGGTGCAGTTCTAAATGTCGCCCATCTCATTAATCGTCTGCCATCTCGCTCCATTTCCTATGATATACCCCTTCCCGTTTAGCCTAGAACTACATTTTCCACACCTCTCACATTGCTACTCGCATCATTGGCTCCGTCTGCTTTGTTCATGTTCATACGCCACATCACAATAAACTAGATGCTCGCTCCTTTCGATGTGTTTTCGTTGGATACTCTCATACCACCAAAGGGTATTGGTGTTATCACCCTCCTACACGTCGCTATTACTACACTGTTGATGTTACTTTTGTGAGGGGGAGTCCTATTTTGGTTCTCGTCAGGGGGAGATGAGTAGTAACAGTGACGGGACCATCTACTCTACTCTCCCGATTGTTGCTTCTCCTAATATTCCCCCTCCTCCAGTTCCTTGTTCATCCAGTACTGCTTCTGTTCCTACCGCCCCCATTCCTCCTATATTATATACTCTTGCAGACCTCGGAATGCTGTGCAAGTACAGACCATGGATGTTCTACCGGTGCCGTTGCCTGTCTCCGCTCTAAATTCAGATGATGACCTCCATGTTCCCCTTGCTCGTCTTAAAGGTAAAACTGGTGGCACCAAACACCCCACTACCAACAACATTTCTTACACTCACCTCTCTCAGGCTCACAACGCTTTTATCTCATCTCTTTCCTCTATTATGATTCCTAAGATCTGATAGAAGGCTGTTTAGATAGCTGAGTGGAAACATGCTATGGAAGAAGAGATGTGTGCCTTACAAAAAATGGTACATGGCGGCTTGCATGTCTTCCTCCTGGGAAGCGAACAGTTGGATTACGCTTGATCTTCCCTATTAAGCAGAATCAAGATGGGGGTGGTGGAGCGGTATAGAACACGCTTGGTCGCTCAATTGTATATCCAGACCCAAAGAATTGACTACCAAGAAACCTTTGCCCCGATTGCAAATATGAATTCTATTCGGGTGATCCTCTCATGCGCTACTTATCTGGGTGGGAGTTATAGCAACTTGAAGTAAAAATGCGTTATTGCATGGTGATCTGGAAGAAGAAGTGTACATGACTATCCCTCCTAACTTTACCAAAGAAGGGTCCAATGGAAAGGTCCGTCGTCTGCAAAAATCCTTATATGACTTGAAGCAGTCCCCTAGAGGTTGGTTTGGACGGTTTAACAAGACCATGCTTCAACTAGGCTATACTCAAAAACAGACTAATCATACTCTCTTTATCAAGAGTAAAGGAGCTCGAGTATCGATTCTTATTGTGTACATGGATGACATCATCGTACAAGACATGACCTAGAGGAGATCATACACTTGAAAGAGCAATTGAGCAAAAAATTTGAAGTCAAGGATCTAGGGAAGTTGAAATACTTCTTGGAGATTGAATTAGTGCGGTCTTATCGGGGGATCTTCATCTCTCAGAGAAAGTATACCCTTGACCTTATGGAGAAAACTGAGATGCTTGAGTGTGTTCCTGTCGATACACCTATTGAGGCTAATAACAATATTGATGCTGCCACCATTAGTGGGAAAGTGAATGTTTCAAAGTACCAACGATTGGTTGGGAGACTCATATATTTATCTTGTACTCACCCTGATATTACGTACGCCGTGGGTGCCCTAAGTAGATTCACACATTCTCTCGCCGTTCACCATCTGCAGGCAGCGTATCAGGTATTGAGATATCTCAAGAAGTCTCCAGAACGTGAGATTCTGTTCTCTGCAAACCAACCTGTGGAAATTGAAGTGTTTACAGATGCCGATTGGGCCGGTAGTCAAGACGATAGAAAGTATACTACCGAGTATAGCTCATTTGTGGGCAGAAACCTTGTATCGTGGAAGAGCAAGAAACAAAATATTGTGGCCCGCTCAAGTGCTGAAGCTGAATATAGGGCTATGGCGCAAGGAGTATGTAAGAGGTTGTGGTTGAAGACAATTCTCCAAGATATGGAGTCTCCAGGTCAACAAACCAGTTACTATCTACTGCGACAACAAAACTGCCATCAATAGTACTCACAATCCGGTTCAACATGATAGGATGAAACATGTTGAAATTGACAGACATTTCATCAAAGATCACATAGACAAGGATAAATATATGTACTCCGTTCGTGAATTCATATGACCAACTAGCCGACGTCTTCACCAAGATGTTAAGCTATGACATCTTCATAAACAGTACAATCAAGTTGGGAATGATCGATATATATTCCCAACTTGAGGGGGAGAGTTGAATATACACGTTATATGCAACATTTTAGTTTATGATTTTATTTTTCCCGCTACTTATTTCACGTGATGTCACATGCGGTATGTCATATATACATATATATATATATATATATATATATATACATATATATATATATATGTATATATATATATGTATATATATATATATGTATATATATATATGTATACATATATATATATGTATATATATATATGTATATATATATATATATATACATACATACATACATATATATATATATATATACATATATATATATATATGTATATATACATACATATATGTATGTATGCTTGGCACTATTTAGGCCAACAAAGTATTATTTTCCCTCTATTCTACTCTTTTAACTTCCAACTCGTTCGCCCATCCTAAATTCCTTCGAACACTTTGCAGAAGTCCTCTCCTGCCAAGTTCTCAGTAGAAGCACATGGAGTTCTGCTGGGTCAACACAATCTTAAAGTCTTTTACAGATCTAGTAGAATAGAGCTACATGACAGGAGTATAGCAATTGGTAGCTCAACATGATCTAATCAGTAATTATACAGCTAATTCAACTAAATTAAGAGGAGCATAACAAAGGCTACATCACCCATAAGGAAACTATGATAGGCAACTAATTCAGCTCGATAAGTACAAGGATCTTTGAGACCTATATTCTAATTTTGTTCAACTGAGGCGTGCTCAAATATTTTTTTTAAACATTAACTCTTACGGACTTAAATGTAAACACATACTCTAATTAAACTCTAATTAATTCATCTGATCTAATTATATTCAAAATATAAAAAAAACTAATATAACACAAATACTAAGCATTTTCGATGACAGTAGCAGCATTGAGTTCCATATCAATCTATGCCATCGGGTAAGCTTTACTTGTGGAATATTTCCCCCTTTCCCTTCTCCACGGTACGTCAATTATTTATTTATGTATTTTGAATGTTTAAGAATATTCCTCTTTTGCTGATGCATCTGAATAAACAATTGCAGGCCGAGTCTTAAAAGGCACTATAGGTCACTTAAGCTTTCAAATGGGGAACCTAAGATAACCAGAAGGCTGAGCAAACTGAAGATTTTATGTGAAGAAGCTGATCATTCTCATATTTTGTGGTGGAAAGAAGTGTGTTTACCAGAAATTATTTTGATTATAATAACTGGTTCTTTCCTTTCACCTTCTAATGCATCTCTTTTGGATGTCATTTACAGAAGTTGCAGATGTTCAAAAAGCCATCTTCTCTTCAGCTTGTTAGAAAGCTTGCTTATACAAACTTATTAGGGCTGGATGATGGCCTAAGAAATGGGAGGTAGAGGTGGAATGTTACTTTTAAAGCATATTTCAAGTTCTAGCTTTTACCTCAATGTTTTTGCTATTTGTTAGTTTTTTTTTTAATTTGAACAAACCTTTCTGTTAAATTGGTCTAGTTTGTGTCATCTACCTGTGTATTCTTGAAGTGAATTGGTTTAATTCAGCATGCTTCTCTCAAAATGCACTGTTGTTACTGTTTCCACGGTACGTTGGGTCAAGTAGTTCTGATGCTTTTGTGTAGTTTTTTTGTTACAAAACATTCTGGAAATGAGTGTGCTTCTTATTATGTTGAGATTTACAGTATTATGTAGAGGCAAGGTGCAAGACCACAAGTCAGAGAATTGGTGTTTGTTGATTAACCTAGAAGTTTGAAGATGATCCAACTCGGTGGAAGGCTTGGAGTTTCTTATTTCGATTAGCTTCTTGTGATTTAAATTTGAGGGCATCCCACAAATGTTACTCATAGGTGTACCCAATTTTGTTTCTACGAGTGCACCTTGACACTTTTTCCCTCTTTTTGCTTATTGTTTCTAATAAATACTTTAGTACATACCTCATGAATCATGATGCCTCATTTTCTATGATTAATTTCTGAACACAATCACAACGGTCCTTAGAATTTACACAAGGTCATATTTGGTTCATACAATATGTACAAAAAACTTGATGGTCACCACAAATCCCCACAGTGAACACATCAAAGGCTACGTCAATTGAAACTTCAATGACTGCAACCACAACAGAGAACATAATAGTAGAATACGCGACAGAGGAGCAACAAATTTATTAACAATAACTATTAGTGCAGCAAACACGACATCTGCATTCAGCGGTGACCATACTCGATACTGCAATTCGTGGCAGAAATGGTGACTCCAGTTGACTTTGTAGTAGAAGGAAAATCAACTTCTTCACAAGAACACATTTCAATTGGTTACACTTCGAAGAAGCGTCATCAAAGTTGACTATATGATGACTGCTCGATTGTGCAACAGGAGAAAACATGATTCCAGTCGACTCTACAGCTGCAGGCGGTACTTCAATTTTTTCATGAGAACATAATGTACTCGAGGAGCAAAAGCACATGAATGTAGAACAACAGGGAAAGGAAGGTGAAGTATCCTTAGAAAAAAAACCTGATTCGGATGTGCTTGATTTCTACTTATTATTTGCATTGTCCAAATATTTCTCTCTTCAATATCTTGATTAGGGGACACATGATTCTTAAGGAGGAAAACTAGAGAATTGCACATAAGACCCTGATAATATAAATTCCACACACCAACAATCATTTCTGATACTTCCTTTAGGACAAATGCCGAAGTCTAGTTTTTTGGATATGGAAAAATTAGAAGATACTTCATATTGACTACACAAGTAAAAGTGTAGAAAAACATATAAGTGAGATAAATAAATAGTAATTTTATTAATTTTTCAATTTGCTTCATATGTAAATACTTGTATTTGTATACTTATATATAAGTGTTGAGAACCAAGGTCCAGCGGGATTGGGTGTGTGTGAGACCGCATATTTGGGCTTCCCCATTGCGTTCCTGGTCTGGGTGTTGACCCCGGTGGGCCCCCCGTGTGGTGGAATATCTCCGTCATCCCGTGGTTGGATTAGTCTCACATTGCCTCCAGCGGGTGGTTCTTGGTGTTTATGTACCCCCGTCCCCCCTTACTATCACCTCGGGGTTTTGGGAAGATGTGTGGTGATCCACATGGTATCAGAGCCATCCCGCTGCGGGGGTGTGTTGAGAACCAAGGTCCAGCGGGATTGGCTGTGTGTGAGACCGCATATTTGGGCTTCCCCATCGCGTTCCTGGTCTGGGTGTTGACCCCGGTCGTGTGGTGGAATATCCCCGTCATCCCGTGGTTGGATTAGTCTCACATTGCCTGCAGCCGGTGGTCCTTGGTGTTTATGTGTCCCCCCTTACTATCACCTCGGGGTTTTATGACGGGTGGTTTCCACAATAAGAAAAGGAAGAAAAGAGGATTCCCATCCTAAGATGTGAGACTAAACTAAATAACTAGTTGGACCTTATTATGGGCCTTTACATATTTTCTTCAACACTCCCCCGCAAGCTGGAGCATATAGATTGTAAGCACCAAGTTTGGACAAAAACTGGTAGTACAACGGTCGTGGTAAGGGCTTGGTGAGAATGTCACCAACTTGCCTGGTAGTAGGAACATGTTTTAATTACAACTTCTTCAGTTGAACCTTCTCCCAAATGAAGTGACAATCAAATTCAGTGTGTTTGGTTCGCTCATGGAATAAAGGATTCTTGGCAATGTGTATAACAACTTGACTATAGCAAAATAGAGTTGTTGGTGAGGAAAGTTTGACTCCTAAATCACCAAGGAGACTTTCTCGCCAGGTAAGCTCAGATACAACAACAACCATTGCACAATACTCGACTTCAGCAGGTGAGCGAGCAACAACAGATTGCTTCTTGCTACGTAGGTAATAAGGTGTCATCCGAAGAAAGTACCAAAATCACTTGTGGAGCGTCGATCATCTAGAGTGCAACATAGTCAACATCAGAGTAGACAATCAAAGATAAAGAGGGAGAGAATTTGTATACAAGGCCTTGCTCAGGAGCAGTCTTAAGTATCTGAGGATGCACTCGACGACATGAAGATGAGAGGTCTGTGGAGCATGCATAAATCGACCGACAACTCCAACAACAAAAGAAATATTATGTCTTGTAACAGTAAGATAAATCAGCTTTCTTGCAAGACGTCGATAATACTCTGGGTTCGGAAGTAGTAGTTCGAAGTCATTGTCATGAGCGCAGAGCTTTGGTTGACATCCATTTGAGTGTCAGTAGGCTTGCATCCCGAATAACCAGCATCCTGAAGAAGGTCAAGACAATACTTTCGTTGAGATAGGACAAGACCATGAGGACGTCTTGCTTCTTCAAGTCCAAGGAAGTACCAAAGATTACCCAGATCTTTAGTTTGAAAAATCGAGTTTAAGTGTTGCTTAATCATTTTTATTCTTTTGGTGTCATTACCAGTAATTAGAATATCATCAATGTAAACTAAGAGAATTATTGTACTAGTTGGTTGATGACGAGTAAAGAGAGAGAAGTCAGCCAAACTTCAAGTGAATCCGACACCACAGACAACCTTATTAAACCTGTCAAACCAAGCTCGAGGAGACTGTTTGAGACCATAAATAGATTTCTCGAGGTGACAAGTACGAGACTCTCCCGTGGTCTCAAACCCTGAAGGTTGGTGTATGTAGACAGTCTCTAGAAAATCGCCATTGAGAAATGCATTCTTGACATCCAACTGATATAAGGGCCACTGTCGATGAACAACTAAGGAGATCAAGACACGAATAGTATATAACTTGGCGACTGGTGAGAAAGTCTCATCATAATCGAACCCTATTGTTGAGGGAACCCTTGTGTCATAAGCCGAGCTTTTAGACATTCAATTATCCCATATGGATCATGTTTGATCGTAAAAACCCACTGACATCCCACACACGTCTATCCCGAAGGAAGAGTGACAAGATCCCAGGTCTGGTTAGCCCACAAGACAGTCATTTACTCATCCATGACCGCACACCATCTCAGATGATGGAGAGACTCTTGCAAAGAGTTAGATATATGAATGAAGGATAAAGAAAACGCAAAATTGAGAAGAGGTGCAGAGAGGCGATGCAAAAATACATAATTTGCCAAGGGATGAGCCCTAGAGGTCGAGGCCAGATCTGCGGGCCGCGAGATATCACTGGTAGAGGGCAACTGCTGTAGGACATTAGATTTGGCAGGATGTCGTGTGTACACACAAAAGGTGGTTTGGGGTGCACTGGAGTCGGGGTTGGAAGAAGCGGTGGAAGGTGAAACGTAACGGGGAAGATTGAACTTGGTAGAATAGGTGTAGGAGCTGGAGAAGAGGAGTGAAAAAATTGGTCCTCGAGAAATATGACATATGCAGAAACAACAACCTTGCAATCATTAGGAGAATAACACACATACTCTTTCTGAGTGCGGGAGTATCCAACAAACATATATTTTGTAGCACGAGGAGCAAACTTGTTAGTGGAAGGACCAAGATTATGAACATAATAGGTACATCCAAAAATGCGATGCGTGACAAAAAAGGGAGGTGTGGAAGAAAAAAGAAGACTAAACCAGGCTGAGAACGGAGGAGGACATCCGATTGATAAGATGACATGCAGTTGAAACCGCGAAGTTCCAGTAAAGTGTGGGCACCTGCATTTGAAACATTATTGAGCGTGCGACTTCAAGAAGGTGATGATTTTTATGCTCGGTCACACCATTTTGTTGGGGGTGTATAAGCACATGAAGTCTGATGGATAATCCCAAACTCATTACAAAGATTAAAAAAACATGACTTGTATATTCACGCGTATTATCGGTGCAGAACACTTTTAGAGTTTAGGAAAATTGAGTAAGAGTCTTAGTAATAAAAACACAAAATATGTGATGATTTCAACACAATCACGAAGTAAATACGACAGGTCATGTGCGAGTAATCATCAATAAATGTAATAAAGTAACTATAACCAAAAATACTAGATGTTTTATATGGTCCTCAAATATCAGAGTGTATTAAAGCAAAAAGAGTATCATTCTGAGTACAATTAAATAAAAAATATGAATGATGTTGTTTGCCAAAGATACATGATTTGCAAGTAAACTTCTGGAAGAGGATATTGGGAAGAGCTTTCTTGAGAATCTGCAATGGAGCATACCCAAGACGTTGATGCCAATCAACAATAGTGACAGAGGAGAGAACCGTAGGTGGAACATCCAAGACATAGAGCCCATTAGACATCCGCCCTTACCAATGATATTCTGCGTCCGTCGATCCTGCACAACAAAAGAAGAGAGAGAGAAAGTTATACATCAATCAAGGTTCTGAGTAAGACGGCTCACAGACAGAAGATTAAAAGGCGATCTCGAGACATGAAGGACCGAGCAGAAAGAGAGGGTTGGAGTAAGGAGCAAATCAACAACGCCAGAAATTGGGGTGGTATCACCATTGTCCACAGTGATAAACTTTGGATGTGCTGATTGTAAGTACTGAAGCGGTTTTTGCGGAGTAATATGGTGTGTGACACCTGAGTACATAATCCAGTTGGAACTATGTGAGAGACAAGAGATACCTTCATTAGAGATTGATGTAACAAAGCCAGATGGGCGATTGATCATGCCTTGGAGATACTGGTGCTTTACGGATGGTGGAGGTAGGATCAACCGCAATGGTAGCATTGTGCTGTGTGAGCAGATCATGCTTGCGATAGAAGGAAGCCTCAAGGTGATCATCCTGGCCACAATAAGAACACTTAAGACAGGGTCTTCCATTACGTTCCCAACCCCGAGAAGTGGTGCGATCGCCATGAGCCAAAGGAGTTGGAGGGGAGGTGAAAGATTGCTGTAGGAGAGCCGATGAGAATGTGCCAGGAGCATCCGCTGGTGGTGTAACCTTCAAGAGCATGGAACATACATCCGACAGAGTGACAATTGTATAGGAAGAGATAATTTGGTCTTGGATGCTGTGAAGAGGAGGGGGAATACGAGCCATCATCATGGCTATCCAGACTGCTTCTTTCTATGCCCGTTGCACTGCAAGATCCGTCGTGGGAGGTTGATGTTGTATCCATGCCTCAATAAGAGTCTTGGATCTCGCAACAAAGCAGGTTAAGTCACTTGCTGCTCTGGGGTCAGGTGTCTGAAGATTTGTGATGATGTTGAACAAGTGTTGGAGGTTGTTTTTGCCAGAATAGAGGGAGTGGAGTTCCTCTCCCATGACCTTGGCTGTCTCATGGTACATGGACATCCGATATGGTTCACTGTCCATAGAGTTGAGGATCCATGATTGGACCTGACCGTCATCACGTAGCCATTCCTCGGTAGGGGTGGTAGGAGTTGCCTTTGTCAGATGATGAAGGAGGCCTTTGGTCCGCAGGACTCGACGAACGGAGTGCACCCACTCAACGAAGTTCTTCTTCCCACTAAGTGAAATAGTGGTGATCCGAAGCTCATCGCGGATTTCAGGAAGAGAGGTAGAAGCACGGGCGGGAAGGGAGGGAGCCTCAGTTAAATTCATGACAGGAAGATGCGGCTAGAAAAGATTGCGGCCAGGCGATCACAGCCGGCGGCAAGGACAACAACAACTGCGGGCCTGCGGCTAGGATATCAACGACGGCCTGGATATAAACAGCTGCGGGTGTGGGTAGGCTGTAGCGGCAAGCTGGAGAAGAACCGGTGGGCATACGGTCACGCGGCAAGCAAGAGAAGATGTTGCGGTTAAGTGGTAAGAGAACTGACCCTGCGGGTAGCCAATGAGGAGCAAACGACCAATTGGCAAGCTGGAGAAGAAAGAGCTGGCGGCAGGATTGCTGCAAGCACAAGGTCTCGCAGAAAGGACCTTTGCTAGCCGGATCAACGATCAGATAAAAAGCTTGCAAACAAGAGAGCTCTAGGAAGAAGCCGCGCGAGCTCGGCGAGCTGATGCGCACGGGAAAGCAGACGCGTGAGCTCTACGAACAGATGCGGCGAGATCGGCACAGGGAAATGCCACGACAACCAGATGATGAGCAGAGCAGCCGAAGATGCAAGCAGGCACTGCGGGAAGAGGACGCTGCGAGGAGAAGCCGAGCGAGTAGACGACCTGCGAAAGCTTAGTGACCAGACAAAAAACGCGGCAAGAGAGGCAATACATGTATTTGTACACTTATATATAAGAAGAGAAAGTGGAGAGGATTCCCATCCTAAGATGGGAGACTAAACTAAATAACTAGTTGAGCCTTTATATATTTTCTTCATCAAAAAGTGTTAAAGAATTTAACTTGAAGTGAAAATATGAAGAACCTGATATCATAACAAGACTCTGGATACCTGTTTTAAGTTGAAAAATGAATCACATTCTTTATTAGGGCAAACAACCTGATTATTTATAACCTACAAATAACGCTTAATATTACAACACTTCTCAAGATTGGCGAAAGATATTCAGTAATTCTATCTTGTCACAACCTCTGATCATATTCTCTAAATTGAGTCCCTTGGTCAAGCAATCTGCAACTTGACACTTGGTCGAGACATGACTCAACTTCAGTAGCCCACTATCAAACTTCTCCTTTATAAAAAGCATATCAATCTCTATGTGCTTGGTTTGATTGTGTTGGAATGAATTATTTGCAATACTGATGGCTGACTGATCGTCACACCACAACTTCATCCTTTCTTCTTGATCCAATTTCAACTCCACAAACATCCCTTTCTGCCACAGGAGCTCTGCAACCCCTAATATCATGGCTCTATACTCTGCCTCTGCTGTTGATCTAGCCACTACTGATTGTTTCTTGCTCCTCCAGGAGACTAGGTTGCCTCCCACAAATATGCAATAGCCTGAAGTAGACCTCCTGTCATCCGCACAACTTGCCCAGTCAGAGTCGCATTAGCCCTCAATCTTCACGTGCCCATTCCTTCTGAAGGTCAGTCCCTTTCCAGGAGCACTCTTCAAGTACCACAAAATCTGGTACACTGAATCCATATGACATTTCCTTGGGTCATGCATGTAGCGGCTCACCACGCTCACAAAAAAAGAGATGTTCGGGCGAGTGCGGCTCAAGTAAATCAACTTCCCAACTAGCCTTTGATACATCTCACGATCTACTGGTTCCCCGGCATCTGCACCCAGTTTGCACTTCAGATCGATTGGCGTCACAGCAGGTTTGCACCCCAACATTCCAGTTTCAGTGAGAAGATCTAATACATATTTCCTTTGGGAAAGGATTATCCCCTCTACCTCATAAACAATCTCAATCCCAAGGAAATATCTAAGAAGACCCAGATACATCACCTCAAACTCCTTGCCCAGAGCCTCCTTGAGGCGGCTAATCTCCTACTCATCATCCCCCGTAATGATCATGTCGTCCACATACACCGCAAGCATGGTGATGTGACTTTCATTATGCCTGAAAAATACTGTGTGATCCACATTGATCTGGTGATATCCCATCCCAATAATCGCTTTCCTGATCTGTCGAACCACGCGTGAGGTGACTGCTTCAACCCATAGATGGACTTCTTCAACCTGTAGACTCTGCCTTTTGTTATGGTCGTGCCAAACCTTGGTGGTATCTCCATGTACACCTCCTCTGCTAGATCTCCATGAAATGCATTCTTCACATCTAGTTGGTGCAACATCCATCCACCATTCATCGCTAGGCTGATCAGAGTCTTAATGATGCTCATCTTTGCAATTGCTGCAAATGTATCGTCGTAGTCGATGCCATAGGTCCGACTGTACCTCTTGGCAACCAATCGAGCCTTGCAGCGCTCGACCTGTCCATCTGGGTTCTGCTTCACAGTGAACACCCATTTGCACCTAACGACCTTCCTTCCCTTTCAATCCTTTGGCAGTTGTGCCAGCTCCCAATTCGTGTTCTTCTCAAGAGCCTTCATCTCCTCCTTCATCGTCTCCTTCCATTTCAAATCGTCTTTGACAACCTGCCAATTGTTAGGTACAATAATACTATCTAAAAATGCAATGAATGCTCCGTGAGAAGAGGAGATATGATCGTAAGAGATAAAGGAAGCAAGATCCCAACCGTATCTATCCGGAGGATTTCCTACATTGCTGCGTGTAATCTTCCGTAATGTGTGAGAAGGAGAAGTAGAGGAAAGGATATCACCTAAGACTTGTGGTGATGTAGGTGCTCCAGGAGTAGGGAGTGACGTAGCTAAGGGACTAGGAGCTAGACTGGGCACAGACACTAGATCTGGTACTACTGACAACTTCCTTCTTCTACTGTATGTAAGCAGCTCCCCCTGAGCCGTAGGTCTACTATCTCGCCTCTCCTCAATCTCCTCCCGCTCCTCATCACTCTCCTGCTCCTCGTTCACAGATCCACCTTGCCATACTCCCAGATCTGTCACCAACCCCTCTCTCTCTTGCCTTATATTTTCGGTATCTAGCAAGTATAATGTGGGTAGGGCTCTCTCTTGTTGGTAGTATTGCTCTAGCTCTCTAAAGTGAACATCCATGCTCACAAAACATTCTTTCTCCATTGGACTCCAACACACGTACCCCTTCTAAGTAAGAGAGTAACCCACAGAGATACACTTGACGGCCCTCACATCATGCTTATCAACACCCGACCGGTTGTCCTTCACGAAGCACACACACCTAAATACCTTCAAGGGAAGGATCCTCCCATTATATACCTTCAACTGCTGACACAGAGACTTCCACCCCAAAACCTGTGATGACATCCTGTTGATTAGCTGTGTCGCTATCAACACTGCATATCCCCACAGACTCTGAGGAACCTTCATGTTGAGCATCATACTCCTTTCCACCTCCAAAAGGTGTCTGTTCTTCCTTTCTACCATTCCGTTCTGTGCCGGTGTGTATGCACAAGTGGTCTCGTGCAATATCCATGGGCTGATAAATATTCATCCATTGCCCTATTAGTGTATTCTGTCCCATTATCCGATCTTAGTACATTAATCACCGCAGTGTATTGTGTCTGAACAACCTTATGCAAATCTTGTAAGCAGGTAAGTACCTCACTCTTATTTTTCATCAAATATAACAAAGTAACACGAGATACACAATCAATAAAGGTTACAAAGTACTTATAACTATTCAAAAAACTTACAACACAAAGTCCCCATGCATTAGAATGAACTATATAAAAAACAGAAGGGCTTCTCCGGCCTGTATTAACATACGAACTCCTAGTAAGCTTGCCTAAATCACAATCATGACACACTAATTTTGTTTTATTTGCTCTTTCAAAAATAACAGGAAATAATCTAGCTACAGTGCTAAAAGAAGGGTGACCCAACCGCCTGTGTTGGAGTATCAACATATCCTCCGCACTTGTCTTCTGTCTTCTAACTTCCGTCTTCTCTACCACAGACACAAGAGCAGCATCTAATCCTTCCCGATTCAGATATCACAGCCTTTCATGCTAAGTCTCAGTCCCAAGTATCTGCCTCGTTTCTTTCTCCTAAAAAGTCACATTGGGAATATCAAAAGAAACAACACATCTCAATTGAATGATCATGGAACTAATGAATAAGAGACTAATTGGAAAAGGAGCATGCAAAATATTGGATAATTTTACTGAACCTGAACAATTAACAGTGCCCTTATCGACCACTGGCTGGAACGTACCGTCCGCCGTCTGTATGCTATTTGTAGTAGCTAGGCGAGTGTAGGAGGAGAACTCGCCTGCATTTCCTGTCACATGATGTGATGCACCTGAGTCGATGATCCAATTTGATGCCCTGGAGGAAGATATGGATACAAGAGCGAGAGATCCATCAGTTGGGTGAGCATACATAACGACCCCTCCAACTCCATTCCTGCTCCCCTCGCCCATCTGTTTCCTCTTGGTGCCCTCCATCATGCTAAGTAGGGTCTGTTCCTCTGTATAAATAATGCCGACTTCCTCCTCACTGCTAGTCACACCCAAATTGACTCGATAGCCTCCTCGGACACCACGTGCTCGACCACGTCCACGACCACATCCCCGTCCACCACCAAAATCTCTATCCTTGGGCGACTTGGGGCAGACTTACCTCAGATGACCCACCTCCCCACAGTTGTAACACTGTCGTGTTTCTTCCCTCTATCCTGTAACACCAGTGGAAGCAACTGCTAGTGCTGACTTCATAGTAGCGGGCCTTACTATACCTGCCTGGAGTTTGAGACGTGTCTCCTCCTGAATCATAGCAGAGATGGCTTCGGTAAGTGTAGGAATCGTCGTACTAGAAAGAAGTAGGGCTCTCCGTTGATCAAACTTGTCATCTAATCCCCTCAGGAACTTCATTGTCCTCTCCTCCACGATGATCTTGGAGGCCTGACACTGTGAGTCGTTGCAATACATCCCGCAAGAGGCGCGATCGTAATCCTCCCATAGCCGTTCCAACTCGGAGTCGTACTCTCGCACTGTTTTCTCTCCCTGAACAGTGTCATCAATTTCTCCCTTTACCTGGAAGACCCGCAGAGTGTTCCCCACGCCATCATATGTATTCTTCAGCTTGTCCCAAACCTTTATGACCGTCTCGAGGCCATCTACTGTAGCGACAATCGATGGAACGACCGAGCTGAGAAGCCATATAAATATCATCATATGGGCCGACTCCTACTCATCTCCAACTGAGTTCTCTGGTTTCTTCAACGCCCCTGTCAGGAAGCCCCCAACCTGTTTCGCTGCAAGGATTTTCTTCACGCGTTGTGACCAACTCAGGTAGGTCATCGGTCCATCAAGCTTTAAATCGATCTGTGGAAGTTCTAACTTTGCTGGCGTTGCGATGAACCCAATACCCTCAACAATGTGGCCAACTCATTCGGGCCCAACATCTTGAAGACATCCGCCATCATACCTTCCTTCGGTGCCATGGATCAACTTCCCCACCGATCACCACCTCTCGTACAGTATCAAGCAATACCTCCTCATGCCCTAGATCCGATCACCACATCCTGAGATCCGCTACAATGCGAACATGCTGTCTGAAGACCTGTTGCGGTGCTGTTGTGCGGCGGGGCGCTGAAGGCCCGTCGGTTACCCACTGTGGCCAGCCAAGCCGCAATCAGAGATGGAGACAGCCGCTAAATGTGGCGGCGGAAGGGGCGTGCAACGCTGAAGGCTCGCTATTTTCCCACTGCGGCCGTTCTAGCCGCAGTCAGAGGTGGCGGCAGCCGCTAGATGCGGCAACGGAAGGGGCATGCAGTGTTGTAGGCAGAAGTGCCGTGCAACGTTGGTTCCCATTGCGGCCTGTCTAGCTGCAGTCAGAGAGGCGACATCCGCTAGATGCGGCTGCGGAAGGGGTTCGTCGAGCGCTGGGGCAGACATACAATGTAGAGGCGGAAGTCATCGAGCGTCGATGCGGCGGCGAAAGGGTTTTGTAGAGTGCCGATGCAATGGCGGAAGGGTTTTGTAGAGTGCCGATGCAATTGCAGAAGTGTTTCGTCGATCGCCGATGCAGCGGCAGAAGGGTTTCATCGAGCGCAGGTGAATGTCTCGTCGAGCGCCCCTCGGTTTTCCCTCTCCCTCTTTGATACCAAGTTGAAAAATGAATCACATTCTTTATTAGGGTAAACAACCTGTCTATTTATAACATACAAATAAGGCTTAATATTACAACATTTATGATTAATTTTTAATCTGTTTTTATGTTAAATACTACAGTTGAAGGTAAATGTTTCAGCTAATTTAAATACTAAGGTATAATGGGATTTTTCTAACAAATGTTCTCATGGGTGGTTGGTTTTGAAGCTTCTGAGCTTGGGAATGGTTCGTAATTGGGGTTCAACTTGGAGGTGTGCAGGAATTTAGATTGCAAACCCTTTTTATTCACTGCGGTGAGCGTTAGCGCATTGATAATGCTTCTTATTGATGGCAAGCCACTACATAGAAACTGCCGTTTTCTATGCACTATGGCAAACCTTTGCATAATTTATGTTGATTAACCACCAATACTGTTCATACATATTTATGTCTGTTTTGCCAATGCTAATTTGTGGTCTGGGGCATACCGAACTCAGAGATATGTACGTGTTGGGATATTACCATATCTTATTTGAGCTGTTTTTTTGAACATCGCTTAAATAATAAATGATAGCTATTAATAATGGATTAGGAGTTTATTAATAATGGATTAAAGAGTTTTATTGCATTTTCTTCACTGTGTTTTAGTTTTAATATCATGTTTTTTAGAGGCTGAAACTACACAACATGCCTTTTGAAACTATCAGATATGTAGGTGCTATTCTACCTTAAGTTTCAGTTGACATTTAAGAAAATAATTAAGCAAAATTTCCTTCCCAATTACCTTCAGTTTTTCATTTCCTTCAGATTGTTATTATTCTCTTTTCTATTTTTTTATTAGAATGCCTGTTTCTCGTTATCTCCTCTTTGATTTTGCTATTTTGACATATATTTTTCTAATTCAGCCTGAAAGAAGGAACTTTGAACTCGGAAATATTGCAGTTCAAGTCAAAATTCCCTCGGGAAGTTTTACTTTGCAGAGTATGTCACTCGATCTCTTGTGTTTGCATGTAAAATTCAATTATTTTTGTTCTTGAAGTTTGATGCTTAGTCACCAGTTTTGATTTCAAAGAGGAAACATGACAAGTTATACTGCTCTAATAAATGCCACATAGAGGCAATAATTCTTCAGTTTAGATTTTCTTTTATTGACCACTATATGAATTCAATTCGGTACTGTTAATAGTGTTCAAAGATTGAACAGAGATCAATTCATAGGAGTATCGCATTTATAATAAGTTTCAATAACATTTGAGCACTTGGCGCTGGGGTTGTTTTTTATAGGAGTTTGAATATAAAATATATGTAACAGATAAAGTTGTCTCGATTTTGATAGCTTAAAAACTGAAGGATTTTGTAAAGGATATGATGGGATGGATCTGCCATGCCTCAAGTTGGGTATTGGATTGATGGGAAGAATTATGCTTTCATCTGCATTTCTTCTTCCATTTACTGTATGAGATAATTACCTCCATTATTCTAGTCATGCATAAGATTTTGTAGAAAATATTGTCAAGTGCCCATTATAAAATAATTATCAAATGGGGCCTTAATTGATTAGTGCTAAACTTTCCATATCTTTATCCAAACAACCATCTAGTTGACAATTTAACTTTCTTATAACCATTTCTCACAAATTAATGGTTTTCCTATTTAGTATAAAAAATACGTCATGTTTTGTTTTCTAAAATAATGACTATTAATGCACCGTGTATTCTAAGATTGTCACCACTAAGCATACAAATCAAGCTTAGAAGGTCTAGGTATAATAGAGGCACTGAGAATAGACTGACAGGAGGCTCAACATATATCTATATATATATTTTAAAATGATATGATGGTTATGGGTCTTTCTCTTCTCTCAATGGAGTTCAGTAGAATCACTATAAAGTGGGCCCAAAAGAGTTTTTGAGATTGAACCATCACTAGTCGCAAGAAGTTGCACTATTTAGGACCGCAACATTTTAATATTCCAACGAAAAACAGGCAACAAGACCGAACAAAACGTACTTAAACTGGGCTAAACTTGGTGGCGAAAGGATTAGTTCAAAACCACATCTTAATAGTTGCATTTCAATTCGGAACAAAATTGACTAAAACCAAACCGGGAGTGCATTTTCTGGCTGAGCGCACATTTTTCGACCTGGAGCGCATTTTTCGGCCGGACGAGCGTTTTTCGCCCGAGCGTGAATGTTTTCTCTCGGGCGCGCATTTTTCTCCCGGTCATGCATTTTTTTCGCCATGGGCGTATTTTTCGCCGGGCGTGCATTTTCTGCCAGGGCACACATTTTTCCGGCCGGGGGCGCATTTTTCGTCGGGCACACATTTTCTGGTCGGGTGTGAATTTTTTCGCTCGGGCACATTTTTTTCGCCGAGAGGCTCATTTTTCGCATTGACACTCATTTTTTGCCCGAGCGCGAATTTTTTTGCCTGAACGTGCAATTTTCACCCAGACGCACATTTTTCAGGCTAGACACAAATTTTTGCTAGGACACGCATTTTCCTGTTGGGCGCACATTTTCTGGCTGGGCGTGCGTTTTCCGGTCGGGCGCGCGTTTTACGGCCAGGCGCGTGTTTTCCACCCGGGCAGACGTTTTCCGCCCTGGCGCTCATGTCGGCGTGCATTTTTCGTGTCCGTCACACAATTTTCTCCCATGCATGCGTTTTTCTACGGGCGCGCATTTTTTGCCTGAGCGCTCGTTTCCGCCCGGACGCTCATTTTTCGCCCAGGCGCACGTTTTCCCCCGGTCGTGTGTTTTTCACCTGGACACGAGCTATTTCGCTCGGGTGCATGCATTTTCGATTGGGCACGCGCTATTTGCCCGGCCGCGCGCATTTCCCTTTGGGCATGCTTTTTAATGTATATCTTCTACCTTCTCACGAGTAATTATGTACTTTACAATAATTATGCAATAGATAATGAACTTTTACATTAAACAACAATTATAGTACTTGAAGGTGCTGCTGAAGATGAGTGTGATAGTGAGAAAAAACTCTATACAAGATTCTCTTTCTAGATAACCGTGTTGGAGTGTTCTAAGAGACATTGGATTCTATTTAACTGTTCTACCATCCACTTTCTTTTTTCTATTGATTGTTGTACCACTGCTGTTTTTTTAATGAAGTGCATTGTCATGGTTTCTATTTGAAATATGTGTAGCTATATTTGCAAGATATATCTTTGGCATCCCCGCAAAGTAAGCCCACTTTTTTTCTTCTTCTTATTATAAGTGTGCTTGGATGTTTTCTCATGTTATGAACAGAAGTATGTTAGCTGGGTGTCTTCTACAGAAAAACACTAGGAAAACAAATGAAATAGGGAACAGCATGACAACATGGTACCATTAGAACATATCCTGTGGAAGCTTTTTCAAAATTTTCTTCTTTTTCTTATAAGTATTTGATCCAAAGCAAATTAAGTAGTTATTTGTCATTTATTTATTAGCATATTTGTCTCAATTAGTTAAGCAATCAATGCCATATTTTTGATTGCAGGTTGGGGAATTTTATGAAGCTGTTGGATTTGATGCTTGTGTTCTTGTTGAGTATGCTGGTTTGAATCCCTTCAGGGGTGTGCAGTCAGATAGCATACCAAAGGCCGGTTGCCCTGTTATAGTATGTGGTTTAATTTTATATTTTTAGTATTATTAAAATGAACTCAGAATTCTGTTTTTCGATGCTCATATACCAAACTGGTAGCTTAATGCTGTTATCTGCTATTATCTATTATCAATTAAGAAATACTATGTTTGGACTAGTCTTATAAAATTGCAGGCTTCTTTAATTTTATGAGAAAGTACACTTGTTGGATTCCATGCATCATGTATTTATTCATTGAAAAATTGGCTACCATATCTTCGTCATTGCTTCCATACAGTTCAACTTGTATTTAAACTTTTATCATGATATATTGGCTTCTTTTAATATTTGATGACTGACCTTACATGGATGTTTTTAATTGTGCAGAATTTACGCCAAACATTGGACGATTTGACACGAAATGGTTTTTCAGTTGTAAGTGTTTCACATGTTTTTCATTTTTCCACCACCTAATCCTAAATGTTTTCTGCCTTTTTATACACATTGCAAATTATTTGTTTTCCCCCCAATTTGCTGGTAATGTTATGTGCTCCATTCTATGTTGTTGAAACCCGGATACCGGTTCAACAGAGTTCACACAGAGGTGGTGGTTCAGGTTACTTCTTTTGCCGTCCAATCCCAATGAATGAGTATTTCGAGCCCGGAACCGGTTCTCACAAATGTTGGTGGAGGTATATTGAGAGGACCGTCAGGCTACAATGTGGAGGTCCTGCCACTAACACAGAAGCTGGATGTCACTTCTCCTCCCTCTACCATGGGCTGAACCAATCCCTCAGACAACATGCAAGAACAAGAAGATTCTCTAGCTCTTTGAAGGGGAAGCAAGCTTGCCTGATCTGATGGAGTGAGGGTCCTATTTATAGGCGAAACTGATATGAGGGCAAAACAGTCTTTTTGATCTACAAATACCTTCCTCCGTCTTAAATTAATTTGTATCTGCAGACTGGATGGTCTGCGGGCAGCCCGTAGCGCCTTTGGAATACGCTGTCCGCACCCCACCATCCTGCGAGTACCCCCAATTGGGGGTAATTGAGTAACTCAAGGAGAGGGAACACTCGCCAGAGGGGGCGAGTACGTGTTGAAGGGTTGAGCTTGCCTGGGTCCCTTCCAATGTGGGCGAGCATAGGTGCTTGCCTAGGTACGTGCGAGTATGACCAATTGTCATGCGCTGTAGTTGTCACCTCTAGCCGATATGGGACATGGGCCTCCATATTTGGAGTTCTTTAGGCCATCCCTGCGACCTTTGGAGGTAGTAGTACGCCCCCTCGCACAGAAGAAGTACGACCTGAAGCAAGGGCCATTTGGTCTGGAAGAGGAACATGAGCTGGAACTGGTGAAGCAGCGGTCAGGAGGGCACGACGCTCATGCTTCTCCACCATGGAAGAAGATCCAATATATCAAGAAGTGGATTCATGCTGACAATCTGAACCCGAATCTGCTCAAGCTCGGGCCGTAACCCCATCAGGAACTGGTAGGTCTCCCGCTTCTCCTGCCTCCGCTTGGCAACGAGCAGATCCTCTGGATGTGGAAAAGCACTAAGTGGCTCGAGGTCCTCCGTCAATGTGGGACTAAACACAACTTTCATTATATTAAATTTGTGTGTAATTATAAATTGAAACACTAATATATGGTGTGATTATATCAAATAGGAAAAGAAGTGAACCGGGCAGGTCACTTGTGAATCACACAGATAAATTGTATGCTTGTCGTGCTGGGGAGAAGAGGTGTCGCCGAGGGATATAAAAGAATACCGCTCTTATTCCTTCTCCCAGTTCCCGCACACGAAGCTCCAGGCGACGGACGAACCGCACAACCCCGATCCCTCCCGAGAGCTCATTTCTCCTCCGTTTCTTGCGATTTCTTCTTTTGAGAGAATCTCTTACTCTTCACTTCTCTTGTTCCTTTTATGGTGTTTTGTACGAATTTGAAATGTTAGAAAATCCTAGGGTTTGAAGTTTTTGATTTCGTTGGTTATTTTCTTCTAAAAAGTTTTTGTAATGGATTATTATGCCATAATCCATGATTTCTAGCATTTTCAATGAAACCCTAGTTGAGGAAAGGTTGATTCCGAAATTGTTAGTGAGGGTTTAGTGTTGGAAATGATTTCTCTGACCCTCATCCATGACTTTCAAAAATTTGAGTGGAACCCTCGTTGAAATAATTTTAATTTCTACATTTCAAAGTATTTATAGGGATGGAAACAAACCCCTAGTACGTGTACCACTCATTTACAGCAAAACCCCCATCCCATATTATTAGGGTGGCAAGGAAGTCAAGGTAGAGGGTATCCTTTCACTCCAAATAATTATTTAGAGGCTAAGGATTGCTGGCCCTTCACTAAAACAGTGAAAAATCCTAATTTAAAATTAGGGCAGCAAACCCCTAACTCATGTAAGCCTCCTTTGACCTAATTAGGTCAAATAGAAGCCATTAAGATGACTTGAGAAGTGATAAACGATGTTTGGAGACAGCGATTTAATATTTTTTAAAATATTTATGCTCTAGGTCACGACATCCCGTGACAGTGGAAGACGTAATAATGATGGTGGAAGTGATAAAGGAAAGGAGAAGGTCACTGTGAGTTCTTATCCTTTTTATAATTGCTCTCATTTCGGATTGCATGATTATTATTTCTAAATATGCTTTATGTTGTAACGAAGAAGAATATAAATAATCATGTAAATAAAGAAAAATGAAAAGTAAAATGAATATTGTGATGAAATGAGCTAGGTTAAGGATGAACCCAACTAGTGGAGGTGGGGTGAATGTCCTCCCAATGCATAATGGAATGAAAGAAAACATGCGAATAAGAAAAGACACATAAAGGAATGTGTGCGAATATGAAAAGGCACGCAAGCGCGTTATATAAATATTATTAAATGACTAAATGTTAATATACTCTTAACGTTGCCCGCTAACAATATGAGAATGTAAAAAGAAGGAAATATGTACCAAAACCTAAGTAGATGAGGAAATGTAAAGATATGTATATATTTAAATGAAAATAAATACAAGTAAGATGTACATGTGGTGATAGGGAGATGAGAAAAAGAAACAATACACAAAAGATGAATGTGAGATAAGGCAACATCAAGGAAATATGAAATGAGTAATCCACAAACTATAAATAAATCACTATAGTAATACGAGGAATTATGAGAATTCATTTAGTGTTTTGACTAACAAAAAATGTAACTAAAACAGGTCAAGGAGGAATCCACTCCCGACACTTCTAGCGGGCCTCTTTCACGCCGCGAGAAGATGTACAAGATCTGGGTCGAATTCGTCATCGCAGTCTTCGGTATTCTGGATGCCCACTAGGTGGCCTGCCGTGATCCTGATTTCCCTCACGACGAGTTCCAGTTCTGTTTCCAGTAGTCGTGTCTCGGCCCAACGCCCCCACCCGGCGGCGGCCGCTGGTCCAGGTCACGAGTGGTATGGGAATGGGTGCTGGACTGTCCACCGGGCGGATGGTGGCGATGACCGAGCTCCGCTTCCACCGCGTGAGCAAGCTCCAAGGCTTCCGAGACCGTTTGAGAATGATGTGTGCGGATGCGAGAACGCATGGAGGGCAGCAGTCCCTGAAAAAAGAACCCCAAATAGTGGTCGGGCGGAAGACCCGAAACCTGGGTGACAAGCGCTACGAAATCATCGATGTAACCATCCAAATCAGCCGTTTGTTGGATGCTGCAGAGGCTCTCAACGACGGAGCCGGTGCAACGCGACTCATAACGACTTATCATCTCTTGTTTGAACTCATCCCATGAAATGACAGGCTGAACTTGGCGGGGCCAACTCGCCCAATGACGGCCGAGCCGGTGAGGCCGACAACGGCCGTGCCCACTCTGTCCGCCGATGGTGTGAGGTGAATGTCAAAGAACTGCTCTGCTCGTGCGACCCAGCCCATTGGGTCCACACCAGAAAACGAGGGGACGTCCAAAGCTAGGGCGGGACGACCGAAAGGTGGTGCGTGGTCAGTGGGCAGCAAGTGCGGAGGCATCCCCAAAATGGAGCCCGCGCCTGTCGAGGATGCCGAGCCCGTCAGTTGCGCGTGGGGGGCTGAGGATGCCAGGGCTTCCAGGCGACTGAGGACGACAACCTGACCGGCGAGGGTCACATCGACGGAGGATTAGAGGGTGTCCAGGCGGTTGTCGTGGTTGTTGAGCCTAGCGCGAGTGTTGTCCACCCCGTCGAGGGTCCCGGTGGATGTGCTGCGGGTGCTCGGTGCCATCGAAAACGGGAAGGAGGACCGAAGGATTCCGACGGCGCTCGGGAAGGCGGAGATGGCAGGTTCGACCAGTTAATACCAACACAGGAGAGAGACTCGACAAGGGGGAGGGCCGACCGCGTGTGTCTGAGAGAGGGAGAGAGAGTTAGGGCTGGAGGAGAAGAAGAGGGAGCAGCCCCTTTTTCACTTAATTGATCCAAAGATGAAAACCAAAAGCTAATGTTCACCCTCTTATAGATGAGGGGTCAAATACAACACACATACGAACCTAATAATAAAATAAGGGACTTGAGTTCAGTCTTGTCCCGCAGAGCCGTCCGGTTCCGTGTCTCCTGCGCTGCGAGCTGCTCCCGCTGAACTGCCTGTTTCCTCGTCTCCTGTGCCGTGAGCCGCTCCTGTCTCGCGCGGCCTTCACGTGTACACATGCCATGGAGGGTCTTCCGCCTGAAGATTGGTAACATAAACACAGAAATAATAAAATACTAACTTCTTAAACAGTTCATATAAATCATAATAAACATTAATTGCAGTGATAAATACATGTGATTATGTGATGTTAATGCTTTTCTTAATTTGTTTGTTAGAAGATTTATTAGTTGTTTATGATTTGCCAGCCATCTACGATCTTATGTGCAACCATATTTTATTTCTGTAGCAGAAATGTCTTTGGTAGATTCAGAACTCCCTTTTACTCTATTATATTAAATTTTACGTTGGATTATGACACTTCTTTTCTTGTACCCCTACACTACCATGAAAGAGTGGAGAGAATAATGCTTCGTTTATTATCAAAGTGAGCCCTTACTCATACATATACTTGAGTAATGGAAAACCTAAAAAGAGAAAAAGACCAAACTACCCCACCCCGAGGTTAATCCAAATAATGCCGACTTGGAATAGACTAAATATATTACAACTCTCCCTCAAGTCAGACGGAAGATGTCGATCATTCCAAGCTTTTGAATATTATCGGTAAACACATGACACCCCAAGATTTTGATACACATCGGCCAGTTTATCTTTGGAATGAACAAAAGGAGAAGCAACTGTCTTTTTATCCAAGTGATCTTTGATAAAGTGTCTATCAACCTCAACATGCTTTGTTCTGTCATGTTGGACTGGGTTATAAGTGATGTTAATAGCTGCTTTATTGCCATAGAACAAGGAGAAATGAGTTGTTTCAGAGAAACCCAGATCTTGTAACACAGTACGCAACCATAGCCCCTCACATTGGCCTTGGGACATGACACGTTATTCTTTCTCTGCACTCGATGCAGGCACAACATTCTGATTCTTGCTACGCCGTGTCACAATGTTTCCACCAACAAAGGAACAATATCCTGTTGTGGACTTTTGTCATCACGACATTCAGACCAATCAACATCAGTTAAAACTTCGATCTTCACGTTGTTGTTTCTGGAGATTAAGAGACCACAACCTGGAGCTTTCTTCAAATATCGCAGCAACTGATACACAACTTCTTGATGCCTGATCCTGGGAGAATGCATATATCTGCTAAGGATACCAATCACATACGCAATGTCAGGGCGTGTGCGGGATAAATATATAAGTTTTCCAACCAATCTTTGATGACGTGATGCATCCGTGCGATCACCATCACCATTTTTATCAATCTTGTGATTTTCCTCCATAGGAGTGTTCGCAGGAACACAACCAAGCATACCAGTCTCCTTTAGGAGATCCAATATGTACTTCTGGGATATAAAAATACCCTGCTCAGATCTAACCACCTCGATACCCAGGAAATAACATAATCTTTTCAAGTCTTTCACTTCGAATTCAGTAGATAGAAGGGTCTTAAGATTGACAATCTCCTCTGTGTCATTTCCGGTAATCACAATGCCATCCACATAGACAATGAGAACCACAACCCTCTGTTCATGTCTACGGATAAACATGGTATGATCAGATTGAGCTTGCTTGTATCCAAACTTGAGCATCGCCATGAGAAATCTCCCAACCAGGCCCTAGGTGATTGCTTCAAGCCATATACGGATTTTCTTAGGCGGCAGACAAGGCCTTCAAATCCTTTCTTCACAAAACCAGGAAGGAGCTTCATGTACACCTCCTCCTCAAGCTCTCCATAAATGAACACATTCTTCACGCAGTTGATAAAGGTCCCAATACAGACAAGCAACACACAATAGCAATGCATGAATGGAGTCTATCTTTGCTACAGGAGCAAAGGTCTCCTGATAATCAACTACTTGAGTCTGAGTGTATCCTTGAGCGACCAGACATGCTTTGTACTGTTATACCTTGCCATCTTGGTTCTGCTTAACAGAGGAGACCTACTAGGAACCTATAACTTTCTTTCCTGAAGGGAGAGGGGAGACATCCCACATGTGATTTTTGTCAAAGACAGACATCTTATCTTACACAACTTGTGTCCAAGCAGGTATCTCCAAAGCTTCGTGCCATGTCTTAGGAATAACAACTAGAGAAAGAGACAAAATAAAAGTCTGATGAATCAGTGTAAGATGATGGTAAGCCATTTGATTAGATATAGGATGTAGCGTACAAGTAGCTTTACCTTTCTTTAGCAAAGCAAGAGGGGTATGTAGATTAACATCATCGGAATTTGAGTCTGAAGTCGACACTGGTAGATGTGGAGCTGTGGTAGCCTGTGTACTTGACCGACATTGGTATACGTGGGGAAAGAGAAAAATCGTAGTAGAGGAGTCCGATACCGGGATAGGAGCTATGAGTACCGGGATAGGAGCTATGGGTATCGGGATAGGATCTATGGAAGGAATGGAAGGAATGGAAGGGAAAAGAGGAAGCGGAGCAGGAGTAACATCCGTATCACCACTACTCTCCCCCTGACGAAAAGGTGAGTCGAAAGCAGAAAGTAGGACTCCCCCTCGCAGAAGGTGACATCGATGGTACAAAATATACGCTGGGAGGGAGGGTGGTAACAACGATATCCTTTTGTCGTAGAAGAGTTACCGAAGACACGACGTTGAGCCCGAGGGTCAAATTTGTCGCGATGGGGTTGGTGCACATGCACGAAACAGACACACCCAAATATACGGGGTGCCAAATGGGAAATATGAACCACGCCGGAGGTGGAGAGTCGAGCTAGAGGAGTCGTAAACAAAAAGGACACGAGAAGGAAGACGGTTGATAAGGTGAGTAGCTGTAAGTATCACATCACCCCAATAGGATTTAGGAAGGTGCATAATGGCTAGGAAACAACGAGTAACCTCGAGGAGGTGTTGGTTTTTTACGTTCGGTGTGAACACACGTTTTCTGGTGGATGATAACATGAGAGGTGTGATAAGAGCCAAATGCACCACGATTATCATACTCCCCCCATTGTCACTTTGAAGAACACGAATAAAAACATTAAATTGAGTTTGCACAGTTTATGAAACGCTTGAAAGCAAGGTAAAATTTCAATTTTCTTTTTCAACAGATAAACCCATGTAGTGCGCGAGAAGCAATCAATAAAAGTGACAAATCATCAAAAATCAGATAAAGATAAAATGGGGGACAACCCCAAACATCATAATGTATAACATCAAAAGGAATGCTATTAGGGAAAGAAAGATGTGATGAAGTATGTCGCTTATATTTAGACATATCACATATATCACAAACAAAGTTTTGAAGAAAAGGTAAAAAAAAAACAGAAAATAATTTTTGCAGATAAACTGAGGACGGATGTCCTAGACGCATGTGCCAACGAAAAACATCAGCCACAATAACAATGGAACTGGAGAGAGCCTGAGAGAGGATGAGTGTCCAGGTAGTACAAGCCGCCACAGTCCTTACCACTGCCAATGTTTTGATTCGTACTCAGTTCCTAAAAGACACAAGAATCAAGAAAAAAAGTTACCGAGCAGTTAATAGATTTAGTAATATTACCGATGGAGAATAAATTGCGAGAAAAGGAGGGAACATGGAGAACAAAGGAAAGAGAAATGGATGGAGAACAAGAGATGTTGCCTTTGACCGCAATAGAGGACAAAGAACTGTGAGCAAAAATAACTTTGCCCTTACCAGACAAAGGAGTATAAGAGAGAAAACCTGAGGAAGACCCAATCATGTGGTGAGTAGCACCAGAGTCGAGCATCCATTCAGAAGGTGAGGTGGTGACAACATGAGCACTAGACATAGCAATAGTGACAAGAGAAGTAGAGCCTTCGGTGACAGGATCAGGCTGAGAGTGAAGCAGACGACAAAATGCATCCAATTCCTGTGCTGCAAGAGAGGAAGAAGCAGAACACTGGGATTCATCATAGGCATCAGTAGTGTAAGCAACATCATGAGAACGGTAGCCACTGTCATGGATTTAAATGTGGGATGTCGACATATCAGATTGAGATTTTAGATGTCAGATGTCGGATATCGGAGACATGTCGGGGACATTTTAAAATGTTGGATTCCTATAAAATATTTGTATTTTAAGTCATAACATGTTATTTTAACACTATCATCTACATTAAATTTTCTTACTCATTTTTAACCTATTTATATATATTTTTTACATGCATGTGAACATAATACAAAAAATTTTAAATATATTAAATACTGATTAAAGGTAAAAAAATAAAGGTAAGTGAAAAAATTTGAAATATAATGGTAATCCAAATCATGAGGCATACTGATTAAATGCAAAAAATAAATTAACAAAACCTGGACAAAATACATACTGCTTTTTTGTTAACATAAGTATTTTTTGTTCTAAATACTTATGAAACCTATCAAAAATTGATTCAACGTTATATTTCTGGTTTTTTGTACTAAATCTAATTAGAGCAATCAATAAGAAAAAACAAACAAACAGAGAAAGGATCATTTCTATGACAGTGGATGGTCCTATGTGCCCAAATAATAAATTTCAAGCATTGTTCATGTTTTGTCATAAATAAAAAAAAACTACACCTAAGAATCTTGATATAAAAACGTGCCACTGTTACGTTTCAACATCTATAAAATGACATGCAAGAGCTGTTAGAACACATTATTGAATCCTTTGGACACTGAATTCACACGTTTTTTTATAATTGGTGACATCGTAAATTGTCGTCGGCGGCCGACATAGAGGATTTGATCCGAAATGTCGGCCGACATATTGCAAAACGATATAACCTTTATATTTTCATTATGCAAGTCATTTTCTGTTCAAACAGGACATGTCAGCCGGTATTTAAAACACTGGTCACTGTATCTATGACCCCCGCGGCCTGGTCCACGATCACGCCCACGTCCAGACGGTGTCTGATGTGGATGAACTTTGAAACATGCCTCCCGAGAGTGTCCCCTTTGTCCATAGTAATCACAGGTAGGTACAGAAGATCCAGGAGTGAGAATATGACCATGACCAACACTAGTCAGGGCGGGACGATCAGGAGGAGCCATAACACTGAGGGACTTGCGACGGTCTTCATCACCCAGAACCATACTAAATGTCTCCCGAAGAGAGGGAAGAGGGAAGCGACGGAGAACACGTGTCCGTAACATATCAAATTTCATATTCAAGCCCATCAAGAAGACATGAAGACAAAAGCAATCCTCCTTTTGCTTTAATTGAACAACATCAGCAGTGCACGCAGGAGTGAAATGCCCAAAGTAGTCCAGCTCTTGATAAAGACGCTCGAGCTCTGAGAAAAACAATGAAACAGTTATTGATCCTTGCACAACTCCAAAATACGGCGAGTGAGCTCATAAACCTGGGTGGAACTGCCAATTTGGGAGTATGTTTCGCGAGTGCGGGGCCGGATCTCGAAAGCCGAGTCCATCAACATATAACTCCGATAGACCTTAGGAGACATCGAATGCAGCAGTCAGGAAACAACTACAGAGTTGTCAGAATCCCAACGCTTCGAGGAGGGATTAGTCATATGGGGCTCCGTAATCGTCCCATCGATATACCCAAACATCTGTTGACTGCAGATGACATGTTGGGTCTCACGAGACCATTCAAGATAATTTGTGTCATCCAAGGGAACCGTGATAATCTTTAAAGAACTGGAGTGACCATGAGGCCGCTGAGGGTCACTCATCTGAGGCTGGATCACAGCCGAAGAGGATACCGAAGAATCAGGATCACCCATGTTGATGAGGAAGAGGAACAAAAGGTCAAGCAGGAGAGCTGCGACACCAGTAGAGTAACGATATCAGGAGTGCAACGATATCAGTAGAGTGAGAATCCTGATCACCCATATTGATTAGCGGTAGGAGCACCAATTCATCAACAACAAAGAGTATATGAGCAACAAAGATTATCAGGAGAGCAACGACATCAGTATAGCAACGGTAGGGAGAGCAGCGGTATCAGGAGAGCTGCGACAGTGCATCAGTAGAGGCACGACTCAGTAGAGCAGCGATATCAGGAGTGCAACGGTATCAAGAGTGTAGCGGTATCATGAGAGCAGTGACAGGGAGCGACGGTGGAGAACAACGACAGGGAGCGACATCAGCAGAGGCAGGGAAGCGGCAGTGGAGAGCAGTGGCAGGGAGCGACGATGGAGTGTGGCGATGGAGAGGGGCATCACTAGCGACAACGTTGGCTTCGATTCCGCCAGAGGGCGGCGGCTTCGGTTCCGCCCGGATGCCGCATCAGCGGGACGCACCCAGGTAGATGGTCAAACCAGCGATCGGGGGTGAACGGAGTCGCGAGAGACGGAGTCGCAGTCGGGGGAGGGACGGAATCGCGGGAGACGACACACGTAATTAGGGTTTCGGTCTCCCTCTGATACCAAGTGGAGAGAATAATGCTTCGTTAATTATCAAAGAGAGCCCTTACTCATACATATACTTGATTAAGGGAAAACCTAAAATGAGAAAAAGACCAAACTACCCCAACCCGAGGTTAATCCAAATGATGTCGACTTGGAATAGACTAAATATATTACAACTGAAAAATGTAAGTGGACTTTTCAGAATAGTGATGAATCACTAATCATAGAGTCATGTAGTAATATATTGAAAATTTGTAGTATATTTTCCGTTTAGTTGGTGCCAATTATACATTCAATATTGATAGAAATATATCTTTAATGATGCTGTATAATGTTTAGTTATATACTGTCTCCAAGCTCATGAATGTACTCATTTGAAGGTACTGTATTCATAATTTTAACCCTCCTTTTTTCTGACTATTTGTGATTTCTGATGATTTATTCTTTCTTTTGCCAGAGCATCATTGAGGAGATGCAAAGTCCTACTCAAGCCCGTTCACGTAAAGGTCGATTTATATCTGGGTAATAGGTTGTTAATCAGTTCTTTGTTTTCCTTGAATGACAATATCCAGTTATGTTTTTTAATGTCAATTTCCAGGGATACAGTAAGACAAGGAATACAGTAAATTTATTTTGTCATGAATAATATGTTGAAGTATGCTCTATTTCTTGGGCTTGTAGTATAGACATTTTTGCTGCCTATTTCTATATTCTTATCTTATTGTTGCATGCTCTTCCTTGTTAGATTAATCATGCGTTGAATTTTTGGCAACCAGTTCCATGCAACTAGGCTATTGTTTTAGCATGGTCTATGTTCTAAATTTTAAGTTAAAAAATATTCTTTCATTAATTTTAATGGAACTTGCAAGGTGTTTGGGATCCACATTGTTGATGGACAAACTCAAAATCAAAAAAAATGGAGGGAACTCCAAAATATGGGGGGAAACCTTTCATCAAAATGATGAAAGGTTTAATCCCACCTTGCCAATCTCCTCTTATGTAAATAAATATATTAAGAATTCCACCCCCTTTGATTTGTTCAAAGGTACATAAGGATAATCTATGAACCACACACGCACGCGCACACACATTGCACCGGACCAGATCCGGATTTGGAATTTGAGTAATAGTTGAATTGAATTGTATTTTCTATACAAAATAGTTTTGCCATTATGAAACTTGAAATTTCAATTTAACTTTCCTGCAACTGTAACAACCCGGTTATTTTAATAATAAATAATATTAATAAAAACTCCTAACCTAACCTAACCGGCCAGCCCCTCCCTTTATATTTTTCTCCCGATCCGCAAGCCGCAACCCGTTTTCCCCCGATTCGCCGTTCCGCCACTGCTCTTGCACGAAGCTTCGCTCCCGACCGCCACTCTTGTGCCCGTCTCTCGCACCTGCGCCTCCTCATCTCCCTCAAGCCGGCAGACACCTGTGGCCTCGCCTCCTCCGGCTCCTTCCTCCATGGCCGCCGCCTGCTGCTACTTCTTCTCCCTCCTCTGCCTTGGCCGACCAGAACTTCTCCTCCCCAAGCCGTGGTAGCCTTCTATCCTAGGGCAGCAACCTCAATCTTGCATCCTCTTCCTCTGACAACCACTCCCTCTTCTTTTTGTCCGAGATTTGCGGCGAGGAACAAGTAGGGTTTCCTCCCCACTCCTCCTTGAGCCCGGATTTGACTTCCGTGGGTAAGATTCTCCCTCCTTCCCTCCTCTATTCAGATTTCCTTGTTTTGCTTTGGGATTATTTGTCTCCAAATTTTGTATAGCTTGTGTTTCTAATTTCTTGCACATAAGAATCTGTTATTTCTCGTTGTAGATGTGTTCTCCGGCATCGTTCGTCGCACCCTGTGACGGTTCGTGAAGCAAGTCCTCTCCGATTTCGGGTTTTCCCCTAGTCGAGTGCCGCCAAGTCTCCGTCTCCGCGTGCTATCTCTTCTCCCATCACTCTTGAGGGTGGTAAATCTCTTAGCCGACTCTGATTCAATTTGTAGCGAATATTTGCCTGCGTTAGCATAGTGATAATTTTGATTTATCGCTTCCGTCGTTCTTGTACAGGTTCGAAATAAGATTGTTAGCATTGCTTGCGCTGCTCAGCCGCCTCTTTCAGATTCAGGCTCATTTTAGGCAAGTAAAGATCTCTCTCTGTCTTGCAAACATTGAATTTCAAATACTTGCTCTGTTCTTATGATTATACGAATTCACCCGTCTGTTTGTGATGTCATATGAATTGAAGTATCGAATGTCTAATCCAGCAAGTTAATGTCTTAAAGTTAATATATTTGGAATGCCACGAGATTATGATCGCAAATAATTTTACTTGAATATTCATTGAGATGAACAAATTTTTCGTTTGAGGTATAATTCAAAGTATGTTGAATTTTTGGGAGTGATTAACAAATATTATATTGACAAATATTGAGGATTCCATGAATTGTATTATTTGGATTCACACGTATATAAATGGTAATTTACATTGATGGATTTTGTCCCTTTAGATAAATAATTTGAAGAGTCATAGAACGTTAATCACGAGCAATATTGCCACGATAATAATTATAATGAATTCTGATTAGCAAGTATGTGATTGATGATCCGATATATCATGCTCGTAACACACATCTTTACTTGGAAAATACTTGTGTCAGAGGATGGTTTACCCTAAGTGAGTACTCGATATCTCCGACCCGACACATGTCAACTTACCCCTGCAATTTACTCGATAAATCTTCTTGATATTTTGACCTTGACCTCTCGAACTCGCGAGACTTAAACTCACTATTTGGTTCCTTCTGTGTCGTCGAGTCTGGTTTCGTATGTCTGTCTGAGTGAAACCTATTCTTGGTCCGATCGCTCACTTTAAGTATTTTCATTTCCGTTACAAAAACACCTAAGTATGAAGTTCAAAAACAAACCCGTAGTTGTAAGCAAATTTTTGAACTGTAGCGTCTAAGTGGGCATCTGTCTGCCGTCATGGTCACAACAAACAAGATTACTTTTCCGACAAGACTTGCACGCAGATCTGATCGTGAAACCATGGGCGCCCGCTATAGCACCTACACCCTTCATCGATCACGGCTTGCAACATATTACATGAATAATGTTAGGCTATGCTCCGGAGTAGTCTAATACACTAACTTGTTCTGTTTAGCTTTTCTGCTTCTGTTACTGATCAATGAATAGTTTTGCTTCATGAGGAACTGATACACTCTTGCTTTTCTGCTTCTGTTACTGTTCTATACTTTATTCTGCTTACCCTGTTTATTTCAATATTCCGAGGCTTTTCCTTTGTGTTTTGGAATTGCCTTAGCTTTCGTGTCAGCGCCGCCAGGTTCCTGAGCCCGATCTGCATCAAGCTCCTGCTTTCCGATGATTGATCTTCTAGCCGTGTCAGGTTTGATGTTTTTGATTCATTTCTTTTACTGTCAGATGTTTTCTTTATGTGATAATTATGAACAGTAATACATGGACAACTGCTAGACTATTAAATACTATGTACTAGAATTTGATGTAAATGCATGTGCATCTTCCTTTGAATCATAATTGTATGAAATCTATAGTAGCACCCTGTAAAAAAACATGAATTTTACAAGACACATGTGCATTTAAAATTCACACTATTCTAAACTCAAAAAGCTTCCGCAAATAAATAAAACAACCTGTTTTCCCAAAAAATAACTAGTTTCAAACTATTTTAAGTATTCTCTGCATCCGCCTTAGCAAACATGACTTTCTTTCCGCCCATGCCCGTGGCATCACGGCCCGCCCGAAGCGCACTCTGACTTTTGTCGAGGCGGGTCGTGACAACAACCTTTCTCGACATACGTTGAGATCCTTCCGTTGAGTTCTTCGTGTGTTGACACCTATACTTCCACTTCCGTGCATCAAATTTCCTTCCGTATGTCGAGATTGACCTTCATGCTTGTGCATCGACATAAGTCGACCTACGTCGACTTCTACGCGTCGACATTCATTTTGTGCATCGACCTCTCTACTATTCGCAGACCATCGCGTGTAAATTTTCAATACACATTTCTTTATGCGTCTTTAAATATTTATGCTGGAAATCAAAGTATTTTCTTGCACGATAAACTTTACTAAAAATAACCGTTGTAATTAATTACATGATTATTACTTACGGTTTCTACGAGGCTCCTATAGAGGAGGTTTTTCTGAATTGTTCATTTTACTGGTTCTTACTTGTTTCCTCATCCTCTCACACATGACCCTTTTCATTAGTTTATGCTTTTTTGATGTTTGTTTCATCAACTGAGAGTTCAGGTGCTCTGTGCTTCTTTGGTGTCTGCGCACATCAGAGTTTTCAGGATATAACAAGCTGTTGTATCTTGGAGGATTGAGTATCGGTTGAAAGCTCTGTCGAAGTGTGGTGTAGCGTCTTTAGAGCAGTGATCACACACCTTACCCATGCTCGATTCTAAAATAATATTTTATTCTGATCTTTTTTATTTCTCAATCTTGCTATTCAAAAGTTTTGTTTTTGATAATCTTGTTTCCAAGATTTCTCTTATTATTTATAAGTGTTTTATCGAAGCCGAAAATTATATATTAATATAGAAATAAAGTATAAATATTTCAATATTTTATGCATAATTTGAGTGCTTTGCATTCAAAGTCTTTCTTTATTGCATATATCTTAATGGTGATTCCTTTCCTGGACGCCTGCCTCCTTTACATAATTCTTGTTGATTTTGTAAGTGTATTTCTATATTTTGCTTGAACATTGACTACCAAAAATCTCAAAATAAATGATTGTTTCTGTAACACCCCAGCCAAGCTTAACATGAACTCAACAGTCCGGTCGGGCCCGCGATAACAAGTAAACTAAGTAATGATATATAAACTGACGTAAAGCAGGTAAAGGAAATAGAAGTGCTAAAAAACAAAACTTACAGTGGAAAAAGAGTAAGTAAATATATGAGAAAAAGTGTACCTTGCCAAGCTGAATTCACATAGCCAACTAAAACTGAATATAACAATAAGAGAGACTGATATGCCATCAAACAGAAGTAAACTGATATATTAAAACATGAGTGAAGTACAACATATACATAGTATCTACAAAAGAAACAAGTACAACAATAGTGGTACAACTGAACAAACTGACAACTGAGAAGACTGCACCGCCTATCCTAAGTGGATTTCCTGACCTGAGCACCTTGTAAAAACAAGTTCCAAATGAGTCAGACCAACTGAAGAGTAATAAAAACTACCACCTCTAGCAACACTTAAAGAAAATATTACAAGTGAGTATTACATGAATTTAAAATTTACCATATTACTCTAACATAAAACTTGGCACTTGAGTTCATGATCTGGGATAAAATCGGTTTATTGTGTGATCTGACACACCCTTGTCTCAATTGTACACATCGTTGATTTCAGTAGTTTAAATTTTTGACTGTTGTAAAATTTAACCAGCTTCTAGGTTGTCTTATTAATACTTGTCTCTAAGGATTACTTTGCACAAACTAATGACTGCGGTCTGACTGGCAAACCTGATGGTGCCCTGAACTGGATGTCCCTCAAGTGGAACATAGAATCCTATCTAAGGAATTACATATCAGTAACAAGGGTCATCAACCCTGAGCTTGAAGTTCGAGTGGTGACATACTGGCCTTGAGGACATGGTGGTGTGCCTCCACCAGAAACACGAGGGTGAACCTTCCTCGTTACTTTTCTGAATCAATGTAGACTAGTGTTCAGTGTGTCAAACGCGGGATAACGTTCTAGTTAAATACACTGTACTTAGGGTTTTCGTGAAACTGAATCTGCTAAATTTAACCAAAGCTACCTACCCTCTTTGACTTGACTCTGACTATAGGAACTTGTAACTTTTAAATGCGTACACAGACATAATTAAACATGAATTTAAGTAGTCTGAAATGTTCAACTAAAATGAGTCGAATTTCTTACTGTGGTGCTTCGTCGCTCGTATACGTGGCGAGGAGACATAATTCACAAATCCTTAACTCCAATGTTTCTATCCAAAATCTGAATTTCAATTGAAAACCCAAATTAGTCATTTCTCCCTTCCTAGGGTTTCAGTGGAAATGACTCTAAATGGTGACAATTAACTAATATGGAGGGAAAAATGTAAACTAAAGCGTTACCTTGTATTATCAACGAAAAAATCCCAAAATCTAAAGTTACACCCCAAATAGGGTGGCTGAATAGGACTTGGGAAAGACCGAAATCTCTAAATCTTGAATTTGGGCAAGAGAAACGAAGAGTAATCAACGTTGGGCATCTAACCAAACAATTATCACATAAGAAATGGAAAGAAGTACGACACTCACCGGAGCCAAAACAGTGCTTCAACAACTTTTCCCTCCCGCCGGCTAGGGCTGAAACCGGAACACCAACGACACTTGGATATAGGGAGAGGAGGCTACCGTGCGCTGCAAAGGGAGGAGAAGAAGCCGACGCCGGTTCCAGGCGAAGGAGAATGCGTCGACCTAGGTTCCGTCTGCTATTCAAACTTGCGGTTTCGGGAGAAGTCACCGACCTGCGTGCGGGAGCGGAAGCAGGAGAGGGGAATTATGCGTGATAGAAGAAGACCCGGTTATTTTTTGAAGCGGCACTGATGGGGGTGCGGTTTTAATAACAATATTGGTAGAGTTTCCCCTTTGAATTTCATTTTTAATTAATATTTAAATACTCTTAATTGAGTTTATGCCATCTATGACACCCCACTACATGCATAATAAAATTCCCACAACCTCCAATCGAGCCGATCCATACATAAAATTCCGAATACGTCGACTCATTATTTTCTGTTTATCATGAATATTAAAATCGTTACAACAAGATTATTACCTCCAAAAGTCGTCGTCTCGTTTACTTTCGCTCGCGGTCGGGACCTGCAATTTAATTTAACGCGACGCCAAAATCTGGGATGTTACAAATCTTCCCTCCTAATAAATTTTTGTTCTCGAAAATTGCAAATGTGCCAAAATCAAAGAGAAACACATATTCTTCATTGCCACAGAGTTCGTCCTCTCTTTCCCAAGTATACTCTGGCCGATCACAATTCATCCAAAGGACCTTAACCATACAGATCTCTTTATGCCTGAGCTTTTGAATCCTTAAGTCCGTAATTCTTACTGGCAAAATACTGATACTCAGATTTGATTCAATCGACGCAACCTTAGTACTAATCACCTGATTTGGATCTCTGACTACTCTCCTCAGATAGGAGACGTGAAATACGTCATGTAATCCACTCATATCATCAGGTAAGGCCAACCTGTAAGCAACCTCACCTATGCGCTCTAGTACCTCGAATGGACACACAAATTTGGGATCAACTTCTTCATCTGTTTAATCCTAAAGACTCCCTTGACTGGTCTCACCTTCAGATAAACGTGATTCCCAACCTTGAATTCAACTGGTGTATGTCTCTGATCGTAATACTTGACTTATCTGTCCTGAGCAATCCTCATGCGCTCCTGTATGAGTCTGACTCTGTCCGTAGTCTTATCTATCCATGATTCTTTGCTGGAAGCTCTCTCTTATCTTTCTGCCCAACATAAAGGTGTACGACAACGTCTGCCATACAACGCCTCAAATGGTGCCATACCGATACTTGTTTGAAAACTATTATTATAGGAGAATTCCACCAAAGTGACATACTTCTCCCATTTGCCACCAAAATGCAAGATACACATGCAAAACATATCTTCCATGGTTCTATTTGTATGATCTGTCTGTCCATCGGTCTGAGGGTGAAAAGCTGTGCTGAACTTATGATGAGTACCCAAACACTCATGAATATATTTTCAATCTCTGGCGGTAAATCTACCATCTCTATCCGACACAATAGACTTCGGTACACGATGAAGCCGGACTATCTCATCCACGTACAGCTGAGCCAACTTTGGACCCTGGTCGGTCCTCTTGTTGGGTATAAAATGTGCAACCTTGGACAGTCGATCCACGATCACCCAAATCGAGTCATTCCCACTGGGATCTAGGGAGGCCATACACAAAATCCATAGAGATGTCTTCAAAATTCCACTCTGGAATTGGAAGAGGTTGCAGCTTGCCTCCAGGTCTCTGACATTCCGCCTTAACCAACATGTAAGCCTCACACTTCCCTATATAGTCCGAGACATCTCCCTGAAGTCCTGGCCACCAAACTGACTTCTTGAGGTTTGCATACATGTTCGTGCTGCCCGGATGTATGAAATATCTGGAGTTATGAGCCTCAACTAAAATATCCTTTCGAAGATGCTCGACATCAGGAATGCACACTCTGCCCTTAAACAACAACCCACCACAAACCATGAAATCATCTCTCTGGCCTGCCCGAGTCAAATCAAAAATCTCTGCCATCTTTGGATCTAAGGGTAAGCATCACAAATCTTCTCTTTGATGTCGCACTTTATCTCAACCCATCCCAATCTGACAGGGCTAAAACTAGGGCGCGACACCACACTAATCTCTAGCCTTTCCAAGGCTCGCACCTACTATTCCTTTTGGGTGATGAGAGAATAACTAGAACTCATTCTGCTGAGAGCGTCCGCTACAACATTAGCTTTTCCCGAATAATACTGAATAGGCACCTCATAATCTGCTAAATACTCGAGCCACTTACACTGCCTCATGTTGAGCTCCTGCTGATCAAAGATATACTTGAGGCTCTTATGATCTTTGAAGACCTCACACTGTACACCATAGTGGTAGTGTCTCCAAATCTTCAATGCGTGGATGATAGCTGCTAACTCCAGATCATGCATAGTGTAATTTCTCTCGTGATTCTTCAGTTGTCTGGACTCAAAAGCTATAACCTTCCCATGCTGCATGAGAACACAACCCAGACTCTGTCCTGAAGCATCACTGTAAATCTGAAAGCCATCTACGCCTGAAGGAAGACATAGTACCGGTGCATCTGACAATCTGGTCTTCAACTCCTCAAAAGCGGACTCGTACTCTGAGGTCCAACTAAAAGCTCTTTCCTTCCTGGTAAGCAAAGTCAACGGAAGGGCTATCTTCGAAAAATCCTGAATAAATCTCCTGTAGTAGCCTGCCAAGCCGAGAAAACTACGGACCTCTGCAATTGTCTTCGACCCTGGCCAATCTTCGATCGCCTCAATCTTCTTTGGATCAACGACAAGTCCATCTCTACTAACCACGTGACCCAAGAATGCCACTTCTGGTAGCCAGAACTCGCACTTTAAAAAACTTAATATATAACTGATATTGGCTAAGAGTGCTCAAAACTGTCTTGAGGTGCGTGACATGCTCCTCCTTGCTCCTGGAATACACAAGGATATCATCAAAAAACAATCACGAACCGGTCCAAGAACTCTCTGAACACTGTTCATCGGATCCATAAATGTAGATGAAGCATTGGTTAACCCAAACGACATGACCACAAACTCGAAGTGCCCGTATCTGGTGCTAAACGTTGTCTTCTGGATATCCTCATCTCGAATCCTCAACTGATGGTATCCCGACCTCAGATCTAACTTAGAATACGTGCAAGACCCCTCGAGTTGATCGAACAAGTCATCTATCCTTGTTCTTAATAGTAAGTTTATTCAACTCTCGGTAGTCAATAAACAATATCAAACTGCCGCCCTTTTTCTTCACAAAAGGGCTGTAGTTCTCCACGACGACGTACTGAGTTTGATGAATCCCAAAATCAAGCAACTCTTGCAACTGGATCTTTAACTCAGCCAACTCTTTGGGAGCCATGCGATAAGGAGCCTTGGCCATCGGTATAGATCCAGGAATAAGGTCAATATGAAAATCAATCTCTCTGGAGGGTGGAGCACCAGGTAGCTCCTCGGGAAAATCTTCGGGAAACTCACAGACCATTGGTACCTCCTGCAAAATGGCTTTGGCTTCCGCATGCAATAGTACAAAGTAGGAGGGACTCCCTTTACTGACATGCCTAATAGCTTTTACTGAAGATATGATTAGCTTGGAAACTCCTTTCAAATCTCAAAAGGTAATGAGAGACTGATCAGATCCTACTAGCTGAATCTCCTTAATTCTGCAATCTATCTTGACATCCACGTCAGTTAGCCTATCCATGCCCAAAATTAAATTAAACTCAGCAATAGGCAAAAAGGACACCTCCATTTCGATTTTGCTTCTCCGAATAAAACCGGCGCCCTACACTTACAATTGGTCAGCATCACCGAACTGTTAGACATCATGACATCTGACAAAGTCGGGCTGGTGATGACTTCTAGGCCAAGCTCACACACAAAAGTTTCTGCTATGAATGAGTGTGATGTGCTTGTATCAAAGAGGACCTTCGACGGTAAGCCATTAAATAAGAGGATACCTATATGCAAACTTATCTTATTTAATTAAGTGTTGCTGGGAGGAGGAGAAATAAACATTTTTTAGAACACTAAAATCCCAAACCTGTCACCACATACTCTTGCTCCTTGGCCTCTTGCTGGCCAAGACCATAAGCTCGAGGCTGAACCAGATCGCGTTCTGAAGCTGGCTTTGGGTCAGCAACCACCACTGCCTTCCCTTTATCGATCCCACTCGAGCCGCCATGCTCGTAGTTCGACTGAAAGTCGTGATATAATACACATGTTAAACTTACAAGGAAAGGTCCTGGATAAAAGAAAATCACCAAGCATATGATCATATTACCTGATTACCCGCAGACCCTGGGCAATTCCGCGCAATGTATCAAGCTCTCTGACACTTGTAACAGACGCCTGAAGCAGCCAAACATTCTCCATAATGATAGCGATTGCATTTAGGGCAAAGGGGGTAGTCTCTGGGCTTGCCCCCAAACTGATTGCTCTGCTTAGAATCGGTCTTCCGCTTCTTATTCCAGCGGTCCCTTGGCTGACTCTTATCCTGCTGAAACAGTGTCCCATTATGAGGCCGCTTGGGGCGGAAAATATCGCGCTTTTGAACTTGCTGCTGGTCGGCCTCTAATCTTCTTGCCGTGTCCACCAAACTCCTGTAATCCGCGTTGACCATGGTCATCAACGACTGCCTCAAAGAGTCTCGCCGTCCATCCACAAAACGGTTACACTTCTCAGCTTCATCTCCTTGCATCGTGTCCGCATATCGAGATAGGTGAGTGAGTTCTCGCTCGTACTCGGTAACAGTCTTATCCTCTGGAAGTGTGTGAGATACTTCTCTTGGAGACCTCGACAAACAGAATGGGGCTCTAACCAATTCGCAAGAGCCCTAGAAAAGTCACCCCAAGTGAGCATATTGACTGTACGACCTGGCAAGGATAGAGGTCCCGTTACCCCACATTAAAAAGATTAAATTTTCTAATAGAAGAGATAATTTTCACATGACATCTTACCGGCGGGATCATCTGCTAGATACTTAGTCCACCAAATTTTTGCTTCATCCCGAAGGAGGAAAGTTGCCAGTGGAACCTTCGTATTCTCTGGACACTCCATAACATTCAGCAAATCTCTGGTGTTTGCAATCCAATCATCGGCATCCATCAGGGTTCCATCTCCACTGTAATTGGAAGGGTGGAGGTCTCTAAAATCCCTTAAGTAACGATCCAAACCTACCTCTACGGGCACTAATGCAGGGACTGGTGCGGGAACTGGAGCCGGGATCCCTGCAGGCCGACCTCTCTGAAATTCCAATAATGCGACAGCTACTGCCTTGGCAATCTGGGTTGCCAAATCAGTCGGTTCTGATGTTGCTGGTGCGGGTGGCGCAGGTGGCACATTAGCATCACCCATGGCGGTATCAGGAACTGTGTTCTGAAGTGAGGGTTCCCCCGCTTCACTGGCTCGAGGTGCCTAAAAGGACATAGAAAGGAATTATTATTACTAATAATATATTTGAAAAATCTATTACTGGGGGCATTTTCATACAACCGCGAAAACAAAGAGTTAGACAAAACTCGATGACTCTACTATAGAGAGTTTGATTCTGACACAATCCCATGGCTCTGTGAATTTTCTGGGTCTAGGGATCCTAAACCTTGCTCTGATACCAATGTGTAACACCCCAACTAAGTTTAACAAGAAATCAGCAGTCTGTCCGGGCCCGCGATAACAAGTAAACAAAGTAACAATATATAAACTGGCGTAAAGCAGAAAAAAGAAATAAAAGTGCTAAAAAAGAAAACTTACAACGAAAAAATAGTAAGTAAATCTATGAGAAAAAGTGTACCTTGCCAAGCTGAATTCACAGAGTCAACTAAAACTGAATATAACACTAAGAGAGACTGATATGCCGTCAAACTGAAGTAAACTGATACATCAAAATATGAGTGAAGTACAACATATTACAAAATAAACAAGTACAATAACAGTGGTACAACTGAACAAACTGACAACTGAGAAGACTGCATCGCCTATCCTAAGCGGATTCCCTGATCTGAGCCCCTTGTAAAAATAAGTTTCAAATGGGTCAGACCCACTGAAGAGTAAGAAAAACTACTCCCTCCAACAACACTTAAAGAAAATATTACAAGTGAATATTACATGAATTTAAAATTTGCAAAATTACTCTGACATAAAAATTTGCACTTGAGTTCATGATCTGAGATAGAATCAGCCTATTGTGTGATCTGACATACCCTTGTCTCAATTGTACAAATTGTTGATTTCTGTACTTTGAATTTTTGACTGCTGTAAAATTTAACCAACTTCTTGTAACACCCTCGTATTTCGCGCACTCACTTTAATTTATTTTTCTCCCCGATGATGAAAAAGACACATTTCAATTTTTGCAATATTTTGATGGAATTTGTTTTTAATTTTCATTTTTGTATTTAATTTATTTGGTCCCTTGGATGAGATTGGGTTTCCCTTTGATTTATTTGGGCTTTCATGGGCTTGCAACACTTGTTGGGCTGATTCCTCCTTTGGTTGGTTGAATTTACTTGTTGGCTGCCTTGTATTTGCTGGGCTTATTATTTATATTGGATGCTTTATCCTGTGCTGACTTGTAAGTTAGGCTGGCTGCCTTGTTAAACTGCTGGCTGGCTGTTCATGTGCTGGCTTGTTGAGGTTTATTTGGGTTCGGGCAAGGCCATCTGGAGCGGTGCTGCTTGCCGCTCGCCGCTTCTATCGCTGTTATAAGGAAATCTCGAGCTTTAGTTTCTCCCGCACTGCTATTTCGTCGACTCTCTGTTTCTGCGATTTCTCGTCTCCTTCCTCTGGCTGTTCTACTTCGACAGAGAAGTGCTTCTTCTCCTTCTTCTTCTTCATTCTCCCTGTGCCTCGGTGCCGTCGATCTTGCTGTTGCTGTGCCGTCGTCGCTAGGCTGCTGTGCCGACGACCTTGCTGAGCCGATCGATTTCACCGTGCGATCGACTCTGCGTGCCGACGCTACTTCGCTTCTGTCGTCTCTGTGCCGACAGCGAGCTGCTGTTAGGGCTGCTGCTACTGCCCGATTCTACTACTTCTTCTGCTATACCGAGCTGCTGTGCTCCCTCCTGTGGCTACCTTCTTTCCTGTGTAGCTACTGCTGCCTAGACCTTGCTGCTGCTCCGATTCGGTTACCTACCGAGCTTCAATGAGGCTGTTCTGTGCCCTTTCTCCTCTCCGTTTTGCTGTAAGGAAATTCTTTCCTTCCCCTTGTCTGGTTTGGTTTATTTTCTCATTACTTGGCTAATCTGTTTTTGAGTTTTGGGGGACTGATTTGGGTTGATGAGATAATGCTTTTGGCTGACTTAAGCTATTTTGGGTATTTGGGGGAAATCAAAATATTTGGGCTGTTTAGATGAATGCTTTTCGTTAATTTAGTCGGTTAGCCAACTTGAGAATTTTATTTACTTTTGGACTACTTTTTGATAAGTGATTTTGAGATAGTTTCAAGCTATTTTGAGCCTTCTGGATATTTGTGCTGTTTGGTCGACCAATTTTTTAGTCTCGAAAGAAGACTGTTGTGGGTTGGATACCTTTTTGGACATTCTTGATTTTTCTTTTACCTTTCGAGATTTAAGCGTATTTTTGGTAAGCTTTTCGCTACGAATTTCAAGTGATGCAACCCAATAAACGTGTGTATAATTTCAATGGTTCCCAATATCACGAAACCAGAGGATGACATCTCAAGAGAACCGTGGCGGAAATGCGAACTTGGACAGAGGCAAAGCTGTTGTGAGTTTCTTATTTCTTGATTTAGTATACTCACTTACTTTCCTATTCTGCTTCATTTTATGAAATAAACAAGTGGCTGTGCATATGAGTTTAACTCATTAAGATATCGCTGTGGGATAAAATGTGGGCGAGAGAAAAACATGAATGCGATAGATTAAATTCTGAGGGGATTATTTCTATTATAAACTCCTATTTACACGCCAAGATAATAATTTAAAACTCTGCATGGGGAAATGTGATGGTTTCGAATCCGATGATGTGGAGCCATCCATTGATGGATTCACCAGTAGGGGTGAGCCTACAATTACGCTCTTCGGGGGCGGGGCCCAATTTATTTTGCATCACCGGAGCATTTCCTATTTTATGTAACTCAAATTAAGGGGTAAATTAAAATTCAGCTTTGAAAATGAAATTATTTATTATTGTACTGTATGCATATTGATAATATCTCCATTGTTTGCATGTACAACACTTCACGAAATATTTATCTCACATAGTCATAATTTTTATGACTAACCCATTGTGGACCCATTTTTTTTCGGACAACAGGTGTGACTCCAAGTGTACGACGGAGGTTTGCGCCTGAAGAATTAGAACAAGTATGGTTAAATGTCTACAAAGGAATTGAAGAATGTTCTGAGAGTCATAGATTACTCTGTTCAGAGAATTATTGTAAATTTTTATCAGATTTCGAATAAGCGCCTGTATGATCGTGTAAATAAATAAAAGAATGGAATAAGAAGTTCCGTGTTACTCTTTTTGTACTGTTTTTTTTTCTTTCCTACGATTCACTGGTGAAAATTAATGCCGATCATTTTGGGAAACTCGAAAAAAAGGTCTTCACACTTCTAAGTTGTCTTATTAACACTTGTCGCTAAGGACGACTGTGCACAAACTAATGACTGCGGTCTGAGTGGCAAACCTGATGGTGCCCTAAATTGGATGTCCCTCAAGTGGAACACAGATTCCTATCTAAGGAGTTACATATCAGTAACAAGGGTCATCGACCCCGAGCTTGAAGTTCGAGTGGTGGCCTACTGACCTTGAGGACATGGTGGTGTGCCTCCACCAGAAACACGAGTGAACATTCCTCGCTACTTTTCTTAATCAATGTAGACTAGTGTTCAACGAGTCAAATGTGGGATAACGTTCTAGTTAAATCTGTACTTTGGGTTTTCGTGAAACTGAATATGCAAAATTTAAGCAAAGCGTACCTACCCTCTTTGACTTGGACTCTGACTATAGGAACATGTAACTTTTAAATGCGTTCACAAACATAATTAAACATGAATTCAAGTAGTCTGAAATGTTCAACTAAAATGAGTCGAATTTCTTACCGTGGTGCTTCGTCGCTCGCATACGCGACGAGGAGACATAATTCACAAATTCTTAACTCCAACGTTTCTTCTCAAAATCTGAATTTCAATTACCCAAATTAGTCATTTCTCCCTTCCTAGGGTTTCATTGGAAATGACTCTAAGTGGTGACAATTAACTAATATGGAGGGAAAAATGTAAAGTAAAGCGTTACTTTGAATTATCAGCGGAAAAATCCCAAAATTTGAAGTTACACCCCATATAGGGTGGCTGAATAGAACTTGGGAAAGTCTAAAATCTCTAAATTCTGAATTTGGGCAAGAGAAACAAAGGGTAATCAACCTTGGGCATCTAACCAAACAATTACCACATAAGAAATTGAAAGAAGGAAGTACAACACTCACCCGAGCCAAAACATTGCTTCAACAACTTTTCCCTCCCGCCGGCTAGGGTTGAAACCGGGACTCCAACGACACTTGGATAGAGGGAGAGGAGGCTGTCGTGGGCTGGAAAGGGAGGAGAAGAAGCTGGCGTCGGTTCCAGGCGAAGGAGAAAGCATTGACCTAGGCTCCATCTGCGATTCAAACTTGCGGTTTCAGGAGAAGTCACCGACCTGCGTGCGGGAGCGGGAGAGGGGAATTATGGGCGATAGAAGGAGACCCGATTATTTTTTGAAGCTTCCCTGATGGGGGTGTGGTTTTAATAACCGCATCGGTAGAGTTTATGCCATCTATGACACCCCACTATGAGCATAATAAAATTCCCACAACCTCCCATCACGCCGATCCATGCATAAAATTCTGAATACGCCGACTCATTTTTTTTTGATTATCATGAATAATAAAATCATTACAACAAAATTATTACCTCCAAAAGTCGTCGACTCGTTTACTTTCGCTCGCGATCGGGCCCTGTTTTGGTATCTTTAATGTGTTTCATATTCTCCTTTTGTATGGCTGTCTGTCATTAGAGGAGAGTTCAGGTGCATTGCTATATCATTTACCCTTTGTTATGTTGTGGAACTGGGCTCCAGAAATCTGCTTTTTTATCTCGAAATGTGAAATGCATGTAAATATTCTATTGTCTTTGGAATAATATGTTCTTCCTTCACAAAATGTGAGAATTAACTTTGCCAGATCTTGCTTGAATTGCTTTGGGTATCTTCTTAACTCCAAGATCTCCTGCATGCTTACACTATGTTGAAAGTATTAGTTTTATTCCATGTAATAGTCTTTAGGAGTATTTGGGATTCAATCCCATACCATAGTTTTGAATTTGAGCATCCATGTAAGTCCTATTTATTACACCATTGTGGAGGAATATAGTGAACGAAGTTTTTGCTTTCTATTATTTTCAACATGGTATCAGAGGAAAAATTGTCTCTTCCCAGAAACTTCGGTGCCTTAAATTGTTGGCGGCCTAAATTTCTCGGTGGCTTCCTCTCTGGATTCCGCCTTTTCCTCTCGTTCTCTTAGACAGGTCCTGCCCTCGCTGTCGTCGAGCTACCCCGCTTCCGATGCCGTCGACAAAATTGATTTCTAATTTTGTCGACTGGAGCGACCTTTGATCCCCTTGACGTTCTTGTTTCTTGGCGTTGCTTCCTGTTCGTCGTCGTGCTTCTCCCGCTCCTTCCCGCTCGTCATCGTGCCATTGTGCTGCTTCTGTCGAAGAGATCCCGCTCGTAATCGACTGCGTCAACTAATCTCCTCAATGACTGCATCGCAGATCTTGCCGGGTTTCTTCTCCTGCTGTCGATGGAGCTTCTTCTTCCGCAGAAGATCTGTGCTGCTGCTTTCCTATTGACGATGCGGCTCCCTCAACTTCAAGTCGTCGATCCTTACTTTGCCGTTCCTGCGGATGATTCCTCTGCCGTTCAAACTGTCTCATGCACTTCACTTCCTGATGCCGGTCCTCTAGATCTACTCTTTAATAGCAGAGTTGTCCCCGGCTGCTCCGGATCCGCAATTGACCTCACCTTTTTGATGATTACAGATGACTCCTGCTGCTGGCCGCCCTCTAGTTTCTATTGTTTCTAGCTGCTGCCCCCTTTCGGGGCGCTGATCTCTCACCGATGTTGTAGTTTTGTAGTAGTTTTTGTCATTTTTTGTCTTTAGTCGTTTTAGTTTATTGTGTGTTATATGCTTTCATGTATGTGTTCCACATGAGCGGGAGTGTTTGTGACGAAGGAGACTCAGATGACTTTTTCCCGGCTCTCGCCTTATTCACACACGACCTCTAAGTGTATTTCATGTGTTGTTTGTGTCTCCCCATTTTTTCTTTGTTGTTGGGTAGGGGTGGTATGGTCTTTGCTGGTTGACCTGATTTCAGCGTGTCCTTGGTCGGTGCATACAGCGTGATCATGGTCGGTTCGTGCAGCCAACTGTGTGGTTTGTTCCCGGTTGGATTATCTTCGATGACACGTGGTTGGGCCCTGGTAGCTCATCCGTTGTTTTGTCCCACATAGTCTACCACCATTAACTTCTCCTTTATGTTTTCAAGCTGCAGGTTTTCCCTCTAGCTTGAGGGGGAGTGTTGAAAGAATTAGCTTTATTCCATGTAATAGTCTTTAGGAGTATTTGGGATTTAGTCTTACACAAAAGTTTTGAGTTTGAGTTTCCATGTAAGTCCTATTTATTACCCCATTGTGGAAGAATATAATGAACCAAGTATTTGTTTTGTATTATTTGTAACACACTCAAAATGAACCAACATTGCATGAAAATGACCGTTTGTTTGTAAAAAAAAGAAAGAAAGCCACTGCAGTGCTCCTACATTAGCGTTCTGATAATTTACTCTTCTTTATGCAGTCATGCACATCCTGGTAGCCCATATGTATTTGGGCTCATTGGAGCTGATGAAGATGTTGATTTTCCTGAACCAATGCCCGTTGTTGGTAATGTTTTATGATTTTATAGATGTTATTTTTATTTATAATGTTGGATATTGCAAATACAATTATCATCTTGAGATACATGCATTGATTTTCTTTGGGTTTGACAATAGCGCCTCATCGATTATGTCAGTCTTATCAATCAATGTCTCTTTGATGATTAAAGTTATGATATTCTCTTCAATAGTTAACAACGAGATGCCTACTCTACTTGTCTCTTGGCAACCTCACATCTCCACTTCAATTTGCCACTATAACCAGTGGCGGAGCCAAAAATATTGGAGCGTGGGGGCACAAGATACTTAGAATCAGGAGTCGGGAGAAAATGACGCGGCCCGCGGGGTCGACTCCAGGTTTAGGGTTTTGGGAACTCGGCTGCGGACCTGCGGTTCACTGAACTGGACCGAAAAATGCGTGGGGGCACGGGCCCCCACATGTCCCTAGATAGCTCCGCCCCTGACTATAACTAACACAAGTGATCCACAGAGAAAGGCAATCAGTCTTGAAATTATGCCCATAGACTGATGCGGAAATCATACGGTCCCGTGACTGTACGAACCCTCTCTGCCCATCATGGCTATTCCACAACCCAAATCCTTGCTGCTCCATCCATGAATGTTATCACAATAAATATAGTGAGCTGTAACCTGGTTTGATGAATTCAATGTATTCTTAATTTTAGTTTGAACTGAAGCCACAATATTAAACATGCTTTGATAGAATAATAATAATAAAATTCCTGAGTCACTTAGTGGCTGTCTGACAAAGTGAGAAGTTATTTTGGGTTCCTCTAATTGCCAGCTTGCACTTTTTGACAACCGTTCTTCTTCCATAGATTGTAACGCTTCACCATCAAAATAGGCATCAAGTATATTCCAAATCAAAATTTTTTTTTCTAGTTTTTTGTATCTAGAAAATAATGGTGGTGATTTATTTATTATAGTTTTTGTCGTGCAAGTTATAATTGTATCTCGTCGGTCTCCTCCGTCCTTTATCGAGCAGATGTTTGCCCTAGGTGCCCACCTCCGTCCTCCATTGATTCGATTGCGTCGTCTCACTTCTCATCTGCCTTCCTTCAGAAGGCTGATGTCATCCTCGACGGACAGAACTACAAGACATGGTCTGTTACCATTGGCGTGATCCTCCGTGGTCTCGATCTCTGCGACCACATTGACGACACGGAGCTCGCTTCGCCCCCATCGGCTACCACTCATACAGACACCCCACTATATGCCAGTCTTGCAGACTCCCTCTCTTTCACTATCAACACAACCACTTCCTCCCAACGCTCCAACTGGGCGAGATGGCGCTCTGACGACTCTCGCGCGATTGACGTCATTTGTCAGTCCTGCGAGTTCCCCGTTCTCATGATCTTTTACGAGTTGCCTACGACTAAGACGATGTGAGATCACTTGCGTCGTCTCTACTTGCCATCTAGCCAGGCTCTGCGCCTACTTATTTCAGATAGTTGTGTTTGATACCAACGTGATCGGTCTGTACATGCTTTCTTTGCTGAGCTCTTGGTCCTTTGGCATCAGTGCGATGTGATGACACCTTCCCCTGTGTTACCTGCACTCAGTGTGTTGCTATATCCCGGGATCACGACTTCCAGCGTATGTATGAATTTCTTATGCGCCTATGCCCAGAGTTCGAGCCTGTTCGAGCACATCTTCTGCACCGGGATCCTCCGCCATCTCTCAGCAATACCTTAGCCTTGGTGATTGCTGAGGAGTCTCGTCTTCACTCCTTGGACACGGCTATTTCTCCTGGTGTGATGCCTCATGTTGTTCTGGATGCTCCCCAGCTTCTACCACAGTCTTCTCTTGGGAGCGCTTCATTGCTACCATCGTCTGGTTACAGTGCTCCGGTGCGCCCTGTTCCTTGTCCTCCTCTCCGATGCCCTCTGTTGCTCAGTCCAGTGCTCCTCGTCGCCCTCCTATCCGCTGCCACTACTGTCGTTGTCTGGGTCATGTCAAATCTGAGTGTCATAAGATTCAGAGCTCTCAACAGTCTGGCCAGCAGTGTGACCCTGGTGTACCTTCAGCTTCTGGCCAATTTTCTGCTTTGGTGCAGTCACTTTCTATTTCCGAGCTTGCCTAGCAGCTCTCTTACGGTTCACTGCCTTGCTCCTCTGCCTCTGTACTCTTTCCACATGCTTTTGGCTCCTCTGCCTCTCAGCCGGCTACCTCCGACCCTACAGGTATCTCTCTCTCCGACTGGTTGCTTTACTCTGGAACCTCTTTTCATATGACTTATGATGCCACCTACCTCTTGTCCTTCCAGCCCGTCTCTTCTGACTTTAGCATCATGGTAGCAGATGACACTATTCTCCCTATCACTAGTTGTGACCTTCATACCAACCTTTTCCTTGTTCCTGATGTTGCCTACATACCTATGCCATCCATGAACCTTATATCCGCCAATCAACTCACATCCTATGGTTGTATTGTTTTTTTTTGATGAGTTTAAAAGCCGTGTGCAGGATCTTCTGATAGGAACACTCCTTGGAGCTGGCCGTCGCCATAACGGGGTGTACGACCTTAAATCTCCTCCGCCTTCCATCCACTTCATCTCCCCAGATAGCTTATACGTTATGTCTTCCTTCAGTGAGCTTCTCTCAGTGACATCGCTGTCTTGGTCATCTCAGTGGTGTTCATGTCTAGCTTCTCTCATCAGTCATAGTTTCCTTGATCGTGTTTCTGTTGATCGGTCCCACCCTTGTACGAGTTGTAAGTTTGGTAAACTGCCACAACTCCCCTATAAGTGTAGTGAGTTCAGGTCTTAGCGTCCTTTTGATCTAGTTCATTCTAATGTATGAGGTCCCACACCCTTTGTATCTAAAAGGGCGGATACCCATATTATGGTCTTTTTGTTGATGACTATTATCGTTATTGTTGGGTCTATTTTATGCATTCTCGTTATGAATTTTTTCATATTTATATGACTTTTCTGCTATGGTGCGCACACAGTTTTTTGCTTCTATACGGTTTTTTCGTTCTAACTCGAGGGTGGGGGGGGGTGGGTGGGTGGGTGGGTGGAAGAGCACCTCTCTCATGCTTTTCGCGATCTGCTAGCTACCCACGACACTCTCCCTTAGTTTGCCTGTCCTGGTGGTCGTGCTCAGAATGACACTACTGAAAGAAAGCATCACCACATTATTTAGACAACCTACAGCCTTGTTATCTCCTCCCACATTTCTTCTTATTTTGGTCTGAGGTTGTTTTCACTGCTGTCTACCTTATTAACATGCAACTTTCTACTTTCCTTCAAGGTCAGATTCCTGGTGCGTGTGTGTACTCTCGACTCCCCCGTTACACCATTTTCGTGTTTTTGGCCGTCGGTGCTATGTTTTACTCCCTGCATTTGAGCGTACCAAGCTCTCTGCTCAGTCCATTTCCTTTGTATTTCTTGGATACAGTCCCGAGCATAAGGATTATCTATATTATGACCCTGTTGCATGTCGATTTCGCATCTCACGTGATGTCACCTTTGACGAGTCTCACCCTATCTTTGTGTCTTCTGACCCCTCGACCTCGCGCTCGTCTGTTACTCCATTTGATGTACAGTTTCTCACCCTTCCCATCTCACCGCATCATGTCTCCCATCCTTCGGTATGTCCACCTCTCCCCTTGCCGTAGTCTGCACCACCTCCGACCTCTCCAGTCTCTCCTCACTCCCCCTTCACCACCCACTTCTCCCGCTAACGAGCTTGTCGTCCCCTTTCCATATCACTACACTCGTCGTCCCCCTTCTATTCCCTCACCTCCAGCGCCCCCAGACCTAGTGTCTGTCTCCTCCAGCCATAGTTATCAAGATCACGATCCGGATTGTAGGATCGTAAGGATCTTACGATCCTACGAAGGATCTTACGATCCTACGAAGGATCTTACGATCCTACGAAGGATCTTACGATCCTACGATCCAAATTTGTAAATCGATCCAGATCTTACCTAAGATCTAAATCGGCACATCTATGACTAGGATCGCGATCCGATTCTATCGGATTGGCCAAAGGTAACGAGAAACATGTCCAACCCTATCCCAACCCCATTCAACCGATGCAATGCACATAACCCATTGCTTAACCTTATCCCAATCCCGCTCCCATACCAAATCACAGAATCCTATCATGCTATTTTACCGTATCCCAAGTGTTGATTGCTGACTGCAAACGGAGGTAAAAAGCGACATCTTTCGTCGCTTCCAATCCAGACAATGTCTTCTTTTTCTTTCCTTATTAGGTTCCATTTCAAGTGGTGTCAGTGTCTTATCTTATATTTTTGCATATGAGCAATCTAGTGGTTGGTGATCTAGTGACTTCTTGCTTCCTACTTTCAGGCCGATGTTTTCCTTTCTAGCGTATGAGCAATCTTACGGTTAGAAATACAGTATACAAGTAATTCAAGCTTCCTGCTTCCAGCGTACGAGCAATCAAGCAGTATGGGTTCATCTTTCTGCTTCTAGGCTTCCACCAATCCTTCAGTCCAGATTTGTTTTTATTGTTAGTAGACATTGAGTATCTTAATTGAAACTAAAATTGAATTTAGTATGATATTATCGTTTTGATTTAGTTATTCAAATTTTTTTAATATAATTATTCACATACTGCTCAATTTATTGATTTTTTTTGTTAATTGTGCATATAATTGAGTGATACAAAATTGAAATTTATATTTTTTGTCTTACTTTATGAACGTTGTAGGATCTTGTGATTCTCGATCCGATTCGATTCAACCTCGAAACGATCACACTTAGAATCTTGATCTTGACAACCTTGTCTCCAGCGAGTGTCCTGTGAGAGACATACCCCCGACCGCCTTAGCCTTGTTACACTACCGTTGGACCTGCCTGCCCTTCCTGCTACTGCCCGTGGTACTTTAGAGTCGACTTCCTACCGCGAGGCTGCCCGGATACCTGAGTGACAAGTTGCTATGTCTGCTGAGTTGGAGGCACTTGAGCACACTCATACCTGGGAGTTTGCTACTCTTCCACTCGGTGTTGTTCCTATTATTTGCAAGTGGGTCTTCAAGGTCAAGACTTGTTCTGATGATTCTATGAAGAGGTACAAGGCTCGACTTGTGGCTCGTGGTGTTTAGCCGGAGCAGAGACGCGATTATGATTAGACTTTTGCTCCAGTTGCTCACCTGACTATGACTCATACTCTTATTTCAGTTGCAGTTGTTCACCACTGATCTCTGTCTCAACTCGACGTGAAGAATGCTTTTCTTCTCAGCGACCTTCCGCATGAGGTGTACATGCTTCCTCTTCCTGGTCTCTCCTCTCCTCCAGGCCTTATCTGCCACCTGAGGCGAGCTCTTTATGTGCTTAAGCAGGCGCCCCGCGCGTGGTTTTCACGTTTCAGCACACAGTCATTACAACCGTCGGTTTTCAGCCGAGCCCACATGATCCAGCTCTGTTTGTGCACTGTTCTCATGGCCAACTTCTTCTGTTACTTTATTCGGTTGATATGATTATTTACTGGTGATGATCCTTCTCATGCAACCTTCGTCCAACATCACCTTCAACAATAGTTTCAGATGACTGACCTTGGACAACTGAGTTACTTCTTGGCCTTGAGGGCAGCTCTACAAATAACGGTTTTCAGCTCTCTTAGCAACGTTACACATTAGATCTCTTAGCTCGAGCCGCTCTCTCTGACTCTCGCATAGTGGACACCTCTATGGAGCTTCATCTTCAGTTACGTCCAGATGATGGAGTTTCCACTTTCTGATCCTACTCGCTATCACCACCTCGTTGGGAGTCTCGTCTTCCTTACCATTACTTGGCCCGACATTGCTCATGTTGCTCATGTGTTGAGCCAGTTTGTTAGTGCGCCTACCTCTGTGCATTATGGTCACCTGCTGAGACTCTTGCGCTATCTCTAGGCGACGACTTCTCGTGGTCTCTTCTTCTCCTGCGGTAGTTATCTACATCTCCATGCTTACTCAGATGCTACCTTGGCCAGCGTTCCCGTTGACCGCCGCTTTGTCACTAGTTTCTGTCTGTTCTTGGGTTCTTCACTTATTGCATGGAAGTTCAAGGAACAGACATGTGTCCCTCATTCCAGCACTGAGGCTGAGCTTCAGGCACGACTATCACCGCTGAAGATATTATTTGGCTCCGTTGACTTCTTGAGGATCTTGGTGTACCTTCTACAGATCCCGCTCCACTCTACTGTGTTAACATAGGTGCCGTTTAGATTACCCGTTTAGATTACTCAAAACCTGGGGAATCACTCACTCTCTAAGCATATCAGGGTGGATGCTTTCTTCCTATATGAGCATTATGACCGCGACACTCTTGCTACTTCCTTTGTTCCTTTCGAGCACCAAATTACAGATTTGATGACTAGGCCACAGACACGGACCCAACATGCCTATTTAGTGTCCAAACTCTCGGTGTATGATCCCCCGTGAGTTTGGGGGGGGGTTAGATATATTGTACCGTGAGTTTGACCTTGGGTGTGGGGCCCCCTCTATTGGTATATTTATCTCTTTTGATGTGAATAATATGGATCCTTTTTCCTAACAGGGACTCTATTTAGATATATTGTACATTCTGTCAAAATCAGGCCTAGATGATTTTCTGATTTTCTCTCTCTACTCTCTGTTGGTAAATTTCTTGCTGATAACTTGGTTTTGCTCAATAGAAAAGATGTGTAAAAATTAGGCTCACCTTGGAAAACATACGTGTGGTGTTACAAAAATAGCCCCCTCTATTGTACATATAGAGAACCAAATTAAAAGCTATAAAAGAGGCTCAAATAATAATTTTTGTCAACTTAATGATCAAATCAAATTATAAATGAATAATATTTTGGTGATCAAACTTGATCAAACACGCCCTTTTTAAAACCGAAAACCTAACAGAGCTGGAACCGCAAAGAACCAGACCGACCGTCTATTGGAACCGTGAACAACGTTCTTACATTTTATTATCCGGACCGCAAACGGAACCGGAACCGCAACATCGAGATTTTTGGACCCGATCCGAACCGGACCGAAGTGACTCGCAACCCGTTTATTATTATTAATTTTATTATAATAAAATTCTATAATATTTATGTTAGAATAGTATCACTACCCAAATCGCTGAATGTAATGATCAGATGAAAAATTGTCTTATTTAAAATCTAATAACATTGGAGTAATATTGAGTCAAAATAAGAACACACAAATGAAATAGAGGAATAAACGGTAACTAGTCAAAATTTATACTGTCGTTTGTTCTGATTTTCTGATTCGCAACAGTTCATGTATTTTTTTTTTATCTCTCTACTCTCAAAATTATATGTTGTTGATTATTACCAAGAGATAATTAGTATAATAGCATATAAAATAATCTCTCCACCCGAGTCGATTATTTCATTAATAGTTGCAATTTAATAAATGATGCATGCACACCTTTAGGAATCTATTACCAAAAACTAAATAACAGTACTAGTTTTCTGCAACTGGTGTATATCCATATCAATTCAAAGCCTAGATTTTAGTCAAAAATTGCTGTATAGGTATAGGTGTCAATCCACCAAGAAAAGACATATATGTGTAAATGTCGGGAATGTCGGTTTGGGTTTAGATGAGAGATACTACGGATTTTAATATTTAAATAAAAATTAAACACATTTTTTGCAAATAAGTAAAAATCACTAACCAAATAAGTATTTATAATATTTTTTTTGAAATAATTTTGGAAAACATACGTCGGCATGCTGACTTTGTTACAAAAATAGAACCGCCAAATCTCTAGTTGACGCGAAATTTCTATTAGAGAACCAAATTAACTCCTCGCTTGCGAAGCTAATTAAAAGAGGCAGAATCGAATGTGTGAAAAATAATAGAAAAATACGGGTTGAATTTTATTTTTTTATATATTAAATAAAATCTGAAATACGGGTTAGAGATATAGTCGGGATATATCGCCGTTTTTTTACAAAATGATATTTTTATCAAACAAATCGGTTTCGTTGCGTTTTGCACCCAAAACCTTTATGTCGGCTAATCGGACATAGAACCGGACCGAACCGTGATCAAATCAAATTATAAGGCGTTTTGATGCAGACCGCTTTTATCTCATTCTGTTAAAGTTAATGAAACCGGACCGAACCCATAGAACCGGACCGAATAACCGGTTTGGTTTTGGTTCTCAATTGAACCGGAACCGTTGACACGACGGTTCCAAAATTATGTGGAACCGGAACCAGAAGATAAACATATAAAGTTTTGGTTCTCTTGAAGAACCGTTACTAGCGGTTGCATAGAAGAACCGGAACCAAAACACGCCAACATACATAAATCATAAAACTCCTTAAATTAAGTATTACAAAAAAACACTAATTGGGTAATCACAAACAATAGCATCTTCTTCTATTAAATGATAAAGTGAGAAAATAAGACATCTACTAAAAAATGATATAGCTAATTCCCCATACCAATAAGTTTCATATTCCCCTTGTTAACAAATTTAATTTCACCTGCTCATCAACTCTTAAGAAGGCCATTGCTGTTCTTTCATTGGTATGTTCATCCTGTAAGTTCCAAACTGTATCCTTGGTGTTGCTGAAGGCCTTTAGACTCATCCTTATCTTTGGCAAAGTGCGAACCTCAAATCCGCACCTATAAAGGAGTTCAAAAATTAGATTTCTTACAGGTACCTTCCCAAAAATATTGATAAGTTGATGATTAAAAAGATGGCATGAAGAAGAAGGGGGACCGAGCAAGGTAATATTAACAGCGACACCATGCATGCATTGCTTGATGCCCACAAATATATCCGGTGTGAGCCGATAGAGTTCGTTTTGAACTTTTAACAAACAGGTGAGGGGCAATTAGCAAATAGGCATGATCAAACCAAGGTTGTCAGGATCGAGATCCTAGATGAGATCGTTTCAAGGTAGGATCGGATCTGATAGTAGGGTTGGATCGAGGATCGCTTTACAAAATCAGGATCAATTTACAAAATCTGGATCGTAGGATCGTAAGATCCTATGATATGGATCGCGATCCTGACAACCTTGGATCAAACACTCAGATAGAAAAGAGTACATCGGAAATGGGAAGGAAGCCGTTATACCTGAGAAATGGAATCATAGGTGGGACAAAATCATGGAGGATCTGAGACGTAGGAAGAAAAGTAATCCTGAATAGAAGGTGGAAGTGAACTTGACCTTCCCGTCGGAGCCGGAACCATGCCGGCGCAGAGGAATGAGAGAATGTCGTGGATGAGGGAGAAGATGAAAGCTTGAGGTTGGAATTGCTGGGACAACCTTCAGAAGAGATGCACTGGGAGAGCCGTCGGAGCCCTAGGTTTCCGCCAGTAGAGGATGCTGAGAGAAGGCAGAGGAGATCCAATGTCAGATGATTTAGAGCGATCGAGGGAGGCCAATGTCGTCTGAGGAAACGCGAGCGAAGGCGAAACCTCCTCGAACTTCTTCTCCTCCTACCATCCCCTTCTGCCGGAAACCTTGCCGGATGGGCCGCATCTCTCCTCATCAGACATCACATCTCTGAGATAAAATCCCATGCCAATTTCATCGCTGAGGCCTTCGAACAACCGAAGATACCCGAAAAATGATTGGTCGCCGAGCTGCGGAGCACGAGATCGAAGGGAAGAGAAATTATGGTTGGGTTGAGATGGGGAAGTTCTGCGGGCTGCTTGGAGAAGGCGTGAGCGGGAACCGGGAACACGAGCGACAGAGGCGAGCGAGCAGGGCAGCGTCGTGCTGCTTTTTAGGGCGGAGTAGGCAACCATCGGGTTTTTTTGGAGGAGCGTGAAATGGATTTTTTGAGTTATTGCTATTTGCAGTCACGATCCTACGATCCTCAACTAGTGTATTATATCTGACGATCCAGATTAATTCCATGAATTTTTATTTCATTGTTATTGGCAGAGCACAATATTTATTTTTAATATAGTACACACACACACACAGGAGTGACAGGCACGGGGCTTCACCCCTACGACCAACCGTGACAGTACCCCGACTACATCAGTGCACATGGGGCCCCAGTGGCCCGTACAACAATACTCCGATCACGACATTACCCCGACGTGACGACGCTCTAGCCGCTCGCAAACCTCCAAGCGCTATACTCTGCTTGTCACTCGCTTTTTTCGCATGCACTGTGTAACGGCCTACCCAACACACAACTCGAAAGGACCACTGCCGGCACCCCCAACATCTAGTCCGAAAGGGTTCAGCCTCAACCGGTCTGCAGACCATGCACCCCAACCTCTCTCTATCCATGAGCAGGTTGTTGGAGGCTGTAACCTCCCTTTGATGTGGGAAACTCAAGTTATGCAGGTAGCATAAGGACTTCCCAGGAGGTCACCAATCCTGAGATTACTCTAGCCCGAACACGCTTAACTATTAAGTTCTTTTGCTTCTTATCACCAATTGAGCGAGCTCGGACTAAGCGAAAGAACTTCATTGTTAAGCGTGCTCAGGCTAGAGTAGTCTCGGGATGGGTGAACTCCTGGAAAGTCCCCGTGTTATCCGCTTAACTTGAGTTTTCCTCATCAAAGGGAGGATGCTGTTAGATATTGTGTATTTGTATATATGCTTATTTGTTTGTTTGGTCTTGTATATATTACCCCAAGAGGGGTCAGTATTCTTATGCAATATACCTTTTTCTAAGATGGTATCAGAGCGATAGGGTTTACCTCTCCCGATCGATCCCGCTCGTCTGCGCCGCCGATCGCTCCCGGTCCCTCTCCCCCGCTCGTTCGACTCGATCGATCCCTCTTCCGCAGCGCTCGTCGACACCGATCGACGCAGATCGTTTCCTCCTGCGTTGATCGTTTCCTCCTGTGTCGATCGTCGACATCAATCGATCGATCGATCCCGCTCGACTGCGGCGATCGACTCGTCGATCGTTTCCTTCCGTTCGACTGCGGCGTTCGGCTGCGTCGATCGTTTTCCCTCTTCCGCAGCTCTCCCGCTCGATCTCCCGCTCGTCGACTGTGTCCGGTCGATCCCTCCTCCGCTCAGACACTCTGGCGGAGGAGACTCGTCTTCGTACCATGGAGGGGACACAGCACACTACCTCCCCCCATGTTGTCTTGCTGCTCCTCAGTTTGCTCCGCAGCCTCCGCTGCCACTTTCTTCAGGGCTCAGTACTCTTGCGCGACCGTCTGCTCCGTTTCCTACCCAGGGACCCTCTTCCCAGGGTCCCAATGCTGCGCAACGGTGGTCTGTTCGCTGTCATTATTGTCCTGCACTGGGCCACAGAGTGTCTGAGTGTCGCAAGCTTCAGCGCTCCCAGCAGAACATCCAGTCTCGTGACACCCAGCAGCGTGCAACTCCAGTTCTGCCTGTGCCTCCTCCGACAGCCTCTTTCTCTGAGCAGCTCCTACAGCTAGCTCAGCAGCTGTCTTCAGGCACCTTCTCGAGTACCTCTGCAGCCACAGTTGGTCAGGCCTCTACCTCTGCTGATCCCTCAGCGGTCTCTGCCCCGTCAGGTATCTCTCCTTCCTCGTGGTTACTTGACTCTGGAGCCTCTTTTCATATGACCTATGATGCCACCCATCTTCATGCCTGCCAGCCTGTTTCCTCTGACCTACGTGTTATTATTGCTGATGGCACCACCCTTCCTATTACCAGTCGTGGCCTTCTCCACACCCCTCAGTTCCACATTCCTGATGTTGCCTATATCCCTCAGCTCTCCATGAACCTCATCTCCGCCAACCAGCTTGCCTCTAGTGGTTACCTTGTTGTTTTTGATGAGTTTGTTTGTCATGTGTAGGATCGTCTTACAGGGACCCTCATTGGAGCTGGCCGTCACCATAGTGGGGTATATCTCCTTGAGTACCTTCGTCTGCCATCAGTCACACCGTCCCCAGCTGCTCATCTTTTATGTCTTCCCGCTGTTTCCTTTCGTCAGTGACACCATCGTCTTGGTCATCCCAGTGGCGCCCGTCTTTCAACTCTTGTTCGTCAGGGTGTTTTGGGTCGTGTATCTGTTGACACTACTCACTCTTGTACAGATTGTAAGCTTGGAAAATAGCTACAATTCCCCTATCAGTCTAGTCTGTCTAGGTCTTCTGCTCCTTTTGAGTTAGTCCATTCTGATGTATGGGGGCCTGCTCCTTTTGTATCAAAGGGTGGACACCGCTATTATGTCTTATTTATTGATGATTTTTCTCGTTTCACTTGGATATATATGTTGCGTTCTCGTGCTGAGTTTTTTCAGGTTTATGTTACTTTCTCCACCATGGTTCGTACTCAGTTCTCCGCCTTTATTCGTGTTTTCCGCTCCGACTCAGGGGGGAGTACCTATCGCATGAGTTTCGTGACCTTCTCGTCTCTCATGGCACGCTTCCGCAGCTCTCCTGTCCTGGTGCTCATTCCCAGAATGGCACTGCGGAAAGGAAACATCGCCACATCATTGAGACCGCTCGCACTCTTCTTTTGGCTTCCCATGTTCCCCCACATTTTTGGGCTGAGGCTGTCTTCACCGCTGTCTATCTCATCAACCTTCAACCATCCACTTTCCTTCAGGGTCGGTGTCCCGGTGAGTGTTTATTCTCTCATCCTCCTCGATATACTCATCTTCGTGTGTTCGGATGTCTATGTTATGTATTATTACCCCCACGTGAGCGGACTAAGCTCTCTGCTCAGTCTGTTGCATGTGTTTTTCTAGGCTACAGCTCAGAGCACAAGGGTTACCGCTGTTATGACCCTGTTGCGCGTCGTCTTCGCATTTCTCGTGATGTCACCTTCGTTGAGCACCAACCTTTCTTCCTTTCTTCATCCACCTCTGCTTCACCCTCATCCACTACCCCGGCTGATATTCAGTTCCTTATTTTTCCTACTGTACCACCACCTGTTTTGCCACCACCGTCAGACCAGTCACCAGCAGAGCTACCGTCATCATCGTCATCTCCCTCTTCTGAGTCCTCTCCACCTCCTCATGTTCTGCCATCTCCCGGCCCTCTGCCTCCTATTCTCCACCACTACACTCGTCGTTCTCCGACTTCCCCACAGGTGCCACCAGCCTTCAGTGAGAGTCCCGTGGATGATCCGCCTGCCAGACGTTACCCCCTTCGAGATCGACATCCACCAGATCGCCTCGGTTTTACCACCCAGTCACTCGACCTCACTGCTCTTCCTGCTACCTCCACCAGTACTCCAGAGCCTAGTTCCTACCACGAGGCTGCTCAGGTTCCTGAGTGGCAGGCTGCTATGTTTGATGAGTTGGCTGCTCTTGAGCGTACCTCTACTTGGGATCTCGTGCCTCTTCCTCCTGGTGCTGTTCCCATCACTTGCAAGTGGGTCTATAAGATCAAGACTCACTCTGATGGTTCTATTGAGCGGTACCAGGCTCGCCTGGTTTCTCGGGGTTTTCAGCAGGAGCATGGTCGAGACTATGATGAGACTTTTGCTCCTGTGACACACATGACCACGATCAGGACACTTGTTGCTGTTGCTGCTGTCCATCGTTGGTCTCTGTTTCAGCTGGATGTGAAAAATGCGTTTCTTCACGGTGACCTACAGCAAGAGGTCTACATGGTTCCTCCTCCCGGTTTTGCTGCTCCTCCTGGCATGGTTTGTCGTTTGCGTCGTGCTCTCTATGGTCTCAAATAGGCTCCTCGAGCCTGGTTCGAGCGCTTCAGCTCTGTCGTTATAGCCGCTGGTTTTCAGCCCAGCCAGCACGACCCGACCCTGTTTGTTCACACCTCTTCCCGAGGCCGGACTCTTCTTCTGCTCTATGTGGATGATATGATCATCACTGGTGATGACCCGGTTTTCATTGACTTCGTCAAGCATCACCTGCAGCAGCAATTTCAGATGACAGATTTGGGACCTTTGAGCTATTTTCTGGGCATTGAGTTTTCTTCCACCCCTGCAGGGTTCCAGCTCTCTCAGCAGCGATATACTATTGATCTTCTAGCTCGGGCTGCTCTTTCTGACACCCGCACTGTTGCCACACCGATGGAGCTTCACCTGCAACTTCAGGCTGATGAGGGGATCCCTCTTGCTGATCCCACTCGCTATCGTCATTTGGTCGGCAGCCTGGTCTATCTCACCATCACTCGACTAGATATTGCTCATGCAGTTCATGTGTTGAGCCAGTTTGTCAGCACTCCTACATCAGTCCATTATGCTCACTTGCTGCGTGTACTGCGTTACCTTCGTGCGACTCCTGCCCGTGGTCTGTTCTTCTCCAGCAACAGTTCCCTCCAGCTTTCTGCTTTCTCTGATGCTACTTGGGCTAGTGATCCTTCTGATCGTCGCTCCGTCACTGGTTTCTGTCTGTTTTTGGGCTCCTCCTTGCTTGCCTGGAAGTCCAAGAAACAGTCTGGTGTTTCCCGCTCTAGTACTGAGGCTGAGCTGCGCGCCATGGACGTCTACGGCCGAGGAGATTATCTGGCTTCGTTGGCTTCTTGCAGATTTTGGCATTGTGTCCTCAGGACCGACCACTCTCTTTTGTGACAACACTGGTGCCATTCAGCTCACTCTGAATCCAGTGAAGTTTTCCCTTTCCAAGCACATTGGCGTCGACGTCTTCTTCCTCCGTGAGCAGTACAACCGACGTACATTGGTTCCCCAGTATGTTCCCACCGAGCATCAGATTGCGGACTTGTTCACCAAGCCCCAGATGAGGGTTCAACATGACTACCTTACGTCCAAACTCTCGATGTATGATCCCCCGTGAGTTTGAGGGGTGGGGGGGGGGGGTTGTTAGATATTGTGTATTTGTATATGAGCTTATTTGTTTGTTTGGTCTTGTATATATTACCCCAAGAGGGGTCAGTATTCTTATGCAATATACCTTTTTATAAGAGATGCAACTTTCAACAACCCGCCTATGGATGAAGAGGGGTTGTGTTGCATGGTCTGTAGACCGGTTGCGGCTGAACCCTTTCGAGTTGGATGCTGGGGGTGTCGACGGTCAGCCTTTCGAGCTGTGTGCTGAGGAGGCCGTTACACACCGCGGGTTGCGAGCGGTATTGATAAGATATTTTTATTGTAGGCAAGTGACTTAACCTATATGAGTGCACATTTTTAAAATTAAAGAGAAAATTTATAAATTAAAGAAAATGAGAATTTTGTAATAGAGGGGTGAAATTGAAAAGCTGAATGTTTAACCAAAGACATGTTTTCTCTTTTAATATAGTATATATACTATATACATATTATTACTTATAATGTTACTTATACCATTATTATTTCTGTAGCATAAAATGTTTATACTAGTTTAGTAGGTTTAAAAGTTAAATAAATTCTAATTTGTTAATATTTATACACACATATATATATCATATATATATATATATATATTTACAATATTAAAAGGGAAAAGTTGTTTTTGCGGAAACATTAATTAATCAAAATTTGTTGGTGTATAACAATCTTCACCATTAATTAATAGTATGTTTATTTTAAACTTAATTAATTGATAGGGGCGGTACTCCGTGCCTGTCGTTGTTGGGGTACTGTCACGGTCGCAGTACTGTTGCGGTTGGCCGTAGAGGCAGAGCCCCTTTTCTACCACTCATGTATGTATGTATGTATGTATGTATGTATGTATGTATGTATGTATGTATATATATATATATATATATATATATATATATATATATATATATATATATATATGAAATTCATGCTTTTTTTCTTCTTCCTATAATCACATTGCACTACCAATCACAGTCAACCGAAGTTGGGCTGGTGGAATAACTCGTCATTCATGTAAGAAAGAACCATATAACTGACGTTTGGGTCTTCTTGCGAGTGCCGAGGAGGATTCAAATCTAAACAATAGAGCATTGAATTGATCGCCAAAACCAAGAATGTTTTTACTGCCGTAGACAAAGTCAAGGCGTGTGCTGATGTTCTTGCAGAAAAAAAACAACATACCCAGCGGTTCAAGAGTTTTCCATCATTGAACTTCAAAAAGATTTTTTTTTGAAGGCAAGACATACCTGAGAATTCAAGCAGAAAATTTCTGATCACCTTTTGATGCAGAAAATTTTTGGACGGTAAGTATCAAGAGATGTTGGTCAGATGACCCAAACTTATCTCGTGGTTTCAACAAAATATCAGTAATCCTTTATACATAGTATCCATTGATCCACATGTGATGTGTGAACAACGAAAGTTGTGTGCCATAGTCAATAACTAAGTATGGATACAGAAGCATGGAATGCATATGGTGAGCTACAACAATGGTTGAATAGCCTAACATAGCTAGTTTTGGAGATAATCATTTGTTCTATATACATTCGAAGTGATGTTTGTCATCTTTCTTTTAATCGAGAACTAGTTGGCGGGTCTACTCATACATGCGATATAAAACTAGCAAATCATAGTAGTGATGTCCATACTCATGTAAATTTGGGTCTCCTAAATTTAACTGGTAATCATAATTTCTGAATATTGTTGTAAATCAAGATTGAAGAAATGAAGTTTCCAAATCATTGCCCACGCCTATTGTGGAATCTTACTAAGATGAAAGGCCTTATGGTAGAGCAAATCGTTCTAAACTTTTCAATAGAGTGATAGATGGAACTATTATGAAACTTATTAGAAATTAATTGTTTTGGTTTTCGAGTATGTCCGAGTCATTAGTTTCTTATAACACATTTTCTTTGATAAATTAGTCAATAATTATTGACATTTTTTTCCTGAATTGTTCTTAAATGTCTTTGAGATAAAAAAATCACTTTTGTGCAATTATGAATGTGATATATGTAGCATCCCACATGTATTTTCCATATAATATGGGTTCGGCTGGGCCTCGCAAAATACAACTCACACAAACATGATAGTATAAGTTGATAATCGAAAACCCAAGTAGTTAATCATAGTATCTAAAATCTAATTCACATGGAATCTTAAGACCAACGAGAAGAAATGCCCGCCCCTAAGCTATTACAACAACACAAACATCAGTGCATTAGTTTGTTATCCAAAATAGGCTTTATAGCCTTTACATCATTACTTCAAATGTTTTGTAACATAGAGCAAAGCACTCAGGCCCGCATAAAAAGCAAAAAGTGAATAAATTGAAGCTTCAAGGCCTATAAGATTTGTGCTTAGCTTGCTAAGCTCCAGTCCGTGTTATGCTTTCTGCAACAAAAATCAATGAACATAAAACGAGGGTCAATCAAAGCTGACAAATCATTTGTATTAACTCCCTCCACTGGCCATCCTAGCGGACTCCGGGGCGAGCTATCTCGAACTCCGCAAGTACGCAAACCAAGGTTGTAGATGTCGGATATCAGAGACACATCAATTTACGTTTTTCATGTTGGTTTTAATATGTCAGGAATATTTCATATATCAAGGTTCAATATTTAATTATTTATATGTATAATTATTTATAAATTTATTATTTTTTTAAAATATATATATTAATATATTAATAATTTAATATTTATTGAACTCCTAAATTTATCAAACTAATATAAACATTTTGTGTTACAAAAATAAGAACGGTATGATGTGCAAAATAAAACAAGAGGAAGCAGAATGTCGCGAAGTTGTCGATGACAATGGAAGATAAGGAACCTTTAGTCCATAATTCAAAGAGCATGCATAATTGAAGTCGATGATTGACTTGAGCAAAGACGAAAGCCAGAGGAAGGGAAAAATAACCTAAACAATGAAACAATTTTGGTCTATTATATATTAGACCATAGACACTAATTAAAATACAACAACAACAACACTCAAGCCTTTATCCCACTATACACTAATTAAAATAAATTGAAAAAATCAGTTGATAAAATGTCGGGATATATCGGCGAATATATCGGTCAATAACACACATATCAGAGGATATATTCCAAACGGACATTTTTCAAATATTGAAAACATGTCATTTTGTTCATCAAACCTTTATGTCGGCGACATGTCGGCCATGTCGGAAGATATCCACAACAGTGACGCAAACGAGTAAGCACACAACATTATAACTACACAAGTAAAGTAAGCAAACAACTCTACACATTTATTGTCTCATGCATCACATGGGTACTATGTTGAGCATGTAAATAAAAGAGATCTACATTGCATCGTCGATGATTGTTGGGTTCGTCCGCAGACTCACCATTACCCCTAATATAACGTTGTATGAATCTAACATTGCATCGCACGTCATCAAGGTAGAGGACACTCATGGCAAGCACTACCACACATTTCCAAGCATTATTGCTCATTCTCATACGCTTAGAATATTTTTTAAAGACAAAGCGCTATGTGTTTAAATCCCGCCCGACGTGCATTTAAAGCCTGTCTGGATTGCGTTTAAAGCCCGTTTGGTTATTCTTTCCAATCAACACTAAAAGCTCATTTAGCGTGTCTTTAGAGCCCGTACGACATTTGTTTTAAGCACGCACGACTATCTTTTACCACAACATTTAAAGCCCATTTGACATGTGTTTAAAGCCCGTTCGGCAATTACTTTAACAAAGTCATGGATTTGTTCTCATAAGGTTGAGCGCATTTATGCCCTAGATACAACCTTTCCATACCAACATAAACTCACGCCTCATAGTTTCGATCATGTGATTGCATTAGGGATGTCAAAATCCTCCCTACGTCTATTGTCATGCATGCAATACAACGATTATCCAGAGGGTTCTTCTATATCGAAAACTAGGTCGTGCCCTAAATACAATCGTCATACAAACATCGCTGATTCAGTGCGATGGCCACAAATAGGATTCACACACTATTAATTTCAGAATCAATCGTCCTATTTCTAAAGCAAATCTGGTCGGGACGTAATCCCACGCCCCATGGTTCTAAAAAACCAAAGGTGGTCGTTCCTCCGGTGACTTGTGAGAGGGGAACTCACGTAATGCAATAATACATAAAAATGAAATCATAAAATCGATCCTAAGACCGGAGGAAAGAGTCGTTACCTTTGACGTCCTCCTCGACGCCTTGTAAGCTTCCAAAGATATGATGGAGAATGACCAGAGGTGATGCTTTATGCTTCTATGGTCTCAGATTGCCAATTAGAGCGCTTAACTTCGACAATGGCTGTCTTCCTTTCCAAGAACCCTAAGCCTCTTCTCTTCTCCCCTTTCCAAGACAACACAATTTGAGAAAAGTGAGGGCATAACATATAACAGTAGGTCCGGTCGGGGCCCGACGCCATTCGAACCATTCCCGACCTAATATAACGTCCTAAGAATCATTCTACGGAAGTAATTTTAATAGTTGCTAAAAGAACCCAGCTACTAACATGGTCCACTACATAGAGAATCATCCAAGTACTGTAGACTTACAAATTCTTGAATATCGATTTCCAACCCCCCACCCCATGAATAACAAATCAAAGTCAAGTCCGTCCGCAGATGCAAGCAACAATCCACCGCACGGTGACAAACAAAGGCAACGGTAACTCAAATTATATCCTGGCCCCATCGGGGCGGCATGCTCCTTCCTGCAGTTTCAGTATAGTGTAAACAACACAACACAACAACACAGGCGTCGCACGCTCAGGGATGGTGAACCGGTAAACATCCTTTGGTCTCAACACCGCACACGATCTTGTGAGCGTCCTTCGTCTTACAATTAAAGCAGACAACCCAGATCTCCTATCTACACATCACATAAGGTCATCCTGAAGGGTGCGCGTTCGCGTGTCAAGGAGTCACGTGATCAGAAGGCAAAATCCCCAAGGCTCCCTGCTGATACCGCGTAGAAAACCCGATCGCACGGATTTGCAACTCATGGGCGCCCACGATCGAGCGCACAGTCGTGCTCCATACGCTTGATCAGATAGCTGCGATTGGTGACCCTTTTGGAAGCTGAATTGAAAGGATAAATTGTGAGGACTGTCAGGACAAATTCAATATAGATTATAGTAGTTAAGAGTTTGTGATGTTATAGATAGTATTGTGACATTACAACTAACTGGATGATGTAAACTAAGGCTTCATTTGGCGCGGCATTTTCGCCGGCCGTTTGGGGCAAATCGCCGCCGGACGGTGGGTAAACAAATGCCCTCCGGCGGCGTTTGCTCTGTTTCCACCCCGCCGCCCCCCTGAAAAACGCCGCAAACCGCTCTGTTTCAATTCCCAGCTCCTCGCCTCCCGTTCAATCGCCGCGGGAGGAACCACCGGATGGGTCCGCCGCCGTTGCTCCAAATAAAGCCTAAGTGCCGTGAAGTACTTGTGTCATTCCAGTGATGGTTTGGAGCTAACTCTTTAACCTATATGAGCGCAAGTGCTTCTGGTGGGAGACACCTTTGGACTTGCACGGACCATTTCTAGAATCGTATCTACTTTATGGATGATTATGAGATATGAGTAAGACAATTAATGAGGACTGCAATTTCTCAAATGGAGGAGACTGTAGGATCTCACAAGTAGACTGACACATGTAATGGTTGGAGTTTATTGAGGAGCTCCCAAGTAAATTATGTTTCGGTGGAGCACTCCTGGGATAATTGCTACGTTGAAAAATGGTTGGTCCGAAGTAAATAGTATCTCGCTGGTTGGCAGTCAGATTGTTACAAGCAAGCAAGTCTAAGTTATTGACTTGTATCGAAGACTGGCCAGTGAATGCATCATAAATCTTCGCATAGGTGCGCAGTGCCACTGGAAATAGATCATTCTCATGATATGTTAAATAATTATCACTACTCTGTCACTTGCTCCTTGTTATCATGTCTTTTCAATGTATGGGTTGTAGGTATGGGCTTGAGTCAAGCCCATCTTTTGTCATGATTGTTTGAGCCTCTATATAAAGGCTCTTTTGCTCCTCTTCTAAGTACATACAAATCAATCTTTTGAGATTATTCCTCTTATGAAACAATGTAGTTCATGTGCTGTGTATCTTCTTTCTCCTCTCTTTTCTACGAAATAGATTATGCTCTTATTATTGTGTATTCTTCAACATATTCTTGTATGCCCTCCCATTCTAGTATGCATTTTTTCCTTTAATTTGCAATGCAGTGATAATTTGCAATGCAATGCAGTGATAATATGTGTGTTGCCTGAATTAAACTAATGCAATATCTGCTTCTTAAAGTTAATGTTTCTTAAAAGAAATATTGAGGTTCTGTAACTCTATCTTATGTTTAGTAGTCATGCAACATTAATGTTATTCTAATGCATTTTTTTCTTCATCACTTTCGATAGGCATTTCAAGGTCTGCAAAAGGGTACTGCATGATCTCAGTGCTTGAACCCATGAAAACCTTTTCTGAGGAGGATGGCCTTACGGAAGAGGCTATTGTCACAAAGCTCCGCACATGCCAGTGCCACCACTTATTTCTGCATGTTTCCCTGAGAAAAAATACTTCAGGTTGGCAATGGGTTTGTTTCCTGATTGTTGAGTTCATTTATAATTTAATATTTTTTGTAAATGTTTAGAACTTAATCACACTATTGTGCTATTTGTTTACATTTCGGTTGTAAAGCACCCTGTCTTCAAGAACTTTGGAGAACAACAAATTGTTCAGATGCAGAGAGCTCGCATTAGAAACAAAAAAAGGCCCTCATAATTTTCTGAATAATATCACTAAATAATCATGTCTTATAAATTATAATGATTTGTAATGGAGTTTAGACTATTTAATTTGAGTTAGATATCACCAATGTTGTGTCATTCTTTTTTTGTATATGTATAGAGGAGATGAAATACTTCTTATTTTTTATTGAAATAATACAAATTTATATTTCAAATTCTCATGTGGTATCATAGTAGGTTGAAATATTTTGCTGCTCAATTGCTCGTCTGAAAAGGTTAATGTACAACCCCATATTCGCTGAGTGAGTTTTTTCCCTAGGGGAGGTGACTCTAGAGCCTTTCGTCAGGATAGGCGGAATGGCTTGCGCCTTGGTAGGCGAAAAGCCCCCGAGTTGGACGGAGCTTCTCGGCTTAAGACTTTGAGTGTAAAACATCAGCACTTGGACAGATTCCCTTGGGCCGGGGACGGCCTGGTCGGATAAGTAAAACTGACGGAAGGGTTTCCGCCTAGGTGTGCGAGAAGCCTCCCGCCCAGTATGGTCCAAGGTAAATTTACCTGGATACCCTTGAAGGTCTGCATTTAGCTCCTCAGAACAACGGAGTTTGGCTGTTGGCAGATCATTTTGGGCTGCAAATAGCCTTTTGGAACAGCGGAGCTACGCTGTTGGCAGACCAGATTTTGGAAATCTATAAATAGACCAACATGGTACCTCAGAAGGCAAGGTTTCTCATTTTCAGAAGTCTTGTAGTGCTTTCTGAGGTATCCTTAGCTCAACACTTGACTAAGGAGGGGAAGCGCTCTGAGATCTTTCGGATTAGTGGAGGGACCTCTGTGCTGTAGCCTCGGGTCAGTTCTTTAGCTCTCAGCAGCTGGTCAAGGGTCTGAGTTTCAGAGAAGTAGGTGTTAGCTACACGACAGGGTCCGAACTCTCGTTGGGGCCAAGTTTTGGTTTCAACATTTCTGGTGCGGTGAGCGTGGACCGTAGCTGATATAAGAAAATCTCAAGCTAAGTCTCATGGCTAGAGGCGAGGAAGGAGCAGGCTCGGGAGGTTCTCCACTTCCGACGAGTGGGGTGACGATGGGGATGCTGGAAGACTTCAGGCGGGAAGTCTTTCAAACCATCCAGTGGCTTTTGCTGCGAGTAGCGAGTGGGCAACGCCTTCGGTTCCGGTGGTTGCAGCTCCTTTCCCTGGGAGAGAATGCTCCTGGACAGCGTCCCGGGAAGGAGGTTCCGGCAGAGAGTGCCGAGAGGGATGTTTCCGGGCGGGAACTTTTCCCCGGGCAGGCTAACACTGACAGGGTTAGCGAGCCGAGGCCGCGTGACGTGCCCTCTCTCCATGTTGTGTGCGGGAGCCCTTTCAATGAGTTGATTGTCTCTGCCCCGGTCCCCGACGGGTTCAGAGAGCCAGATATGTCTTACTACACGAGAAGGGATGACCCCGTGTAGCATGTGCAATGGTTCAAAGATTCTGTTTCCATAAGGCAGATGTCAGATGCCTTCAAGTGCCGGCTCTTTGCCATCACTTTGAAGAAAAAAGCGAGGGACTGGTTCCATCAACTCCCTGCAAGCTCTATTTACTGCTTCGAAGATCTGCACTGTGGGTTCCTGCTGAAGTTCTCCACGTCAAAGTAGAGGAAGAAAGGGGGCAAAGAGCTTGTTCGCCATCAAGCAGAAGTCGGAGGAGACGCTGTGACACTATGTTGATCGGTTCCGGGAGGAGATCCTTCTTGTTCAGGAGGTCCCGGGGTATACGCTGATGCTCACGTTTACCCCGGGATTGAGATCTGGGTTCTTCAGCATGGAGCTGAAAAGTGTGCCCCCTCTCTTTTGAAGAGCTGATGGAGAGGGCGGCGAAGGAGATAGAGATTGAAGCGGCCAACCCGTGAGAAGAGAAGGCAAGATGGCGTTGCCTTTCTGTGACTTTCATCAGGAGGAGGGTCACGCGACGACCACCTGCCCCAGAGTTTCTGGAGATGAGAGGGGCCAGGGGGCAGGTTCAGCAGCAGCCGCCCGTGAGAATTGAGGAAGTTCTGCCAGGAGCAGGAGAAGATAGGTGTGAGGACCAGGCGGATGTGGGAGCCCGAGGAGGGATCAGAGTGATCCACGAGGGAGTGAGGATTGAGGCCACCCGCAAGGGGAGCTTCCAAACCATGTATAGGAGTAACATCGCCTTGACCTCCCTGACTCCCCCCCAGGAGGAGAAAATCACTTTCTCATCGAAGGATATGCCGGAATACGAAAATCCGTTATGCGACGCCTTGGTGATTTAGACGACCGTAGAGAACTTCACAGTCTCCAGGATTCTGGTTGACAGTGGGAGCTCTGTGAACGTGATCTTAAGAAGGTGTTCGATGAGATGAATGTAGAGGCCCGAAGGATTGTGGCCTTGGATAGACCGTTGTTCGGGTTCTCGGGGGAGAGGAAGGAAGTTGAGGGAGGGGTGGGACTGCACGTGACGCTTGAGGGGTGTCGAGGAACTGTCGGTTCATCATTGTTGACGCTCCGAGCAGCTACAACGCCATCTTTGGGCGCCCTCTCATCAGCGCCTCCCGCTGCGTCCCCTCCTCATTCCATCAATGTCTCAAGTTTAGCAGTGGAGGAGTCCAGGTCAGGATCAGAGGGGATCCGAAGGTGGCAAGACAGTGCTATGTGACTGCCGTTAACACCGTATCCTGGATGACAGAGGCGGAGGAGTTGGAGAAGGAGATGACGACGCAGGAGGAAGTTGCAGAGGAGGGCGAGGTGAGCCTAGGTGAGGCTGGAGAGAAGGCTGTAGAGGAGCAGGGAGAAGGAGAAGTGGGGACGGAGTCCTCGGGAGGCGGAGAAGTGGAGCCGCAGGAGAACCCCTTGGAGGCGATGAAGGTTGAGGAAGTAGGAGGGGAGGAAGAGTTCGGGCAGGAGGAGCCGTGGAGCGGCGAAGAGCTGTCCAGATTGGAGCCGACAGAGGAGGTCGTGGAGATGAAGGTCTTCACCAGGGCAGGAAAGACGGAGAGAGTACAAATCAGCGGCGGCTTGAGCCCTGAAGATCAGGAAAGGATGCGAGAGTGCATCTAAAGGAACATCGACATCTTCTCTTGGAGCGCGGCGGACATGCCAGGCATCGATGCGGACGTGACGTACCACCGTCTGAATATGGACCCCAAGACGCCTCCCATCCGCCAGAAGATGAGGACCATCACCACCAAGCTGAAGGAACCCATCCGCGAGGAAGGTCAAAAAGCTTCTCGAAGCAGGTTTCATCTCGAAGATCCAGTACCCAGGCTGAGTCTCCAACATGGTAATGGTAAAGAAGGGGGATGAGAGGAGAAGAATGTGTGTAGACTTTTCTTTATTAAATAAATCATGCTCTAAGGATTGCTACCACCTCCCTGATAGACACGGTGGTTGATTCAGCCGCCGGTTTTTCTATTATGAGATTTTTGGATGTTTTTTCAGGTTTCCATCAGATCCGAATGCACCCCCTGATGTTAAAGATGTCTCCTTCATCACAAGGGATGGATGCTTCAGCTATAAAATGATGCCCTTTGAGCTAAAGAACGTGGGAGCCACGTACCAGCGTATGATGGACCGGGTTTTCCAAAATCAGAGGGGAAGAAACCTGAGGGTCTATGTTGACGACCTCATGGTGAATAGTAGAGATGTGGGTTCACATCTACTCGACTTGGAAGAAACATTCGCCACCCTGCGGAAGTACAAGATGCGCCTAAACCCCCAGAAGTGTGTTTTTGAGGCAAGCCGAGGCAAGTTTCTTGGACATCTTCTGACCCATGCAGGAGTAGAGTCTAATCCAGACAAGGTGAAGGCTATCATGGAGTTGGAGTCGCCGCGTAATGCCAAAGAGGTTCAGCGCTTGACGGGCAAGCTCGCCGGGTTGAGTAGGTTTCTCTCTCGAGCCGGGGAGAAATGCTCACCTTTCTTCAAAGTGCTAGGGGGAAACCAGAAGTTCGAGTGGACAAAGGAATGCGATGAGGCTTTCCAGGCATTGAAGGGTCAACTCTCCCAAGCGCCGCTCCTTCAGAGCGTGAAGGAGGGGGAGGGCCTAGTTTTGTATCTTGGAGTGGGGGCGGAAGCCGTGAGTTTCGTGTTGGTCAGGGAAGAGGGGAAGAAACAGTTGCCCATCTATTACGTCAGCAGAATCTTGAAGAATGCCGAGTTCCGTTACCTCATCCTGGGAAGCTGGCTTTCTCCTTGATCATCTCGGCCAGGAAGCTTAGGCCGTACTTTCAGGCCCATTCGATCAAGGTAGTGACATATCACCCTCTGCAGAAGATTTTCGAAGGGGTAGAGCACTCGGGGCTGTTGGCCAAGTGGTCTATCGAGTTGAGTGAATTTGATATTACTTTCGTGCCACGGCTCTCCATCAAGGCGCACGTGGTGGCCGATTTCTTGGACGACTACGTCGTTGAGGTAGAAGGTGAGAAGCCGCCGCCGCGAGATGCTTGGAAGATGTTGGTTGACGGAGCGTCGAGGAAGCATTCTCTAGGAGGGGTAGTGCTAGTAAGCCCTCAGGGGGTCACCATAGAACAGGTCGTGGTCTTGCATTTCCCCGTCACCAACAATCAGGCGGAGTACGTGTTGAAATTTGTGAAGTGAAAGTGGGTGAATGGAGCACTTGGACCTATCCGCGCGGACTACGCGGACTGGGTTGGCAGACTGCTAGGTCGACAAGGATGTTGCAGGCGGTTTGTTCTGTAGCGGCCTGGGCGGTCTGTAGGCGCGGACAACGCGGACAGCAGCGGCGGTTAGCCAGGCCAGATTGTGCTCAGCAGGCAGCTGGATCCCAGGAAGTAACCGGGCGGATAGAAACTATATCCGCGGAGTCCGACATGAAGCGGACTGAAGAACTGGAGCTCTGCAGACCGGCTTGGCAGTTGCCTTGGTCTTGCTCTGGTGCAGCGGCAAGTGGAAGCCGCAGAGACCGCCAGTCACTGCGGACTGATACTGGAGCTCGCCGGGACAGGCGCACTGGATCCAATGTCCGCCAGTAAGTGCGGACTGGCCCCTGTGTCCAGTGGTGTGGACTTGGTTAGTTCGGAACCATGTCCATGCTTGGCTCAGTCGGGGAGATCACGCTGTGGAGCGCAGACTGTTTCTCAGTCCGCCAAGCTCGGCAGAAGTGCATGTGCCTTGGTTGCGAGTTTGGGGATACGCGGACTGGAGGTTGTGTTCGCAACTGCGTGCGGAGTGGAGTTGGAGTCCGCTGAGTCCGGAAAGTGTCTTGGTGACAAGGCTATGGACTTGGGATATGCGGACTGGTGCAGTCTGCGGGATAAACGGACTGGAGAAGTCTGCAAGGTATGCAGACTGGGATGTCTGCAGGGATATGCAGGCTAGAGCTATCCGCAGTATGGGCGGACTGAAGCCGGGTGTCTGTTGAGTCTGGCAGGTGCCTTGGTGGCGAGGCTGCGGGCTCGCGATAAGCGGGCTGGTGCTGTGTCCGCGGATTGGCGGACTGTTGCTGCGAAGTCCGACTGTGTCTGTCCGGCTTGGCCCTCGGCGACAAGGCAGACTGGTGTTGCTGTCCGGCCTTGGTGATGTCTTGGCGGCTTGGCCTTCGGCGACAAGGCGGACTGTCGATTGTGTCCGGCCTTGGAGAAGCTAGGCAGGCTGGCTATCTTGCACAAGCGCGGCGGACTGCGTTTTAGTGTCCGCGCGGTTTGATTGAGTTGACCGGGTTGTGCTGTGCAGGTTGTGCGGATAGCGCTGGAAAGACAGGACTTGGCTCTGATTGCGGCCAGGGACAGTGCAGACTCTGCGGTTAAGCAACATGCGGAAAACAGCAGGTCGCGGACAGCGACCAGACGGTCTTCTCTTTGGCAACTTGGTTCGGGGTTCAATAAGTCGCTTGCTTCAGGCGGACTGTTTTATTCGGCATTGTAGCTTGTGCGGTCTGGCGGCTAGGCGACCTTGCGGTTAAGCGGCTTGCAGATCGGCTGCTAGAGCTAGCATTGGAATAAGGGGTAGTCCGCACAGCTTGGGTTGCGGTCTGACGACCTGGCGGACTGAGCGGACTCCATAGCAGTAGACCGACGGCTTGGTGGTTGAGTCCGCACGGCTTGGTTTTCTTGTCTTGTATTTGTAGTTCTCTGCTTTCCCTTGGGTGATTGTTTGGTGAAGCATGTCTCGCCATGTATGTCTCGCTGTGTAAAGAAGATTGTTGTGAATCAATAAAGACTCTTGTGTTGCATGTGTTTGCTGGTTGACTGACTTTAGTGGAGATAACCCCAGCTCACTCCAAGTTCTAGGAAATTTTCCGCGTGATTAAGGTGTGATCTTGATAGTCCTGAGAATATTAATTTGACGTCAGGCTATCTCGTTGACCACCTGTAGAAAATTCAACGTGGTAGTAGTGCCAGGTTGTTGAATTTTAACATGGTATCAGAGCTGGATTGGAGTGGATAAGCAATGATCAACTGAAGTGGTTGTTTCTCTTGTGAAGAGAGAACCAGTGGTTGAACCATGGCAGTGGAAGAAGCAAGTTGTCTTGGAATTGATCTCCTTACAAAGACGAACTTTGATAGGTGGAAGTCTTGTATGAAGAGCTTTCTTCTTGGTGAGGACCTTTGGGAGGTAGTATGCGGAGCAGAAAGACAAGAGGCTACTTTTGGCAATGCTGAAGAGATGAGAGCTTGAAAGGAGACAAATGCGAAAGCGGAGTCTATTCTCAAGCAGGTGATCTCATCGGAGCTCTTGGACCACATCAGTGGATGTCGGTCAGCTGCGGAGGTTTGGACTTCCCTTGATTGGTTGTTCAGGAAGGAGGTGAAGGTTGCTGCAGAGGATGTTCCTTTTACTTCATATCAACAAGAAAGGAGTGTTTCTCCTAGGCGTGATGGGAAGAGGAAGGAAGGACCAAGGTGCTATAAATGCAAGCAGCATGGTCATCTCAGGAAGGAGTGCAAGGTTGTCTTGCTCTCGACGAACGTAGCTCATGTTGGAGGCAAGAAGAACTTTGTTGAGTCTTCAACAAGTTCTGGTGCTGATCGGATGAAGGCCAATAATAGTGCAGCTATCTGACATGAAAGACTGGGGCATGTAGGGATGGACAAGCTGAAAGCAATGGCGGAAATAAGACTCGTAAGAGGCTTGCCTAGATTGTCATCCTATGACGATGGTCCGGGGTGTGCGGGATGTCAGCAAAATGAAGCTTATCGCTTTGTGGTTGATAAGGCACAATCCAGATGTAAAGCACCTTTGAAGGTTGTCCATTGTGCTCTGGTTGGACCGACCGTCACCGCCAGTCTTGGAGGCAGCAGGTACATGCTGATATTGGTTGATGACTATTCAAGGTATACTTGAGTTTACTTCATGAAGGCGAAGTCGAACATGATGCGTTTGTTTGTGGAGTTCAAGAAGCTTGTGGAAGGATAACTTGGCCCGCGGATCAAGAAGTTGATGACAAGCATCGGTGGTGAGTTTGGCTCAACCGAGTTCTCAAACTTTTACAGGAAGTAAGGGATCCGGAAGGAGCTTTCTTGTGGACATACTTCACAGCAAGGCGGTATTACAACTCGGATGATCCGTTGGTTAACGGAGACCTGCAAGTGTTGGCTTCAGAGTAAAGGCGTTCCTAAGGCTCTTTGGGCGGAAGGGATGGACTGTGCTGCTCATGTCATCAATCAGATGCCTCTTAGTCTGATCTATGTGAAGTCTCCTTATGAGCTGCTGTTCGGGGTGAAGCCCCGTGTAAAGCACCTACGGGTGTTTGGATCTACCTGCTACATACTCTCCGGGTGCTCTCAAGACGAAGCTAGTATTTGTTGGGTATGATGAGCAGAGGAGAAGATGGAGGTGTATGGATCCTGCGACGAAGAGACTCATCGTGTCGAGAGACGTTGTCTTCGATGAGTTGACGCCGTATTGGGGTAGCTCTTATGTGGAGCTAGACATGAGCAGGTCAGATGGTGGGCTGAAGGAGGCTGCTGCTAAGGTTGAGATGGAGCTGCCTGAGTCACCAGGAGCTCCGAGTTGTTCTAGCTCCGGGGCAAAGGCGTCAGGGTCAGGAAGCAGGGGGAGCAATGCTCTAGGAGCTTCTGGCTCAAGACGGAGGCTTCCGGTTCAGGAAGCAGGGGGAACGATGTTCCTGGCAGTTCTTGTTCAAGAGGGGTCTGTTTCAGGAAGCAGGGGGAGCGTTGCTCCAGGTGTTCCTGGTTCCAGTGAGAAGGCGTCTTGTTCAGGAAGCAAAGGGAGCATCGTTCCAGGATTGCACGGGAACGGAGCTGGTTCAGGAGCAGCGAAGGTGGTTAGCCATGATCAGGTTCTTTGAAGATCGAAGATGATCAGTAAGCCACCAGCTCGATATAGTGAAGGGAACACGGCGGGCTTGGTCCCATGTTTCCTTGCAAGCCCTCAGGTCGAGCGAGTACCTTCTGGCTGTGATAACCCCACTAGAATCAAGGAGGTGGTTGACACCAAGGCTGAAGAGGTGACTTCTCTCAGAGGTAACGAGGCTTGAGCTTTTGTGCCCAAGGTTGTTGGTGATACTCCTTTGATGCATGAGTGGAGGTTGAAGCTGAAGAAGAAGGCAAAGGGAAGCATGACTCCTTTTAGGAGATGCTGGAGGGCTCCCTCATGGTCCATGATATGCGGGGCGAGGACTATGTCTTGGACATTTCTTCGTAGATGCTATCGGAGGGATCATGTACAAGGTTACAAGAGCTGCCGGAGTTATTCACCACTTCTCACTTCAAGCGGGAGTGTTGAAATTTGTGAAGTGAAAGTGAGTGAATGGAGCTGTTGGACCTATCCGCGCGGACTACACGGACTAGGTTGGCAGACTGCTAGGTCGGCAGGGATGTTGCAGGCGGTTTGTTCTGTAGCGGCCTAGGCGGTCTGTTCGCGCGGACTACGCGGACAGCAACGACGGTTAGCCAGGCTGGATTGTGCTCAGCAGGCAGTTGGATCCCAGGAAGTAACCGGGCGGATAGAAACTATATCCGCGGAGTCCGGCATGAAGCGGACTGAAGAACTGGAGCTCTGCAGACCGGCTTGGCAGTTGCCTTGGTCTTGCTCTGGTGCAGCGGCAAGTGGAAGCCGCGGAGACCGCCACTCAGTGCGGACTGAAATTGGAGCTCTCCGAGACAGGCGGACTGGATCCAGTGTCCGCCAGTAAGTGCGGACTGGCCCTGTGGCCAGTGGTGTGGACTTGGTTGGTTCGGAACCAGGTCCATGCTTGGCTTAGTCCGTGGAGATCGCGCAGTGGAGCGCGGATTGCTTCTCAGTCCGCCAAGCTCGGCATAAGTGCATGTGCCTTGGTTGTGAGTTTGGGGATAAGCGGACTGGAGGTTGTGTTCGCAACTGCGTGGGGACTGGAGCTGTAGTCCGCTGAGTCCAGAAAGTGTCTTGGTGACAAGGCTATGGACTTGGGATATGCGGACTGGTGCAGTCTGCGAGATATGCGGACTGGAGAAGTCTGCAAGGTATGCAGACTGGGATGTCTGCAGGGATATGCAGGCTAGAGCTGTCCACAGGATGGGCAGACTGAAGCCGGGTGTCCGCTGAGTCCGGCAGGTGCCTTGGTGGCGAGGCTGCGGGCTCGCGATAAGCGGGCTAGTGCTGTGTCCGCGGATTGACGGACTGTTGCTGCAGAGTCCGGCTGTGTCGGTCCTGGCTTGGCCCTCGTCGACAAGGCGGACTGGTGTTGCTGTCCGGCCTTGGTGATGTCTTGGCGGCTTGGCCTTCGGCGACAAGGCGGACTGTCGATTGTGTCCGGCCTTGGAGAAGCTAGGCGGGCTGGCTATCTTGCACAAGCGCGGCGGACTGCGTTTTAGTGTCCGCGCGGTTTGGTTGAGTTGACCGGGTTGTGCTGTGCAGGTTGTGCGGATAGCGCTGAAAAGCCAGGACTTGGCTCCGATTGCGTTCAGGGACAATGCAGACTCCACGGTTAAGCAACAGGCGGAAAACAGCAGGTCGCGGACAGCGATCAGACGGTCTTCTCTTTGGCAACTTGGTTCGGGGTTCAATAAGTCGCCTGCTTCCGCCGGACTGTTCTATTCGGCATCGCAGCTTGTGCGGTCTGGCGGCTAGGCGACCTTGCAGTTAGGCGGCTTGCAGATCGGCGGCTAGAGCTAGCATTGGAATAAGGGGTTGTCAGCGCAACTTGGGTTGCGGTCTGGCGACCTGGCGGACTGAGCGGACTCCACAGCAGTAGACCGGCGGCTTGGTGGTTGAGTCCGCGCGGCTTGGTTTTCTTGTCTTGTATTTGTAGTTCTCTGCTTTCCCTTGGGTGATTGTTTGGTGAAGCATGTCTCGCCATGTATGTCTCGCTGTGTAAAGAAGATTGTTGTGAATCAATAAAGACTTTTGTGCTGTATGTGTTTGCTGGTTGACTGACTTTAGTGGAGATAACCCCTGCTCACTCCAAGTTCCAGGGAATTTTCCGCGTGATCAAGGTGTGATCTTGATAGTCCTGAGAATACTAATTCGGCGTCAGCTATCTCGTTGACCACCTGGAGAAAATTCAACGTGGTAGTACTGCCAGGTTGTTGAATTTTAACAGTACGAGGCCGTTATAGCAGGGCTGCGATTGTCCAAAGAGCTCGGGGTACATGACGTGGAATTATTCACGGACTCGTTGGTAGTGGCGTCACAAATCAGGGGTGAGTATGAGGCTAGGGAGCCTACCCTCATGAAGTACTTGACCAAGGTAAGGGTGATTGTTGGTGGGTTCCGGACATTTTCAATCCAGCATGTCCCCATGGAGGAGAGTACAGCAACCGACCGGTTGGCTAAGTTTGGGCCCCAGGGTGGAGGAACTTTGACTGAGCTATTCCGCCTGGCGATCGAGGAGGGGGAGTTGATGGAAGTGGATCGGTGGCCCTCGTGGGTGGATCCCTTTGTAACTTTCCTAACTACGGGAAATCTTCTAGAAGGGACCAAAGATGCAAAAGGCTTCAGGCACAAATCAGCCCACTACTTAATGCATGAAGGAGGGCTGCATCAGAAGATGTTGTCGGGGCTCCTAGCGCGATGCGTGGCCGAGGAGGAGATCCCGCGGGTTCTGGAAGAAGTGCACTCCGACGAATGTGGCAGTCACTCGGGAGGCAGAACTTTGTAAGCAAGGGTGGTCAGGAAGGGGTATTTCTGGCCATACCTAAGGAATGATACATCGGAATTTGCGAGGAGGTGCCAAAAGTGTCAGCTAAATGCCCCCCTCCAACGCTTGCCAACCCAAAGGCTTCGAAGCATCGCGGCTCCATGACCTTTCGCCATCTGGAGGATGGATTTGGTTGGGCCTTTTCCCTCGGCGAGCGGGCAGAGAAGGTTCCTTCTGGTCATGATTGACTATTTCTCAAAGTGGCTGGAGGTCAAGGCATTGTCCAAGGTGACCTCCCAAATCATTAGAAATTTCGTATGGGGGGAGATCATCTGCCAACATGGGTTGCCTCAAGCCATGGTCACGGATAATGAGCCCCAGTTTGCCAGCGAAGAATTCATCAGCATCTGCACCCAGTTGGGGATTGACCTTTGGTTTGCCTCTGTCCACCACACAAGAAGCAACAACTAGGTGGAAGCGGCAAACAAAATCATCGTGAACCTACTTAAGAAGAAGGTAGAGAAATTGAGGGGGAGTTGAGTAGAGCAACTCCCCTCGGTGTTGTGGGCTCTGCGGACAACCCCCAACACGACCATCGGAGAGACCCCCTTCAAACTTTCTCATGGGTGCTAGGCGGTCTTGCCCATGGAGTTCGAGGTTCAGTCGCCACGAGTCGCGGCCGCCAGCAGAGGAGACGAGGAATGGAGGGAAGAAAATGAAGGGGAGCTACGACTCTCACTAGACATGATAGAGGAATTCCGCGACGTGGCCGCCGTTAGGCAGGAGGAGATTAAACGAAGGATAGCCAAGTACTTCGATAAGCATGTCAGAATAAAGCAGTTCAAAGAGGGAGATCTGGTTTTGAAGAAGGTCGATGTCGCCGGAAGGTCAGCTACCGTTGGAAAGCTCAATCCTAATTGGGAGGGTCCCTACATAGTTGAGAAGGCTTGGGGGTTGGGGGGATACCACCTCTAGAATGTGGAAGGGGTGTCCATCAGCCACACTTGGAGTGGAGACGACCTGAAACGCTTTTATCCTTAGGGTGGGTAAAATTGTATATTTCATTATGATATGATATTTTAAAAGTTGCTTCTCTCCAGGCTGGAATGTGTCTGTGGTATGAAAGACTCCGAGTAGATCCCGCTGTCCAGGCTCCCATCAGCTGGTAGGGCCGGAAGACGCACTCGGCCCCGTGTAGACCCGCTGTCAGGCTCTCATTAGCTGGCAGAGCCGTAGGATCGCTTGGGGGGTAAGGGAAAGAAGTTGTAGTTTGCAAGACCCCGAGTAGATCCCGCTGTCCAGACTCCTATCAGCTTGCAGGGCTGGAAGGCGCACTTGGCCCCGAGTAGACCCGCTGTCAGGATCTCACTAGCTGGCAGGGCCGTAGGCTCGTTTTGGGGGTAAGGGAAAGAGGTTGTAGTTTGCAAGACCTCGAGTAGATCCCAGTGTCCAGGCTCCCATCAGCTGTCAGGGCTGGAAGGCGCACTCGACACCGAGTAGACCCGCTGTCAGGCTCTCACTAGCTGGTAGAGCCGTAGGCTCGCTTGGGTGGTAAGAGAAAGAGGTTGTAGTTTGCAAGACCTCCGCTGTCCAGGCTCCCATCAGTTGGCAGGGCTGGAAGGCGCACTCGGCCCCGAGTAGACCCGCTGTCAGGCTCTCACTAGCTGGCAGTGCCGTAAGCTCGCTTCGGGGATAAGGGAAAGAGGTTGTAGTTTACAAGACCCCGAGTAGATCCCGCTGTCCAGGATCCCATCAGCTGACAGGGCTGGAAGACGCTCTCGACCCTGAGTAAACCCACTGTCAGGCTCTCACTAGCTGGCAGGGCCGTAGGCTCGCTTGGGGGGTAAGGGAAAGAGGTTGTAGTTTGCAAGACCCCGAGTAGATCCCGCTGTCCAGACTCCCATCAGCTGGCTGTGCTGGAAGACGCACTCGGCCCCGAGTAGACACGCTGTCAGGCTCTCACTTGCTAGCAGGGCCATAGACTCGCTTGGGGGGGGGGGGTAAGGGAAAGAGGTTGTAGTTTGCAAGACCCCGAGTAGATCCCGATGTCCAGGCTCCCATCAGCTGGCAGGGCTGGAAGGCGCGCTAGACACCGAGTAGACTCGCTGTCACGCTCTCACTAGCTGGCAGGGTCGTAGGCTCGCTTGGGGGGTAAGGCAAAGAGGATGTAGTTTGCAAGACCCCGAGTAGCTCGCGCTGTCCAGGCTCCCATTAGCTGGCAGGGCTGGAAGGCGCACTCAGCCCCGAGTAGACACGTTGTCAGACTCTCACTAGCTGACAGGGCCGTAGGCTCGCTTGCGGGGTAAGGGAAAGAGGTTGTAGTTTGCAAGACCCCGAGTAGATCCCGCTGTCTAGGCTCCCATCAGCTGGCAGGGCTGGAAGACGCACTCGGCCCCGAGTAGACCCGCTGTCAGGCTCTCACTAGCTGACAGGGTCGTAGGCTCGCTTGGGGGGTAAGGGAAAGAGGTTGTAGTTTGCAAGACCCCGAGTAGATCCCGCTGTCCAGGTTCCCATCAGCTGGCAGGGCTGGAAGACGCACTCGGCCCCGAGTAGATCTGCTGTCAGACTCTCACTAGTTGGCAGGGCCATAAGCTCGCTTGGGGGGGGGGGGTAGGGGAAAGAGATTGTAGTTTGCAAGGCCCCGAGTAAATTCCGCTGTCTAGTCTCCCATCAGCTGGCAGGGCTGGAAGGCACACTTGACCCAAGTAGACCCGCCGTCAGACTCTCACTAGCTGGCAGGGCCGTGGGCTCGCTTCGTGTGTGTGTGTGTGTGGGGGGGGGGGGGGGGGGGTTAAGGGAAAGAGGTTATAGTTTGCAAGACCCCGAGTAGATCCCGCTGTCCAAGCTCCTCTCAGCTGGCAGGGCTGGAAGGCGCACTCGGCCCCGAGTAGACCCGCTGTCAGGCTCTCACTAGCTGGCATGACCGTAGGCTCGCTTGAGGGGTAAAAGAAAGAGGTTATGATTTGCAGGACCCCGAGTAGATCCCGCTGTCCATGCTCCCATCAGCTGGCAGGGCTGGAAGACGCACTTGGCCCCGAGTAGACCCGCTGTCAGGCTCTCACTAGCCGGCAGGGCCGTAGGCTCGCTTGGGTGGTAAGGGAAGAAGGTTCTTAATTTGAACTACTTCGAGTGGACCCGCTGACTAGGCTCACATCAAGCAGGCAGGGCCGACGGCTCGCTCGGTGGCACGATGTTAAGTGCTTGGAATAATTAGATCTAAAGCCGCTCCCACCGCCAGGACTCTCACCTAGCTTACAGGGCCACTGGACTCATGATAAGTATTACAGAGCACTTCGATAACAAGTTTTCAGACAGCTAACACCTATCTTGAGTAGGGATGAGGTAATCCAGACCCATCTCGGCATGACACTCTCGGCATGTCCCTCTCGGCAGGGTACTCGGCATGACCATTTCAACATGACCCTCTCGGCAGAATTTACTTGGTTTATTCATCGAACGGGTGATAGTCATCACCTAAGAGCCTAAGGCTTGCGCGAACGTGCAGATTCATTCGCGGATAATAAAATTCAAGATACAGAGGAAAGTATGAAAAAATAGCTGTTTCGGTAAAAAGTAAGATCTTTCATATAGTATCAAGGTTGTTACATTGGTTGGGGGGATCTCGCCCCCTTCAAAAATTCATAAAAGGAAAAAATTACAACTTGAAAACAAAAATGCGAAAGCTCTTCAGGAAGAGTCGCCGGCGTCTTGCTTGATGATCCGTTGGTAGACACGTCACTCTCGCCAAGGATTACTTCATCATCCTCACCTGGGGAGTCGTCCTCTCCCGGGGGCTTGGGGATGGGATCAAATAGCCAGGGGAGGATCCCTCGCGGCATGAGCGTCTCGCCACCCTCGTTCAGAAAGCCGGATTCCCGCAACACCTGAATCACGCACTTGGCCGCCGCCTGTGCGTTCTCTTGCATCATCGCCTCTATCTCATAATTTGAGTATTGGTGGCGTTTGACCTTCTCGACCGACGGCGGCGGAACGGGTGCCTTGGCCTCCTGCGCTTGTTTGAGCTCGGCCTTCGGCAGCGTGATCTCCCCCTGAGAGCAGCCTCGCGCGCACGCGATAGCTGGGCTTGGGCGGAATCCTGTAAGACAGTTGCCAGAACTGAGCAAGAGTAAATGGCGGGATGTCAAGGGGCGGAAGGCCTCTAAAAGTTTCACATACCTCAATCGCTGGGCGGAGGGAGAGAAGTTTCTGCGAGGCCTCCAGGTCAGCCTTCAGGGTGACGACCTCAACGGCTGCGAGATTCCGCGTCTTGTGCGCCTCGACTAGGTTGCGCTCAAGGCTGAGGCTACGACGGGCAGACATATGCGCAAGCTCGAACGCGCACAGCTGGGCTCGAACAACTTCGTGGGCGAGAGCCTTGGTAGACTCCTGGTCATATATGCTCGCGTCCACTTGACTGTAGAGCCTGAAGCCTAGCGCGAAGGCTTCGTCGTTGCTAGTTTCCTGCTCCATCCATGAGGGAAGGAGCGACGAGATCGAGACCCGGTTAGCTTCCGGGTCCCACTGCAGGAGGGGTTGGCCCTCTTCATCCAAGTGCTTCCCGCCCAGGCCAAAATTTCGACGCTCTCTCGGCACCGGTTTGGCGGGAGCCATCTTCAAGGCAGCGACAACCTGCGCTGCGACATCCTTTTCGCCCGCGGCAGGCGGGGCTTCGGTGGGGGTCTCGACGACGGATTTGTCCTTGTCCATCGCAAAGGTTTGGATTTCTTGGAAGGGGCAGAAGGAGTGTCGGGCTTCCGCATCCGGGCGCTCGGCTGGGTGGAAGAGCCGGGCTCATCCCGACAAGCGAGAGCCAGGGTGGCGGCGGAACCCCTAGCCTCGTCAAATGGTTGGTTGAGGGGGATCTCCCGCTCACCTATGGAAGTCATATAGGTTAGTCTTAAAAAGTTTGAAGTAAAGATTAAATGGACAAGGCGGAATGGTACCTTCACCGGCAGGAACTGGCGGAAGGGAGTTGAGGTTTCGCCGCAAGAACTTGACGTCAAAGTTCTTGGTCCCTTAGAAGGACAGGAGGGCCGTCTCGCGTCCCCCAAGCGCCGGAGGCCGGTAGGTCACCTCGTCATACTGGACCGGCGAGAGGGGGACATTGCCGAAGTTCCCGGACACAAAGACGAACTTCTGAGCCCAGTTGTGGTTCTTGTTCGCGAGACCGAGGGTCTTGATCGTCTGCCCCAAGAATAAAAGGATTCCGTTTTTTTCCCGGAAGTTGAACAGCTTCCAGAAGATGGAAAGGTTGAACTCGATCCTTTCCGCACGCATGTTGCAGGCAAAAGCCACTAACAGCGCGACGGAATTAGGGTTGAGCTGGGCCGGGACCACTCCATAGTACCAGAGGACCTGACGCACTTTTGACCAGAGGGGGAGGCGGAAACTCACCTCGAAATGCTCCAGCGGTATGGCCAGCTCCCCTTCCGGCAGGAAGTTGACCCTGTCGTCTTTCCCGGGATTGCGCACGGTGAATTCACGGGGGGGGGGGGGGGGGGGGGGGGGTAGTTCGCTGTTATGGAAGCACACTCAATCTCGGTTAGGCGGCAGAGGGGGAAGTCATGTTCAACGAAGTTTTGCGCACATTTAGTGCGACCCTCAGTCTCGCCCGACATTGTGAGTGAGGGCGGAAAGGGAAAGAAAACTGGTAGGCGAGAGGCTCAGGTTGCAGACAACGGCGAGAGAGTGAGGGAAGAAAGAAGACGGAGGCTCAGAGGCAAGTGGAAGTAAATGCGGTTGGTAAGCCGACCTATTTATAGAAAAATATCGTAATCATGACGTTTTTTCTAATGGCGGAAGTGTGGATAACAATTTTTCATAATTCAACGCTTAGTATTCCGCTCGGTCTCGCTAGCGCTTCCTATACCTGCATTTGGTGAAAGCCTCCTGGAGGGGTCCCAGGTAAGAACAAAGCAACGACAGGTATAAAGAGAAAATATGGCGCGAGCTAATCATTCGGCAAGAATGACGTGAAAAAATAAGTTATATATAATTGGCCTCTCGCTGGTCGAGAGCCGTGTTAAATAGAATAAATATTCAAAATGTTCATTACACAAAAATATAAGGGTACAAGCGAGAAGGGTAGGCCGAGAGGTTGGGGGAAGAAAAGGCGAGAACCCGCGGGGCTCCGTACTGTTCCCACCGCCAGCGGCCCCGACCTCGCCTCCCCGTCCTCAGGGGCACTCGCGGATAATGATAAGCCGTCATGACCGTGAGCTCCTGGTGGACTAGGCGCAGCTGGTCCCGGGACCACGCGATGTGTCTCTCGACAGATGTCTCCTCGCTCCCGCCTCTCAGACTGTCCGTCTCGCCGAGAAGATGAGTATAGTCCCGCTCGATCACCCTCAGGCGCCGCTCAATCCGCGTCAGGAGAGTAGTTTCCCGCAAGGAGTCCTCTCTCCGCATCCATATAAGCTTTGAAAGGATCTCCACTATCCTCTCCCTCTGCTTCTCGGCATTTCCGGAGGCCTCAAGGAAGCTCAACATCTCGCTCGGGGAAGGCGGTGACGAGATCACCTCCTCGTCTGCGTCAGGCTCTTCCGCGGGCTCCTGACGATCTGGTGAGAGGACTGTGTCAGGATCAATCAAGAGGCGAGAAGAATAATCAAAGAGCGAAAAGGAGCAATGTTTACCTGATCGCTGGCGGGAAGGTCCAGGTTGCCCTTCAAAGGGCTTCCCAAGGAGTGGGCGATGCGTTTTTCCCCTACCCGGGGGAAGGACGCCTGCCTCGGCGAATGGGTCTCGGCCGGAGGCGAAAGGGAAGTTCCCTCCCCATCGGGTAGGCGAGAGTCCGGCGCAGGAGTAGAGGACTTGTCGGCAGTTCTCCTAGGCGAGAGGGGAAGGCCGGTCACATGGTCGATAGGGTCCTTGGTGGTAGGAATCCTCGGTCTCGGGTTGACGGTACCCAAGGTTCCGAAAGTGGGAGCTGCGGGAAGCCATGAAAGTGAAAGAAGGATAAAGTAAACTGGTAAAAGCGAAAACCAGGTGAGCAAATTACCGGGAACATACGCAGGCTCTGCCAGGGTAATCGGAGGGGCAGCCTCCGGGACCGGCAGTAAGTTTTCGGCAGGTTGCCGGGTGTACTCGGTATTCATCAGAAGGGTATGAGTGGCGTCCTCAGGAACCGTTCCCTGCGAAAAGGGTAGCGTATCATTGTGACAAGCCTGTTTTGGGGGTTCGAGCCAAAATGCGGCATAAGAAACATACCTTCGTCAGAGCAGTCGGCTCCTCACGGGCAGGGGTTGGGGTCGGCGAGGCTGGCTCATTCCTAGAATGGTCTCGCCGAACTGACTTGGCCTTTTTCCGCCGGTAGGCCGAATCTGCAGGCCTTTTCGCCGAGAGCCAGGGGCGAACCCTGCGCAGTCGGCACGAGCCCTCGCCTGAGCAGCGGCGAGACGATCCCGGACTTCCTGCGAGAGCGGTTTCGCGGCTCGTTCGACATACATCTTCACAGTAGGGCGAGAGCTCAGACGATAAGCAGTAGCAGGAGGGATGAAGTCTTGAGGACATGTCCTGACATATATATATTGTCGAAGTGGGACCCGCAAAAGATTCCCTTCCAGGTCAGCATGCACTCATCGAATATTAGGGGTTAGACTTTTCTTTCCGAGCGTAAGACTCTTGCAAAGAGCGGAGATTGTGTATAACCCCATATTCGCTGAGTGAGTTTTTTCCCCAGGGGAGGTGACTCTAGAGCCTTGCGTCAGGGTAGGCGGAATGGCTTGCGCCTTGGTAGGCGAAAATCCCCCGGGTTGGACGGAGCTTCTCGACTTAAGGCTTTGAGTGTAGAACATCAACACTTGGACAGATTCCCTTGGGCCGGGGACGGCCTGGTCGGATAGGTAAAACTGGTGGAAGGGCTTCGACGTAGGTGTGCGAGAAGCCTCCCGCCCAGTATGGTCAAGAGGTAAATTTACCTGGATACCCTTGGAGGTCTGCATTTAGCTCCTCAGAACAGCGGAGTTTGGCTGTTGGCAGACCAATTTGGGCTGCAAATAGCCTTTTGGAAGAGCGGAGCTACGCTGTTGGCAGACCAGATTTTGGAAATCTATAAATAGACCCACAGAGTACCTCAGAAGGTAAGCTTTCTTATTTTCGGAAGTCTTGTAGTGCTTTCTGAAGTATCCTTAGCTCAGCACTTGGATAAGGAGGGGAAGCGCTTTGAGATCTTCTGGGTTAGTGGAGGGACCTCCGTGCTGTAGCCCAGGGTCAGTTCTTTAGCTCTCAGCAGCTGGTCAAGGGTCTGAGTTTAGGAGAAGTAGGTGTTAGCTACACCCCAGAGTCCGATCTCTCGTTGGGGCCAAATTTTGGTTCCAACAGTTAATCCCGTCAAAAAATTCTAGCACGCTCGTTTGTGCATGCATTGGAATTCAGTCTAAAGCTATAACCTCCTAGTATCGTGCGAAAACTTCCAAACTCTCGTGATTACTCGCAGCCTTGTACAAAAACTCTTGGACTTGTGCAATTACTCTCGGTGAGCGTGACTATTTCTAATCGAACGTGAACACCCTTGTCTTGCTTCATCTCTCAATTCTTGCATCTCTGGTATAGGTCTTACGTAAGACAGTGAGATCTTTCTCCCCTCGTCGATCGAGGCCAGAACCCATGCCTTGTTCTCACAAGAAGTTCTCGCCCAATGTAATAATTTAATGTGAAGTCAATCTTTCCGTGGCCTCTCCTCGCGCTGCTGTCTTATTGAGGCTTCTGGTATTGTCAATCTCGTTGGTCTTCAATCTCGCCAAGGCCTATCGTCAATCATGATTTTTAGCTTGCTTGACTTCTTGCTCTCGTTTCGAGCTCTGTAGACTTCTCCTCGTACCACTCACGGCTCTTGCGCTACCCTCACTTGCATTGCAGTTTGAGCTCAACGACGCCTTCTCGCTACCTCTCACGTGATAAGAAGCAACAAACTATTGTTCCATCGATTTATGGCGCTCTTGTCAATTACACGACCTCTTCGCATAGACTTCCCTTCAATGGTTGCTCTCTTCAACACTTGCTATCAAATCCGAAGAGCTTGTTAAACCTAAACTCGTGTATTGTGCGTTACTGTTGTCATGTATGGGTGCAAACAAGTCAAGCTCAAGCCGAGCTCGAGAAAATTTTCAAGCTCGAGTTGAAGCGTGCTATTTTAAGCTCAAGCTCGATGGGCTCACATATACTGGCTCGATATTGAGCTTGAGACCTCTATGTGGAGCTTGAGCTCAACTCATGAGCTTGCGTCTCGAGCTGTTCACAAAATCGGGTCGAGCTCGGACTGCTCTTGAGCTGTAATGTATATGTCATGTACTTCTTATACATCCCTCAAAGTGAGTATTTAAACAACTTATAAGGACTCATAAACTAGAATAGACAATGTGAGACTAAACCCATAAATACATTCCTAGAGGACTCTAATACATAGATTGAAATATAAAAGCGCTTAATGCATAAACTCCAGTACATCCTCTGAAGCTGGAGTGGAAAACTCCAGCTTGAAAACATCATTAAAAACTAATGGAGGTGGGCGATGTGAGACAAAACATCAGACGAGCCACCAGGGGATATTTCAAACCGGGGAATCAAACCGGGGACATAGCTACACACGGCGTAGACCCACACATGACGAAGGTCTGACACATGACATGGACTCGTTGGAATCATGTCAACCGACATCATCGACACACAAGTGGAAAATAACAGAAGATGTGGGGCTAATCATCAAACAGACAATCAGGGTTAATCCGGTGGGGATAATTTGCCGGAGATAATCCACACAAAGGGCGTTCTTACACAATAAAGCCCCGCACGATACGGTCTCACGCGACACAACCTGCTGAGATTAGGACACAACTTTTTTCCGATAAATCGGCCAACACGACATTTCAATATATTATTCGCTATGTTATTTTATGTCATGTTAGCAGTCTATCCGTATATGTCTAAATCACATATGTATATATATTCATTATATTATATATGTTTGAATTAATTAGACTTATTGTTTCGTTTTCTTAATGTATTATTCTTATAATCTATTTTTTTTTATAATTATTTCACACTATATTTTTCTTATTTCATATCAGAACAAATGTGAAAACGTTTAACATAATTAAAAGTTGTTAGTTATATGGTTTTGGCATGTACTTATTAAGCATGGAAATACTTATAATCAATCTAAGGATATTTTGCTTTTAAGTCTTCTTTATTTGCTATAAAATTAAACACTTCAAAATACACTTCATATATAATGTTTGTTGAATAGAATATGTACAAATGCGCATAGCAAGACCCAGCTAGAGCCCATTACCTCCTTTGGATTTAGTCTCACATTTTAGAATGAGATTATATCCTCTCTTCCTATATAAGTGTACAAATACTTGTATGTATGTGTGCGAGTAATTAATAAAAATATTTCAATTTATATCTCTCTTTTCATGATTTTCTACGTGGTATCAGAGCCCAATGGATCCTAAAGTTTTTTTACTGCTCGGTTTCGTACCGCACCATGCTGTTCCGGATCGTGCGATCGTCGAACTCTGCTCTCTGTCTGCATCTCTGCTTGTAATCTTCTTCTCCGCCCCATTCCCCACTCATCATGCCCTCCTCTCTACTGGTTTTATAGTGTACATATGTTTCCTTCCAGGGACCACCTGGTTGGTTTCCCCGTGCACTCTCTTGGTTTGATCGCTCTACTCGTCTACCCGCCAGAACTCTTTCTCGCCATGCTCCTATTCACCAAGATCATGGCCTCATCCTTCCCGAGCTCTTTCCCGCGAGTTTTCCTGCTCGCCAAACTCTTGGCTGTAGCTGCTCGACTCTGCCAAGCTCCCTGCTCGCGTATTCTCCTTGTCTAATTGCTCAGACCACTTGCCCGCCATAATTCCTGATCGCCGAGCTTCTGTTTGCCAAGCTATTGGCCGCAACCTTCCCAAGCTCTTTCCTGTGAGCTCTCTTGTTCGCCGAGCTCTTCCCATTGCTCGCTTGACTCGCCTAAGCTCCCGTGCTGCTCGCCTGTTCGCCGAGCTCTTCCCTCGGCTCGCCTGTTCTCTGAGCTCTTCCCACGGCTCTCCTGTTTTCCAAGCTCTTCAGCTGCTCGCCTATTCCCCGTTCTCTCCTGAGCTGCTTGCTTGATCGCCAAGCTCCCGCTGTCTACTAGAACCCTGTTCGTGTTTGCCTCGCTCCTCGCCAAGTTCTTGTCCGCAAACATTTCACGTTTCTCTGCGTCTTCCGTACCAATCAATGGACCTGAATGATCCCTCATCTCTTCCTGAACGTGCCGCGACTCCCCTTTCTGAAGTTTGTGATGAGTTCTGATCACCACTATCTCTTTTAATGTGAAAAAAATCTTTGTTGAGTGGGTGCACTCCGTTCACTGTGTTCTTCAGACCAAAGGTCTCCTTCATCATCTGACTAAGGCTACACCTACTGAGCCCACCGAGGAATTGTTCCGTAATGACGACCATATCCAATCATGGATTGTAAACTCTATGGACAGTGAACCATATCACCTGATCATGTATCATGAGACATCCAATACTATGTGGGAGGAATTTCACTCCCTTTATTTTGGCAAGGCAGTTTACAACACCTGTTTGACATTCTCACGGACCTTCAATCTCTCGAATCAGGGGTGACTGGAGACTTAACATCATCCTTTGTTGCGTGATCTAAAACTCTAGTCGAGGCATGAATTCAACATTATCCTCCAACTGCAAACCTCGTTGCCCAATGTTCCCAGAAAGAAGCAGTCGACATTGCCATGATAATGGCGCATGTTCCGCCTCATCTTCACAGGGCCCGGGCTCAAATTCTTTCTTCCTCCACCATTCCCTCTCTTTCAGATGCGTGTTTTATGCTTTTAAAGGCCCCTCCAATGCTCCCATTACTCTCTCTTTGGCTCTCCTCAAGCACTCTTCTACATCTTTCCCCGCTCCTCCATCAACCCGTGGAGCTCGCACTACTTCTCAGGCTAGGGATCACAATGGAAGGGCTTGTCCTAATTCTACTCCCTTTGGTCGGCATGGTCATTTTGAGGCTACATGCTTTCATAAGCATTGTATGCCCCCACAACGACATGCATCCATTGCGGTTGAAACACCTTCCACCACCTGCACTGACATTGATGTCTTGCGCACCCAACTCTGACAACTTCAGGGGATGGTTTGTCGTTCATTTGGCTCTATTGCGTCGATCTCCAATGAAGGTATCTACTATCTCTCCTATAGTCCAACTTAGATTGTGGACTTTTGTGCCACACACCATATTACTCTGCAGAAACCACTTCAATACTTGAACTATCCGCATCCCAAGTTCATCACAATGGCCAATGCTTATATGTCTCACTTCATCTCTTTCTCTTCACTTGATTCTTTATGTTCTGGGCTCTCTTTCAACTTTCTCTCTGTTAGTCATCTTAGATCTTGATTGCCTAGTAACCTGCTCTTTCTCTTCTTTGGTTGTGTAGGATTGACAGACAGAGAATATCATTGGTAAATGACGACTGTCCAATGGGCTCTATACTCTGGACATTCCTCCCACAGGTCTCTCCGTCAATTCTGTTGATTGACACCGACGTCTTGGGCCTGCTCTCCAAATTCTCAAGAAAGCTTTTCCCAACATATTCCTCACTGACTTTATTTGCGAATCGTGTATCTTCGGAAAACAACATCGTTCTTCCTTTCCTCCTCATTGTACTTGGAGCAATACTCCTTTTGTTTTAGTATATTATGATATTTGAGCACCTTATAAAATAGCTAGTATTTATGGTTATCGTTATTTTATTACATTTATTAATGATTACTCTCACATGACTTGGTTGTATTTACTTCATGATCATTCTGAAGTAACTTATGTGTTTCGTGCCTTTATTACCGAGGCACAATTTTCCAGCTCCATTAAAATACTTCGAACTGATAATGCGTGTGAATACACGAGTCATGCATTTACTAATCTATGTACTGAGTTTGTGATCATCCATCAAATCTCATGTGCGTATAACCTCCAACAAAATGGTGTAGCTGAGTGCAAGAATCATCACTTTCTTGAGGTCACTCGCTCACTTATGTTTCAAATGCAGGTTCCCAAGCTTTATTGGCATTTTACGGTTTCTACAAGTTACTAGCTCATCAATTGCTTGCCCTCCTCTGTTCCCAACTTTGAGACTCCTTTTAGTTTTTTTCCTCCACACCTCAATTTCCAGTCACGCCTCGCATGTTCAGTTGCACCTACCATGTTCACTATCTTGGCCACTCCATCGACATGCTTGGTACTCGTGCTACCAAATCTATATTCGTTAGTTATTCTCGCACTCAGAAAGGTTATGTCTACTACTTTCCAATCGATCAAAAGGTTGTTACATCTGCTGATGTGTTCTTCCTCGAAGACCATCCTTATCATTCTTTACATATTCCTCCTCCAACGCCTCATACATTTCTGCATCCTATTGTTCTTGTTGCTTTTCTCCCACTACCACTCGTCACACTACCGATACCATAGCCACAAAACCACCTTTTCTTCGTGTGTATACTTGCCGCCCTCCTCGATTTGACAGTTGACCTCTACTAATGATACCTCGCGGCCTGAAGATCTGACACCAATATTTTTCTTTCATCCCTTGGTAAATTATGTGTCCTTTCATTGTCTCTCTTCGGTATTCCACAAATTCACAACTTTTTATCCTCTATTTCGACCCAACTCTCTGCAAGAGGCTCTTCAACATCCAGGTGGGTGGGCGGACTTGGCTAAGAAAATGTCCGCTCTTTGGGCAATCTGACTTGAGATCGTCCCTCTTTCTCTTGGACAAACGTGTGTGGGATGTAAGCGGGTCTTTGCAATCAAACATAGTCCGGACGGGGCAGTTTACCTCTTAAAAGCTCGACTTGTGGAGCGTGGGTCGACTGAGCAACACGACATCGATTATGACGAGTCCTCACCTGTCTCAAAACTGAATATTGTTCATGTCCCGGGTTTGAGACCACATGAGAGTCCCTTGTATGTCACCTTAAAAAGTCTCTTTATGGTCTTAAACAGTCTTTTCTAGCATGGTTTGACAAGTTTAGTAAGGTTGTTCGCGATGTTGAGTTCACTCGAAGCTCGGCCCACTTCTCTCTCTTTACTCTTTAGCGTTCGACATGCACAGTGATTCTCTTGGTTTATGTCGATGATATTTTGATTACAAGTGATGATTTTAAATGAATACATATGATCAAACAACACTTGACCTTTATTTTTCAAACTAAGGATTTGAGAAATTTTTGCTACTTCCTTGGTCTCGAGGTAGCGAGATGTCCTGATGACATTTTCATATCTGAACGAAAGTATTACCTTGACCTTCTTCATGATGCTGACTATTCTGGATGCAAGTCTGCTGATACACCTATGATATCAATCATAAGCTCCGTGCTCATGCCTCCGACTCCGATCTCCTTTCAAACCCAAAGTATTACCTGTCTTGTAGGGAAACTAATTTATCTTACAGTAACAAGATCTATTATATCATTTGCTGTTGGAGTTGTCATTCGATTCATGCATGCTCTACGAATCACTCACCTTCAGGACGTCGAGTGCATCCTCCGATATTTGAAGACTGCTCCCGGACAAGGGCTTGTAAACAAGCTTTATTCTTCCTTATCTCTCATTTCCTACTCTGATGTTGAATAAACTGGCTCTCTGGATGATCGTCGTTTCACAAGTGGTTATTGTACTTACTTTGTTGGACACCTTATCACCTGACACAACATGAAGCAGTCTGTGATTACTTGCTCATCTGTCGAAGTCAAGTATTGTTCAATGACCGTTGTTGTGTTTGAGCTTACATGGTTGGAAAGCCTCCTAAGTGACCTGAGTGTCAAAATTTCCTTATCTGACACTCTTTTATGACAATCAAGCTAGTATACATATTACAAAGAATTTAGTATTTCATGAACGCACGAAACACATTTAAGTCGATTGTCACTTCGTTCTGGAGAAGGTTCAGCTGAAAAACTGGAATTAAAACATGTTTCTGCTGTTGGACAAGTTGCTAACATTCTTACTAAAACCTTATCACGTCCACTATATTATCAGTTCTTCTCCAAGCTTGGTGCTTGCGATCTGTATGCCCCAGCTTGCGGGTGAGTGTTGAATAAAATATGTACAAAAGCCCATAGCAAGGCCCAACCAGAGCCCATTACCTTTTTAGGATTTAGTACATCTTATAATGCGATTATAGCTTCTTTCTCTCTTCCTATATAAGTGTACAAATATTTGTATGTACGTGAGAAATTAATAAGAATATTTTAATTTTTTTATCTGTTTTCATGATTTTCTACAATTTTGATGCATCCATTAGTTTACATCAAATATTAAATATATTTATTGTACTGATTTGTGCTTTTATATTATTTTACTTTGGATATTTTTCGAGTTTATTTTGGGATATACATGACTCATTGCTCGTTTATTAGTTATGTTAATTTTTTTCCTTTTAGAACATATAATTATACTTAGTATATATAAAAATAAAATTTTTATTTATAAAAAATGAAAATATGATATTTTAAAGTATCTCTGTCTTGTCTCCGACTTTCGTCGACATATCGGCGACATCCGATATTTACAACCTTGTCTAAAAGCCAAACGACAAATATTGAGTACAATATTATTATGAAGGTAAATACGACATCGTGGGATCCGCGCAAGCTGTGTTGTAGATGTCGACCGACATGTCTGACAAGTCGGCCTATGTAAAGATTTTGGGCAGAAAACACCACCACATCAATATTTTTTAGCAAAAATTTAATTTTATAAAATATTTCCCAAATATATCGGTCTTACCCGATATATCGGATATCTTACCTGATATATCGGCGAGAACATTAAAAATATATATTTTTATTTCATTTTAAGTGTCAGAGAAGTATTATCTTGTTTCATGCTTCATTTCGTGCATCACTTTGATCTTAAATTCGGCGAATTTCTCGCCTCACTCTCATTTTTCACTTTTTATGTCGTTTACTGTCATCAACGCCTCTTTCTTGTGTAATTTATAAACATGCATTATCTGTGTATATATGCTCATTGTGTAATTTATAAACATACATTATGTGTGCACTTTTACATATTTACAAAAATGTGTATATGTATGAATATATTTATTTAAATGTTAAAGTACGACATTTTAAAATATTCCTGATACATCCCCCACAATCCGACATCCGACATTTAAAACTCAAACCGACATCCGACATTTCAAACTCAAACCGAAATAAACCCGACATCCGATATCTGCATCCTTGTTCGTAAGACGAGGCCGATCTTCCGAGTGCATGCATTTCACTGTGCATATACGTATCACCTCATCCTCTTCATCACCATCATCTCTAAGGATTACAAGGGTAGGAACCGTTTTTTCAAAGTGCTCTCCTTTTCGACCGTTGTTGCAAAGATCATGTTTTGTTTCTTTAGATAAGCGTTTGTTTTAAGTCTCAGACAATAATTTAAGCACCAGAGATCGGGTTTGAAGGGTTTAAAACTGTTCGGGCTCTTGCTGTCTAAAATTACTGATGGAGTGATTCCTAAAACTATTGTTTGGATTGAGGAGGTATCTTCAGAGATCAGGGGCATGTGGCGTCAATAAATTTGAAATGACAAAATTGAATTCTAATAATTTTTAACTTTCGATATAATGTATTGTAGATACAATAGTTTAAAATAGCAAAAAACTGGAACAACAATTTTGCCTATTATACACAAAAAAATGATCATAATTGATAATTATCTGTGCTAAAATCAAAACTGTTGGAGTTTTGTCACTGCACTACAAAAATAACATAAAAATAATAATCATTTTTTCATTTTTACCATGAAACATACACATCTTTTTTAGATGGTTGGACATGATTTAATCATTTCCACAAAATCGTAATCGAAAAAACCTAGCAAAAATTAGGAGATGAAGGTCGCTTGCTTTGGGTTGGAGAAGGACTGCAGAGAAGAAAAACTGAAGATAAGTGAAGATGAAAGCCCGTTCGTAATTCCAATTGGATTTTTCATCATCTCTAAAATTGTATTTCTATTTCCTGTCACCTCTTATCTATCTGGACAGCGAGGATCTAATATGTGGACGACTAAAATTACTGCAATGGACGACTGCTTCAGTGGAGGTGGACGGACAGTAAGGCGGGCGTTCATAGCCTGCGGAAGAAGAAGCGAAAACAGGAAGAGAGTATTGTTTGAACAGAGCACGCGAGGCAGGAAGGGGGATTGAGGAGGTATCATTGTACGCGTCGTGCAGCCATTTTTAGGACGTGCCCGGGCGTGTCTCTATGTGGGTCCGCCCATTTCAATGAAGAAACAGTTCAAGTAAGGGGGCTCTAGCAAAGAAGACGCTAGGGTTGAGACAATTTTCAAAGGAAGAAAAATCTATGCCTCTCCGGCAAGAAGAATCAAAGGAGAGAACTCTCCGACGAAAGAGGAATTCTGGCGAAGAAGGAACTTCAACGAAGAAAGACATCCAAATGAGTAAATCAGAAGGAGCGTTTGTAGGAGGGCCCGTCAGCATTTGGCAGGAGTGCATCCGCGGAAATCGAGAGCAGTGGAAAATAGAAAACCTATTACTAATACTACCCGCAAGCTAGCAATTTTGGGAGGTATGTAGGCGTACACCTTGGGCGTGCGTCTTTGGCATTCCTTGGGCTTTGGGCGAAGCCGTATCTATGCATCACCTGTGCTTAGGACTCCTTGCGCGCGTCCACGCGCGTCGCTCCTACGATGTACCTTTAAAACATAGCCTGGAGTCAAATTGCATTAGCATTATTTGCCGTCACCGTTCCTTCAACAAATCAAGAAACTCTTCGTATATCTTACTGAAAAGTGGCCATGAATGAGATCCTTGACTTGAAATCATAGGGTCCTTGAACTCTCGTTCCTACCCCACCCAGATGCGATATTGTGGGTTGGAGGAAGGGGTGTTCACGAACCGAATCGAACCGAATAACTCTTCAATCGAATCCAAATTTGACAAAGAATGCAGAGATTCAGATTCAGATTCGATCGAATATTCGGTGTCAGATTCGGATTCAAATTCGTCATGAAATATTGAATTCGACTTTGGGTTCGAATTCAGATTCGAATTCGGATTCGAACATGAATTTGAATTTGAATTTGAATTTTATAATATTTAATTTAATATAATATTAAAATACAACTATATTTAATATTTATTTACATATATTAAATTTTTTTAATATATATTCCAGTATTCACGAACTATTCGCGAATCCCCAAATAGGGAAAAAATTATTTGGATTCGCATTCAAAAACTATTCGAATATGGAATTCAGATTCGAATCCGGATTCAAATTCGAAAAATACGAATTTTAATCGAATCTAATCCCAAATTATTCGCGAACTATACTATTTGTGAACAACCCTAGTTGGAGGCGTGTCTTCATCGACAATTTTTTATACTGACGACACTGTTGATAGATGCAAAGCTTGTTTGGTTGGTAATTGGTTCGCACAAACATGTTGATTTCTTCAACACGTTTTCTTCGGTTGCCTGTATCAGTAATATTCAGGTTCACTTTTCTGTTGTTGTCAATCATGATTTGAAAATATTTCAACTAGATGCCTAAAATGCATTTCTATATGGCAATATGCATGTAACAGTCGCAATAGAGCAATCTCTAGGTTATGTTACTCAGGGGAAGTCCTAAGTGTTCAAGTTGTAGAAGGCCATATATGGCCTTAAAGCCCCAGATTGTGGTTTGACAAGTTCTGTCATGTTGTTTTTGCTATTGTTTTTGCAGAAGCAATGCATATCATTCTATCTTCATTTGAAAGATTTACAGTGACCTTGTTATGTCATATATGTGGATGCCATTCTTCTCACTGGCGATGACTCCTTTAGAATGAAAATAACCAATATACATCTTCAAGCAGATTTTGTTACTAAAGATATGTGTGTTCTTCTATTTTTTTTGGGATTGAAATTGCGGGATACAACAAAGACGTTGCTATTTTCCAACCAAAAGTATGCCCCACATTACTTGAAGAAGCATGTCTTCTTAGCACCAAACCTACCCAAATCCAATGCCTATTAGTGCAAACCGACTTTGGGTTGAGGTATCTTTTCCACTCAAAAATATTACTTGTTACAGGTGTCTATTGGCAAAGTTAGTTTATGCAGGCTCATAGAGAGCGTCATCTTGATGCTGCATTAAAGATATTGAAATATATCTAAAAGATCTCCCATCAAAGAACTCTATTTAAAAGAAATAGTCACATGTTGATGCTTATTCAGACGTCAACTATGCTGACAATAAGGGAGATAACAAATTCACTTCGGGATATTGCAATTATGTAGGAGGAAATCTTTTCACCTGGAGAAGGGGGAAACAAGCGTCTGCATCACTGAAGTTGAATATAGAAACATGACTCAGACTGCTTACAAGATAAAATTATTGACACTCCTAAAAGATTTTTGTGAAACCTACACTACCCACTATATAAAAGTGGAATGCCCTCGATATATCTACAAATCTTATATCTCGTGAAAGGGCAAATATAGACATGGATTATTACTTCATCAGACAAGAAGTCCTCATTTGATGAATATACACTTCATTTGTAATATCATACAAAAATCTAACTAACATAGTCACCAAACTTATTTCTTCATCCTTTTCTAATAATATATATATAAAACCGAGAATGATTGATATATATGATCCAACTTAGGGGATGTTAAAACTCAATTGGGAAAAAACCCATAAAAGAGAGCTCATTGTTTATTCTTCCTCTTCTTTAGTCTCACACCTCTTGTAGAGTTTTGTGGTTACCCTCCCTGTTTATATATGTACGAGTGACAGACATGGGGCTCGACCCCTATAGCCAACCGCGACAGTACCCCAACCGCGACAAGCACGGGACTCCGCCCCTTTCAATTAATTAATGCAACATAAGTTAAAGACACTATTAATTAATTAGTGTGGAAAGAAGTTATACATTAATTTTCAATTTTTGTTAACAAATTCTCATCCTCATCAGCTTCTCGAAAATACCACTGACTTGCCTAATGATAGCCTTGCTCGAAGATACTGCAGACATGCGTAATGACAGCCTACCATAATAGTTATAGGAACTCTACTGAAAACTTTTTGAATTTTATTGATTTTTATCGTTTTTTTTAATTTGGTGATAGAGTGTAACCACTTGAATGAACATTATATTTTAAAATTTTTTGAAATATATTATAATATATGTTATTACTTTTTGAATGAGCATATGACTATATTTGACAATTTCGAATGTTTCACCAAATACAACTTTTCCCTTTTAATATTGTAAAGATATATGTAAATATATATAGGAGATGTAATACTTCTTTCTTAAACTGAAAATATACTTTTATATTTTAAATTCTCACAATTCTCTTTCAAAACTGGGACTATATTCCAATTACAAATATAGTAAGCCCAATTTACACATGATTTATGTAGATGTAGTAAGGTTTAATTTTGCAAGACAGAAGAGGAAGAGGGAGACAAGGAGACATTTTTAAATAAATAAAAATATGAGAAAAGTTTTTAATTATTTTAATATTGTTAGAAAAGCCTTAGTAAGGGCCCATTTTTCTCCATTTTCTCTCTCTGTATTTGTCCCACATCCTTGGATTGAGATTTCTCTTCTTCCTCTCTTCCTATATAAATGTATTCAGACTTGTAATTTATCATTCAAGAAGTATATACAAGGTTTGAGACCTCTCTTTACATGGTATCAGAGACAACCAGTCTCTTCCTTGGGTGTTCGGTCTTCTGTTCGCGGCTACTCGCAGTCTCATTTTTCCTAACCGCCCGAGCTCGGTTAGCCGGTCTGTCTGTTTGCAAACCGCCTGTTCTCCCGGCGGACCGCGCGAATTTCCCTTCTCCTGCTTAGCCGCAGTATCGAGCGGCCTGTCTTTTTTCTAGCCGCTGTCTCCTTAACTCTGCTTCTCTCGTGGCTTCCACGTCTCCTCCTCCTCCTACCTCTCTTTTATAAACCTTTCTCACACGTGGGGTCCACCCTCTCTTGCTTCTTTCTCTAACCGCTCGGTCTCCCTTGATATCCGCGCGGCCTCTCTCCCTTGATATCCACGCGGCCTCTCTCCCTTGCTATCCGCATGACGTCTCTCCCTTGCTATCCGCGCGGCCTCTCTCTTGCTATTCGCGCGGCCTTTCTCTTCCCGCTTGTCGCGACCTCTCTAAAGTCGCCGCGGTCTCTCCCCTCTAGCCGTACGTGGCGCCCCTTGCTCGCTGCGGTTTCTTCCTCTTTTCTCTTTCTCGCTTCAGTCCGCATCTTGGTCGTAGCATCTCCCCTTGCCGCTAGTGGACTCACCTTGACCGTGCGGACTTCTCCTCTAACCGCTTCCCGCTAGTCGCTGCGACCTGTCTTGTCTCTAGCGGCCTCTCCTCTTCCCTTAGCCGCATCCTGGTCGCGACTTTCCTTGTCGCTGGTGTGTCCGCCGTGACCGTGCGACTTCTTCCTCTGCCGACTTCTCTCTCTTCGGCCTCTTCTCCTTCTAGCCGCACTGCCTTCTCTACCAAGCCGCCCGACCTTCTTTGCCAAGCCGCCCGACCTTCTTTGCCAAGCCTCCCGACTTCTCGTGCTAGCCGCCAGGTCCAGACCTTGTTGGCCGCTTGGCCTCTCCTGCTAGCCGCCCGGTTTCTCTTGCTAGAAGCCCGACCTCTTCTGTTAGCCGCATGGATTCCGATGTATCCGCTGCTACTTCTGCTCCGCCAGCCCGTGCGACTGTTACGGCTTCCGAACTCCGTGATGAGCTACGGATTACTACCATCTCTCTGACTGGGAAATGAAATTTCGTCGAATGGGTTCACTCTGTTCGTCGTGTTCTGCAGACGAAGGGTCTTCTTCACCACTTGACCCGAGCTACCCCCGATGCTCCCTCCGATGGCTGGCTCTGCGATGATGGTCGCGTCCAGTCTTTGCTCCTCAACTCTGTGGACACCGAGTCCTACGGGATTTCCATGTATCATGACACGACCAAGGCCATGTGGGAGGAGCTCCACTCATTTTACTCTGGGCACAACAGTCTTCAACACTTATATGATATTCTCTCCGACCTTCAGAACCTTGCTCCTGGTGCTCCCGACAAAATGATCTCTTTCGTTGCCCAGGCAAAGACCCTGGCCGAGGCTTGGATTCAACATCAGCCTCCCACTATTGATCTAGCTACTCAACGAGCCCAGAAAGTGGCTGTCACCATCGCGATGATAATGTCCCGTGTTCCGCCCCATCTGCATAGTGTTCGGGCCCAGATCCTTTCTTCCACGACGACTCCTTCACTGTTTGATGTCTGCTCAATGCTGTTTCGAGTTACGCCTCCTACTGAGGTTCCTCCCGGATTTGCACCTGCTTTTCTTCAACAGCCTCTCCTTCCGACCCCCCTCCTGCTCGTGGAACTTCCACTCGAGGGGGCCGACCTTCGTCTCGGGGACGAGGACGTGGCGGTCGTTCGTCTATGAAATACACATATTGTGGCCGGGGTGGCCATCTTGAGGCTACCCGTTACAGCAAGCATGGCTTCCCTCCCCACCTCGCTGCTGCTTCCTCTGCTGCTCCTGCTCCCACTGGGGCTTCTTCCCATGATCCGGCGTCCACTACCCGCCAAGATATCGATGAGCTCTGCACCCAACTACACCTGATACAGGGTGCCCTCGGCCACTCCTCCGGCTCGGTTGCGTCTTTATCTGCGGAAGGTATAACCTGTCTCTCTCCTAGCCCCCACTGGATCGTCGATTCCGGCGCTACTCACCATATTACCTCCCAGAAGCCCTCCCAGTATCTACAGACGGCTCATCCTCCGTGTATCACTGTGGCCAATGGTGACATCCTACCGGTCTCCGGAGCCGCTGCTCTCCAGCTTACCCCGACCCTTTCTCTTTCCTCGGTTCTTCACGTTCCGGGGTCTTCTTTCAATTTACTTTCTGTTAGTCGCCTGACGCACAACCTTGATTGTTGCATAACCTTTTCTCCCTCTTCCTTTCTTATGCAGGATCGTCGCACCTGGAGTATCATTGGTAGGGGGCAGCTGTTGAATGGACTCTACATCTTGGATATCCCACCCACTTTTCTCCCCCCCGTCTCCACTGTCGATTGGCATCGCCGCCTTGGGCATGCTCCCCTTCCGATTCTCAAGCGGGCTATTCCTGATGTTCCTTTACGAGAGTTCTCTTGTGAATCTTGTATCTACGACAAACATCATCGTTCTACCTTTCTCCCTGCCTGTACCAGGAGTAGTACTCCTTTATCTTTAGTTTATTCTGATGTATGAGGCTCTTATAAAGTCCCAAGTATCTTTGGCTTTCGCTATTTTGTAACCTTTATTGATGATTACTCGCGTACTACGTGACTATATTTAATACATGATCGTACTGAACTTACATCTGTGTTTCATGCTTTTTTAACTGAGATGCGTACGCAGTTCGCCACCCCCCTCAAAATCATCCGCACTGATATTACTCGCGAGTATACGGGTCGCACGTTCTCCAATCTCTGCACCGAATTTGGCGTCATCTATCAAACTTTGTGTGCGTATACCCCTCAGCAAAACGGGGTGGCCGAACGGAAGAATCGTCATCTACTCGATGTTGCTCGGTCCCACATGTTTCAAATGAAGGTTCCGATCGAATATTGGAATCCACAGCTTGTCATCTCATCAACCGCCTACCCTCGTCTGTTCTTGACTTTGCCTCACTTATCCAACTCCTCTATCCTTCTACCAACTCCACCTCTCTCACCCCGCGGGTCTTTGGGTGTGTTTGTTATGTTCATCTTCTTGCCCCCCCTCCGACAAACTTGCTCCTCGGGCGGCCAAATATATGTTTGTTGGCTACTCCTGTACTCAAAAGGGGTATGTTTGCTACTCTCCTTTGGATGACAAGCTGGTCGTCTCAGCGGATGTCACCTTCTGCGAAGACCAGCCCTTCCACTTACCTTCCCCCACCTCGTCTTCCTCTCCTCCTCTTCCCCGGCCTGCCGTACCTATCACGCCCTCTTTTCTGCCATCTCCTTCCTCCTCTATCCCTGCCCCCCCTAAGGTTCCTCCGCCCGTTATCCGTGTCTATACTTGTCGTAGCTCCACGGATGGTTCCCTGCACCAGCTCCCTGCTCCCAGTGACACCCCGGCAACGGCGGATCCGGCTCCCGCTTCTACTACTCATCCCTTGGCCAACTACGTTTCTCTCCATCGGCTCACTCCACCTCTCTACGCATTTGCCACCTCTCTTTCCTCTATTTCTATTCCTAACACTGTGCAGGTGGCGCTTCAACATCCGAGGTGGCGGACTGCCATGGACGATGAAATGCGTGCTCTTTGGGCCAACAAGACCTGAGATCTGGTTCCTCTTCCTGCAGGCCAACCATGTGTTAGCTGCAAGTGGGTCTTTGTTATTAAACATGCGGCGGATGGCGCCGTTGAGCGTCGAAAGGCCCGCCTCATGGCCCGGGGTTTTACTCAGCAACATGGCCTTGATTATGAAGAAACCTTCTCTCTGGTGGCCAAATTGAACACGGTCCGCGTTCTTCTCTCCTTGGATGTTCATCGTCATTGACCTCTTTATCAGGTGGATATTAAGAACGCCTTCCTCAACGGCGATCTGCAGGAGACTATTTATATGCACCAACCTCCCGGGTTTGAGAACACGGGAGAGTCTCAGGTTTGTCATCTTCGGAAATATATTTATGGTCTGAAACAGTCCCCGCGTGTTTGGTTTGAAATATTCAGCAAGGTAGTCTGCGATATTGGCTTCATTCGGAGCTCGACTGATTTCTCTCTCTTCACCCGACACCGGTCAACCGGAACTGTGATCCTACTTGTCTATGTTGACGATATCCTCATTACTGGTGACGATACTACAGGGATACAACATACCAAACAACAGTTGAACTCCGCCTTTCAGACCAAAGATCTTGGCAACCTTCAGTATTTTCTTGGGCTTGAGGTTGCACGACGCTCTGATGGTCTTGTGTTATCCCAAAGGAAGTATTGTATAGACCTCCTTCATGATGCCAACTATTCTGGATGCAAACCTACGGATACTCCTATGGACGCTAATCACAAGCTCTCGGCCCACAACTCTGACTCCAATAAGCTGCTTACAAATTCAGAATACTATAGACGCTTGGTTGGGAAGCTGATCTATCTTACGGTTACTCGACCAGATATCTCTTTTGTCGTGGGAGTCGTGAGTCGTTTTATGCATGCTCCTCGAACATCTCATCTTCAAGCTGTCGAGCGCATTCTTCGATATCTCAAGAACGCCCCGGGACAAGGGCTTGTGTACAAGCCATCCACCTCTTTATCTCTTGTTGCATACTCTGACGCTGATTATGCAGGATCCATTGATAATAGGCGTTCCACAACTGGTTTCTGTACCTACTTCGGTGGACATCTCATAACCTGACGTAACAAGAAACAGACTGTGGTTGCTCGCTCTTCTGCTGAAGCCGAGTACCGGGCTATGGCTGTTGTTGTTTCCGAGTTAACTTGGCTTGAGAGCCTTCTGGGAGATTTTGGTGTTCGTATCTCATCACCGACGACCCTATTTTGTGATAGTCAGGCAACAATACATATTGCCAAGAATCCGGTCTTTCACGAACGCACAAAGCATATTGAAGTTGACTGGCACTTTATTCGGGAAAAAGTACAGTCAAAAAAGATAGATTTGGAGCATGTTCCTGCTACAAACCAAGTTGCTGCCATCCTGACTAAAATTCTCTCCCGACCGCTATACTAACAGTTTTTATCCAAGCTTGGTGCCTACGACTTGTACGCTCCAACTTTCGGGGGAGTGTTAGAAAAGCCTTAGTAAGGGCTCATCTAAGGGCCCATTTTTTTCTCTTTTCTCTCTCTTTGTATTTGTCTCACATCTTGGATTGAGATTTCTCTTCTTCCTCTCTTCCTATATAAATGTATTCATGCTTGTAATTTATCATTCAAGAAGTATATACAAGGTTTGAGGCCTCGCTTTACAAATATAAGTATTAATTAATTTAAGAATAAGACAACTAACAAACTATTTGTACATATCTTGAATTGTAACGAAAGAAATTTAATAAGACTACAACTTAGACACACACACACACATAAATACGTAAATATTGATTTATCTCCTCAAAAGATAATGATTATTTTCCTACAATTCTAGTTCTGGAATAATTGCCTTTAAGCGTGTTACAAAAGCCCATGTAAATGGCCCCGTATTGGGCCCATGTACTTTTTATTTCCTTCTTCTCCTATTAGTCCCACATCATTGTATAAGATTTCTTCTCTCCTTTTCTCTCCTATATATTTGTATTCTCTCCTTGTATTTTGATACACAAGCAATACATACAAGTTTTGAGCTCACTTAACTTGGTATCAGAGCTGGGTTCTGAACTTGCGGTTTCACTTCCTCTAACCGCCCGACCTGTCTTCCTCTTCTGTCCGCTATTCCTCTGCGATCTGTTCCTCTACTCGCACCGGGTAGCAGACCATTCTACCCGCCCGTTCTCTCCGCATCTTCTCGCTTGCTAAACCGCTGCCTGCTCTCCTCTCCCCCCCTCCCGTGGATCCACCCCTCAGTGCCTTTTATAGCCTCTCCTCTCAACCCGTGGGCCCCACTTCCCGCTGCCTACTCTGTCTTCCTCTTACCGCGCGGCCTCCTCCTGCAGCTTATCTTGCCGCTTGCGGTTTCTCTCTTTTTGCCGCTCGAGTTCTTACTCGCGGTCTCTCTTCTTGCCGCTCGAGTTCCTACTCGCGGTCTCCTTTCTTACCGCTCGAGTTCCTACTCGCGGTCTTCTTTCTTGCCGCTCGAGTTCTTACTCGCGGTCTCTCTTCTTGCCGCTCGAGTTCTTACTCGCGGTCTCTCTTCTTGTCGCTCGAGTTCTTACTCGCGGTCTCCTTTTTTGCCGCTCGAGTTCTTACTCGCGGTCTCTCTTCTTGCCGCTCGAGTTCCTACTCGCGGTCTCTTTTCTTGCCGCTCGAGTTCCTCCTCGCGGTTTCTCTCTCTAACCGCTCGGGTTCCTACTCGCGGTCTCTGCCTCTGCTTCCCTCTTCTGGTCGCGCAAACTCTATATCTAACCGCTGCGACTTCTCCTTGTCTCTTTAGAGCCATCTTCTCTTCTCGCTCTTGTTTGGACGCGGGTGTTCTCACAGTGACCGTGCGGGTTGTCCGTGCTCTCTACCACACCTGGTCGCGGCCTCATGTCGCTCTCTCCCCTCGGCTTGTCGACGTGACTATCCGCTGCGGCCTCTTCTCTAACCGCGCGATCTTCTATTCGCTGCGGCCTTCCGGCCCTTCCCCGGCTCCATGGGCTCTTCCATCGACTCTATCAGATAAGAGGCTAATCCTCCTGCTGACCGCCCGACTTATCTTCCCGACCTCCGAGATGAGCTGCGGATCACAACTATCTCATTATCTGGGAAGAAGAATTTTGTTCCGTGGGTCTACTCGGTTCGGCGTGTTCCTCAGGCCAAGGGCCTTGTGCTTCACCTTACTAACGCACCTCCTTCCCCTAATACTGAGGACTGACTACGAAATGACGGCCGCGTCCAAACATGGCTCCTTAATTCGCTGGAGGGTGAGCCATACCAAATGGTCATGTACCATGAGACCGCCAACGCTATGTGGGTGGAGCTTCACTCCTTATACTCTGGAAAGGATAGTCTTCAGCACCTCTACGACATTATTACCGACCTTCTGACTCTTGATGCTGGCGGGGAGGCTGACATGACCTCGTTTGTTGCTCGTGCCAAGACTGGCAGAGGCCTGGATCCAGCATCAGCCTTCTACCACCGACCTTGCTGCTCAGCGCGTGCAAAAGGAGGCCGTTTGCATTGCCATGATTATGGCTCGTGTCCCGCCTCACCTTCAGAGCATCCGAGCTCAGGTGCTGGCCTCGGCCTCTACTCCCTCCCTCTCTGATGTCTGCTCTATGCTCCTTCGAGTATCACCACCCCTAGATTCTCCGGCACCCTCCTCTCCGGCTCTCCTTCAGCAGACCCTTCCCCCCTTGCTTCCCCCACCGCCTTCTGCTCGCGGTGGACGTTCCGGCTCTCGCGGAAGGGGACGTGGGGGTCGGGGCCACCCCAAGTGTTCATATTGCGGCCGGGATGGCCACACTGATGCCGTCTGCTACAAGAAACATGACTATCCTCCTCGCCCCACTGCGGCTGCTGCCACTGATGGCTCCTCCTCCACTGTTACCGACCTTGAGGCCATTCGCCTCCAGCTACATCAACTCCAGGGGCTTCTTAGCCCTTCTTCTGCTTCTGTTGCCTCTATCTCTACTGCAGCTATTACTTGTCTTTCCTCCAGTCCGCGTTGGATCTTGGACTCGGGTGCTACTCATCACATCACCTCGATGCGGCCTCTCAAGTACTCGGATGTTCCTCATCCGAAATCTATCACCATCGCTAATGGGGCGACTGTTCCGGTGTCCGGCTGCGCCTCCATCTCTCTTGCCCCCTCCATCTCTCTTCGCTCGACTATTTATGTTCCGGGCTCTCCTTTTAATTTGCTTTCTGTTGGTCGCCTCACTCATGATATGGATTGCTCTGTCACATTTACTCAATCTACCTTTTTGATACAGGATCGGCGGACGCGGACTACCATTGGTAGGGGTCGACTGCAGAACGGGCTCTACCTTCTTGATGCCTCTCCTCCTATTCTCTCCTCCGTCTCCGCTGTTGACTGGCATCGCCGTCTTGGGCATGCCCCTCTACCCGTTCTCCAAAAGGCGCTGTCTGATGTATCGTTTCCTGCTTTCAAATGTGATTCTTGTGTTTACGGCAAACAGCCGCGTACTTCTTTTCCTGCTCATTGTACTAGGAGCTCTGCTCCGTTTGATTTACTGCACTCCGATGTCTGGGGTCCTTTTAAAGTTACAAGTATCTCCGGGTACCGTTATTTTATCACCTTCATTGATGATTACTCTCGCACAACATGACTTTACCTACTTCGTGATCGCTCCGAGCTTCCTCGCATCTTTCGCGCGTTTATACAAGAAATCGTGCGCAATTCTCCACAACTATCAAAACTGTGCGCACCGAAAACGCTCGCGAATACACCGGCCATGAATTTGCCAATATCTGTGCAGAATTTGGTATTATTCATCAAACCTCTTGTGCCTACACCCCACAACAAAATGGCGTTGCCGAACGAAAGAACCGCCACCTCCTAGACGTTGCCCGCTCCCTCATGCTTCAAATGAATGTTCCAAAAATTTACGGGAACTTTGCGGTAACCACTGTGTGTTTGCTCATCAACTGCCTCCCTTCCTCGGTTCTTAACTCTGCCACTCCGTTCAGCCTCCTATTCCCCTCCACTCCGGCCTTCCCTATCACACAAAGGGTCTTTGGCTGCATTTGCTTCGTTCACCTCCTGGGTTCCTCCTTGGATAAGTTGGAACCTCGAGCAGCTAAAACTATTTTCGTCGGCTATTCTCGTACTCATAAGGGCTACCTGTGTTACTCTACGATAACCCGGAAGGTCATCGTCTCCGCAGATGTTACTTTTTGGGAAGATTAACCTTTCTTTTCCCCACCTCATGCTCCTTCCTCCCCGACGACATCTCCACCACTGCCTATACCCCGACCTGTCATACCTACTACTGCGCCTGTTTCCCTACGTCCTTCTAACCCTGCTCCTGCTCCCTCCAAGCCACCAGTTATCCAGGTTTACTCTCGCCGCCTTCCTACTCGTTCCGCTACCCCTCTGCAGTCGGCCTCTTCCTCGGCTACCCCGTGCCATGCTGATCAGGTATCTCCCTCCACCGCTCATCCTCTGGCGAATTATGTCTCCCTGCACCGCCTCTCTCCCCAACTACACGCATCTGCCACTTCTATTTCCTCCATTTCGGTTCCTAACACTGTGCAAGAGGCGCTATAACATCCTGGCCGGAAGGCTGCCATGGAGGAGGAAATGATTGCTCTCTGGGCCAACCAGACCTGGACTCTCGCCCCACTTCCCCCGGGTCAGAAACCGGTTGGGTGTAAGTGGGTATTCGTCGTCAAACATGCCGCTGATGGGACGATTGAACGTCTGAAAGCTCGGCTGGTCGCTCGGGGCTTCGCCCAACAACACGGGATGGACTGAGGAGACCTTCTCTCCGGTAGCCAAACTAAACACCGTTCCAGTTCTTATGTCGGTGGCTGTCCATCGCCGGTGGCCCTTACTGCAACTGGATATTAAGAATGCTTATTTGAATGACGACTTGCAGGAAACTGTATATATGCAGCAACCTCCCGGGTTTGAGACCACGGGAGAGTCTCAGGTTTGTCGCCTTAAAAAAGCTCTGTATGACCTCAAACAATCACCACGGGCATGGTTCGACAAGTTCAGCAAGGATCTTCGGGAGGTTGGTTTTTCTCGAAGCACGGCAGATTTCTCAATGTTCACTCGCCACCGTACATCAGTGACGATTCTTCTGTTAGTATATGTTGACGACATCATAATTACGGGAGATGACTCAAAGGGAATACAGGAGGTCAAACGACATCTCAATACAGTTTTTCAAACAAAGGATCTGTGACCCCTCCGATATTTTTTGAGCCTTGAGGTTGCTAGACGACCAGATGGTCTCGTCCTTTCCCAGCGGAAGTATTGTGTCGACCTTCTTCATGATGCATGTTACTCGGGTTGTAAGCCGATCAATATCCCAATTGATGTGAATCACAAGTTATGTGCTCAGGCTTCCGACTCAGATCTCTTACTTGAGAATCCTGAATACTATCGCATGTAGTTGGAAAATTGATCTACCTTACGGTAACTAGACCAGATATATCTTTCGCAGTTGGTATTGTCAGCCGATATATGCATTTCCCGCAAAAATCTCATCTTCACGCCGTTGAACGCATTTTCAGATACCTCAAAACGGTCCCGGGTCAAGGATTGGTCTACAAGGCCTCATCTTCAACTCCCACATTGATAGCTTACTCTGATGCTGATTACGCTGGTTCTCTTGATGATCGACGGTCAACAGTGGGTTTTGCACATATTTTGGAGGACACTTGATTACGTGGCAGAGCAAGAAACAAGCTGTTGTGGCTCGATCATCTGCTGAGGCTGAATACCGACAATGACGTCTGTAGTTTCTGAACTAACATGGCTGGAGAGTTTTCTTACCGATCTGGGTATAAAACTTCCTTCCCCAGCCCTTCTCCTTTGTGATAGCCAAACAACGATACATATTGCCAAGAACCCGGTATTCCACGAGAGAACTAAACATATTGAAGTTGATTGCCACTTCATCAGAGAAAAAGTTCAAATGAAGAAGATTGACCTGAAGCATGTTCCCGGGACAGAACAAGTTGCGGATGTGCTCACTAAAGCTCTTCCCAGTACACTCTTCCATCAGTGCTTGTCCAAGCTTGGTGCATACGATTTGTACGCTCCAGCTTGCGGGGGAGTGTTAGAAAAGCGCATGTAAATGGCACAGTATTGGGCCCATGTACTTTTTATTTCTTTCTTCTCCTATTAGTCCCACATCATTGTATAAGATTTCTTCTCTCCTTTTCTCTCCTATATATTTGTATTCTCTCCTTGTATTTTGATACACAAGCAATACATACTAGTTTTGAGCTCACTTAACAAAGCGCATGATCGAGACCTTCCATTTTCTTCAACATTATTAAATACCAAGGTTGTGATGTCGCATATCAGGTTCACATTGGTTTAGGTCTTTCAAGTCGGTTTTAATATGTCGGGGGATATATCGTGGATATTTCATATTTCGGATTTTAATATTTAATAATTTATAAATTTAATCCTTTTTAAATATATATTTATTAATATATTAATAATTTGATATTTATTGAACTCTTGAATTTATCAAACTAATATAAACATTTTATGCTACACAAGTAATAAAAGTATATAGCGTGAAATAAAATAAGAGAAAACAGAATGTCGGGAAGTTGTCGATGATAATGAAAGATAAGGAACCTTTAGTCCATAATTCAAAGACCATGCATAATTGAAGTTGTTGACGAATTTGAGTAAGAAAGAAAGCCAGAGGATGAAAAAAAACAACCTAAACAATGAAATAATTTTGGTCTATTGTCTAGATCATAGAAACTAATTAAAATAAATTGAAAAAAATAGTCGGTAAAATGTCGGAATATTTCGGCTGATATATCGGTAAATATATCGGTCAATAACAGACACATCAGAGGATATATTTCAAATGGATACTTTGCAAAAAAAATATCGAAAACATGTCGTTTTGTCCATTAAACTTTTATGTCGGCCGACATGTCGGCAATGCCGAAGGATATTCACAACAATGTTAAAAACTAGGGACATTTGAATGATTGTTCAATATCTACCTTACCAATAGTTTTTTTTCATAATTTATGAGCAGAATCACTTGACAGATAATTGAAATTTTGTGAAAAACAGATATTTCTCAAGACTTCCATGAAAAGAAACGCAGATAGCATATACGATTTCCAAGAGAAATTATCATGTCATATTCCTCAAAACATATAACGATAACAAAACAGATTGAACTTCGCAGATAAAATTGTCTATCCAAATCAAATTAATGACTAATTAAATTACCTATTAACCAAAATCTAAAAACTTACCCAAACATTTGTAAAATTTGCAATAAAAAATTGATAACATAGAATGTTATAGCAAGATACAGTGATTCTATTAGCAATCTAGCATGGTAGCAGAACCATGATACCTCTGTTAGGGTACGATCGGAGCTGGCAAGTCCAACAATAATTAAGCTAATGAGAACTTGGTGATGCCCTGAATGTCGAAGCAGATGGAAATCAATTAGTACTAGATAAGAGAAAGAAGAAAACAAATATTGAGAAGAAGAAGAGGAAGAAGAGGAATAAGAAGAAAAAGAAGAAGAGGAATAAGAGGAAAAAGAAGAAGAGGGGGAGAAGAAGAGAAAGAAGTAGAAGAATAAGAGGAAGGAGAAGAAGTGGAGGAAAAAGAAAAAGAAGAAGAATAAGAAGAGGAGGCAGAGGAGGAGGAAGAAGAAGAAGAGGAGGAAGAAGAAGAGGAGGAAGAAGAAAAAAAGAGAAAGAGGAAAAAGAATAAGAGGAGCCAAAAAAAGAAGAAGAGGCGGAAAAAGAAGAAGAGGAGAAAGAATAAGAGGAGGCGGAAGAGGAGGAAGATGAAGACGAGAGGAAGAGCTTACCACAGGCAATGACAACGTCTCCTCGAGCGGCAAAGCAGTGGTGTGATGCGGGAAAAAGCCTGGGGCGTGATGCAGGAGAAAGTGTCGGGCTTGTGGAGTAAATGAAACCTAAAGCTAAACCTAAACCGTGAATAAGAGGAAGAGGTGGTGACTCATTTCCACGAAAATCGCGCATCCCGATTGCGGGATACGTGTTTCTGTTATGCTACCGCTAGAGATCTAAGCAAGGAGTAAACTAGAACAAAAGACGGCTAGGGTTTTAGTGGAAGAAGAAGAGAATACCTGAAAATAGATCAATCATGCCTCCATAGAGGGGGGGGGAAAGGGGGTATTTATGGAGCCCCCTTTTCCCAGGGCCGGCCGGCCCCAATTGAGGGCTGAACCGGTGTGGTTCAGCCCTCCCTCCTCTTAATGATTAATTGCGGGCTGAACCGGATGGTTCAGCCCGGTCTTGGTCCGGCGCTCCTTTGGGTCTTCTGGCGTACTTGAATCCTCGGAACCGCAGATCGTCCGGGGCCATAACATTCCCCTCCCCATCAAGAGGCAGCTTGTCCCCAAGCTGGAAGTTGGGAAATAACTCCCAGAACTCCAAGAAATCCACCCACGTGTTGTGAGCCTCGGAGAGATCCTGCCACTTGACCAGAATCTCTGAACGGTACTCCGTGCCATGTTTCTTCCATCGGGACAGCAAGACATCTTCGGGACTGGGGCGCAGCTCCCCCGTCGTAGTGGCCTCGGGTAGAGAGGGAAGCACTGTGGCGGCTGCTCCCAGCTTCTTCTTCAGCAGTGAGACATGGAAGGTGGGGTGGATGCGAGAACCCTCAGGAAGGGCAAGCGTGTATGCGACCGACCCCACCCGGCGAGTGATGCGAAATGGCCCATAGAACCGTGGGGAGAGCTTCTGATTGGAGCGGCGAGCAACTGAAAGCTGTCTGTACGGCTGGAGACGGAGGAAGACCTCGTCGCCAACCTGGAAGGTCCGCTCCGTGCGGTGCTTATCGGCCTGCAACTTCATCCGGTCCTGAGCAACCCAGAGATTGTCCTGCAAGAGAGCCAAAGTCTGGTCTCGGTCACGTAACGCACGATCCACGGCCGGCAGAGCGGTGCTGCCCGGCTCATACGACCGCAGTGTGGGCGGTGCGCGCCCGTAGACAACCTCGAACGGAGTAAGCCGCCCGGCCGTGTGATACGAAGTGTTGTAGCAGTACTCCGCCCAGTGTAACCATCGAGTCCTTGTCCGGGGCTCATCCATGACGAAGCAGCGAAGTTACGTCTCGACTCCCCGGTTCAGCACCTCTGTCTGGCCATCTGTCTGCGGGTGGTGCGCGGTGCTCATGCGCAACCTGGTGCCCTGCAACCGGAAAAGCTCTTGCCAGAATTTGCTGAGGAAGGTCGGATCGCGATCCGATATGATGGAGCTTGGGAGACCATGGAGGCGCACTACCTCCCGGGCAAAGAGATCCGCAACGGCTTCCGCGGTGTAAGGGTGGTTGAGAGCGAGAAAATGGCCGTATTTGGACAGCTTGTCCACTATGACCAAGATCGTGGACTTGACCTGAGACCGGGGTAGGCCCTCAATAAAATCCATCGAGACCGTCTCCCATATCTGCTGAGGAATATCCAAGGGCGTGAGCAACCCTGCCGGTGATGACGTCTCGTACTTCTGCCGCTGGCACATGTCGCACTGCTGCACAAAACGCTGCGCGTCCCTGCGTAACCCCCTCCAAAAGACATTGGCCCGCAGCCGCTGTAACGTGCGAAGCACCCCGGCATGACCTCCGGTCGGGGATGAGTGGAACTCCTGTAACATGACCTCCTTCCAAGCGGACGAAGCGGGAATGACCACCCTCCCGTGGTAGTACAAATGTCCTCCAATCAGCTGGTACCCTGGAGGGGTGGGCTGGCCCTGAGACAAGGCCTCTACAATAGGCTGGAGCTCTGGATCCGCGGCTATCTCGCGCTGAATGTCATCCAAGGACTCAATCAAAGGTACCGACAGGCGAAAGAGGGTGCCTTCCGGTAGGCGGGATAGGGCATCGACCGCTAAATTCTCCTTGCCCTGCTTGTACACGATCTCATAGTCATACCCGAGCAGCTTGGTCAACCACTTCTGCTGGAGAGGAGATGCTAACCGCTGATCCAAGAAATGTTTCAGGCTCTGGTGATCGGTGCGAACTTTAAAATGATGGCCTAGCAGGTATGGACGCCACAACGTCACTGCGTGAAGAATTGCTAGCATCTCCTTCTCGTACGTGGAGAGGCCCAAGGTTCGGGGTGCCAAAGCCTTGCTGAAGTAGGCCAACGACCGCCCCTCCTGCATCAAAACCGCCCCAATTCCCACTCCTGAAGCGTCCGTCTCCACTACAAACTCCTTGGTGAAGTCCGGTAGTGCGAGCACCGGTGTGGTCGTCATAGCCTCCTTGAGAGCGGAAAAGGCCCGCTCCGCCTCGTCATGCCACGTAAAGGACTCTTTGTGGAGGAGCTGTGTGAGTGGTCGTGCCAGCTTCCCATAATCCTTCACGAACCTCCTATAGTACCCAGTGAGGCCCAGGAAGCCTCGAAGTGCGCGTACGGTAGCCGGCCGCGGCCACTCCACCATGCTCTCAATCTTCTTTGAGTCTGCCCTGACCCCTTGTGCCAAAACCAGATGCCCCAAATATTCCACCTCTGACTGCCCAAACGAGCATTTCGACAGCTTGACATAGAAATGATGCTGTCGCAGAATTGTAAGAACCTGCGCCACGTGCTCGACATGCTCCTCCCACGACCGACTGTATATCAAGATATCGTCGAAGAATATGAGTACCGATCGCCGTAGGAGTGGCCGGAAGGTCTCATTCATCACGGCCTGGAAGGTCGATGGGGCATTGGAAAGCCCAAAGGGCATCACCAAGAACTCGTAATGCCCGTCGTGTGTGCGAAACGCGGTCTTGTGGATGTCTTCCGTCTTCATCCGAATCTGGTGGTAGCCGGAACGGAGGTCCAGCTTGGTAAACAAACTCGCCCCATGCAGCTCGTCCAAGAGCTCTTCTATCATCGGTATCGGAAACTTGTCTTTGATCGTGGACTCATTCAGGTTGCGGGAATCCACGCAGAAACGCCAAGACCCGTCTTTCTTTTTCACCAGGATGATGGGTGAGGAAAAGGCGCTGGTGCTCGACCGTATGATGCCGGTCGCCAGCATCTCTTTCACACTCTTCTCGATCTCGGCCTTCTGAATGTACGGGTATCGATAGGGTCGGACGTTTGGGGGCGCAGCCCCTTCCTTCATCTGTATGCCGTGATCCCTGAACCTGGGCGGAGGAAGGCCCCGGGGCTCCTGGAACACATCTCTGAACTGGGACAAAAGTACCTGTATCTCCCCTGGAATGTCTGGTGGGTCGTGGGCCAAGGCCTCTACCCCCACTACCATGGCTATCGGGGATCCCTGCTCCTCTAAGCGCTGCAAGCTCCTCACAGAAATCTCCTTCAGTGGTGAAGACCGAATGCCCTGTAGGCAAAAATCCTTCCCCTGCTGGGTGAATTCCATTGTCAAACGGACCCAGTCGGTAGTCACCCTCTGTAACTGCCGTAACCATTGGACCCCCAACACCATGTCCGAACCCCAAATCAGAAGTAAGTACATATCCGTGTGGCACAAATAGCCCTGCACGCGGATCTCCACCCCCTTCATCACCCCCTCGCATCTCAGCTTGCTCCCATCTGCCACCATAACCTGGAAGGCCGCCTCCCTGTCCATCGTCTGTCCCACCTTTGAATCCACTGCCGGGTTGATGAAATTGTGGGTGCTCCCACTATCCACCAGGATGGTCACTCGCTCCTTGCCCACCACGCCTGTGAAACGAAGCGTCACCGGGGCGGTGCAACCCTCCATGGCCTGCAAGGAAACCCCGAACTCTGCCAAATCCAGATCCTCCACGTCGGCTTCCTCCGGATGGTCCTCCTCGTCATCCTCCTCCCGCAGCATAAACACCTGGACCTTCTGGCAGGCGTGTCCCTTGGTGTACTTCTCATCGCAGTTAAAGCACAGCCCTTTCTCCCTCCTGGCCTGCATCTCTGGCCATGTCAACCTGGTCACTGTCGGCCGTATGGCCGGTGGCTGCTCGCGTCGTACCGCCGCGGAAGCCGCGGGTGGCTTGGTCGTCATCCGCCTCCGCTGCCTGTTGTAACGCTCCTCCTGTATTCGGGCGATGCTAATGGCATGACTCAGACTGCGTGGCAAGTATGCGTGGACCTCGTCCCGTAAGTGGTCCTTCAACCCTGAGATGAAGCAACTCAACAAGGTCTGCTCCCCCCATGCGACACGGTTTGCCAATCTCTCGAACTCCGTCCGATACTCCGTGACGGTCCCCCTATGCCGCAGTTTTTGAAGGGTGACTTCCACATCCTCGTACTCCAGAGGCCCAAAACGAGCCGAGAAGGCCTCGATGAACTCCGACCACGGGGCAAAAGTGCGTCCCCGCAAAAACCATTGCGTCTACTGATACGCGTCCTCCTCCAGATGGAAGGCTGCCAGTTGTACCCACTGAGCCTCGGGAATCTCCTGATATTTGAAAAACAGCTCTGCCTTTTGTATCCATTCCAGGGCATCTCCTCCCCGGAACTTAGGAAAATTCATCCGTGTCCGCTTGGGTTGCATGTATGGTCTCTGATAAGCCCCTCCCAAACCGCCACCGTCTGGTCCCATCCCTCCGGGTTGCCCAAAATCTCCTTGGATTCCTCCCTGATTCCACCCCGGATTCCTTCCCGGTCACATAGTGGCCGGGCCGTATCCCCCGTTAGGAACAGTTGCTGGTGGGGGCGGGAAATTCCCCGTTGTGCCCCCGAGAGGAACCGCATTTGCTCCGGTGGGGCGAAACACCCCAAATCCTTGATGCTGTGGCCTCCATGCTTGTCCTGGGTGCTGTCCGGGGCCCCCTCCTTGCCGCAGCAGTCCGCCGTGAGCCGGCAGGGGCTGTTCGAACCCCCACGTAGAAGCCTCACCTCCGCCGGGCCCCCAGGGCCCTCCCGCAGCCTCCGCCGCCCGACTGGGCCCATTCCGGGCGGTTTCGGCATCCAGGAGGAAGCCGCACCTCCGCCGAACCCCCCGCTGCCCCATCCGCCAGGATCGGGGTATCCGCCTGTCATTCCGCTGGAGCGGGAAGGAATCGGAGGCCCGCGTGCGGTCTCTGGCGCGATCCCCGCGCCGAATCCGCAGCCCGACGCACCCGTCGTCCCGACTCCGTGACTCCCGCACCCCGTGCTTCCTCCGTTAGGGAGATTGGTCGCCTCCGTGTCGGATCCCGCGCCGTTTACGACTTTTCCCTTCAGATTTTGCAAGAGGAGGGATTTCAACTCCTCCATCTTCTCATCGAGGCGTTCCTCCAAGTGTTGTTGCGAGTCCTTCATGCTTGCTACGATTGCCGCCACGGAATCCGTCAACGCCGCGTAGTTCTCCTCGATGGCGGCCAAACGCGCCGTCTCTGCCTCCGTACGCGTCACCATGGTCGCAGGAAGGATGCTCTGATACCAAATGTTATGCTACCGCTAGAGATCTAAGCAAGGAGTAAATTAGAACAAAAGACGACTAGGGTTTTAGTGGAAGAAGAAGAGAATACCTGAAAATAAATCAATCATGCCTCCATAGAGGGGGGAAAAGGGGGTATTTATGGAGCCCCCTTTTCCCAGGGCCGGCCGGCCCCAATTGAGGGCTGAACCGGTGTGGTTCAGCCCTCCCTCCTCTTAATGATTAATTGCGGGCTGAACCGGATGGTTGGCTGAACCGGATGGTTCAGCCCGGTCTTGGTCCGGCGCTCTTTTGGGTCTTCTGGCGTACTTGAATCCTCGGAACCGCAGATCGTCCGGGGCCATAACAGTTTCCTATTTTATTTTATTTTTTTAATTTTAAAAAATGTTTCCTAGAGTTTCGGAAACGCGTTTCCGGGCGTTTCTCGTATCTAATACGCGTTCGAGCCAATACACATAGCACTTTTAAGTATTCGTGCTTCGTAGGGAGAATGTAAGGCCTGTGGCTGTCTGGAACAGTACAAAAATCTGCAACTCAATAAAATTTGATCTGGCCATATTTATTTATTTTACTATGGGAGAATAGTTTGGAGCAACCATTTAAACATTTTAATTTACATGCCGTTATCTTTATAAGAGAATTTACACATTTTGTGTACTAGAAATCGATCTTTGTATCTATTTCAAATGAAGAAGGTCCACCTCTGCCAGATTTTTTTAAGTTTAAATCAAGCAATAATCAATATGTAATTATTTTTCATTTAAGGCAGACCTCTCAAAGTTCAGCTTTCGTTGCAAAAGTGAGCAATTGAAGCCTGAGTTTTGACTAACAATGGATTAACAAACTTTTTGGTATGCCTGAGAAGTAGCACCATTGCAAATTACATCATAAATTGGTTGATATTTTTCTTACTAATTGTAGCACTGCACTTTATGACAATATTGCTGAGAGACTCAATGTGTTGTAATTCTATTCATTATTGTTCTCTTGAAGCACATGTATCTCATTTATTCAGTTGAAGTGCACGCAAGGTGTGGGCTGTGATTGAATGTTTCTTCTGGTTTTTTTATTCTTTGAGCATCTTTTGAAGTCTGTATATTAAACTCGCAACTTATTTGGCTAGGGAGTCGATGCTAATTATCTTGACTCTGAATAAGTTCCTCCTGTGATCCAATATTATTGTCCTTGTCATCTAGGTAACTGTCGATGGGGAGAATTCGGTGAAGGAGGCCTTTTGTGGGGTGAATGTAGTGGAAAGCCCCTCGAATGGTTCGATGGCATCCCAGTTGAGGAGCTCTTGTCGAAGGTTTGTGTATGGTTGGGAGTCAGAATTTTTATGTATACCATTTTATGACCTTTTCTCTTACAAATTTGTCTCTCTAAAAGCTTGATAAAGAGGAACACAAAGCACATTCATTTTATTCTCATATGGTCCTGTATCACATACATGATTGCTTCTTTTTTAATTTATGAACAGTTATATTGAATCTATATGTACATTATTTTTTTTTAAAATCTTTTCTCACTTCAGGTTTTTCTATTTCCACGTTGTTCTAAGTACACGTAAGAACTTTTGATGCGGAGCGGAGATGAGGAGCTGCAGTGGAGGATGAGTTTTGGGCCCGTTTAGGGCTGATTGACGACTTTCCATATATGGCGTGCCCGGATCGACGATCGGACTCGGCGTCCGAATTCACGTTACGAGTCGATTTGACATATTACTTCATTATTTTGCGTTGTATTTTGATGTATTTGAGTGACCCCACCTCCAGTCAATCATAGTCGTCGATGGTGGGATGCCCTAATCCTCCTTTTATTATAAATAGATGGTTTGTGTGCTGATTTGGGGCATTGCAGAATTTGGAGAAAGCTATTCCCGGATTCCTGCGATCACCCCACTGTGTCGACTCCGTGGAACCCTAGATGTTGACTCCTAGGATGAAGTACTCTATGTTGTAACGCCCATGGATGTTTGCCCTGTTTACATCACACACACTCCTTGGTAAACTGAGATAGTTTCGTAAGAAACTGCTTATGACGAGTTCCTAAACACCCCTTCTTTCTGGGAGATTGGAAATAAATTGTTTTAGCTCCCCTTTTTCTACAATAGATCCATTAGAGTCAAAATGAGCAGTCTATTCAAAGGAATATCCTCCTGAGTTAGACATAGGTGGAGGAAGCTATCTTGAAACATGTGCATTATTTTTCCACCAATGATTAAAATGGACTAAGAACGGGATGTCATGGTTCCCTCCCCAGCAAAGTCAATCCTAGAGGAGTTTATTGACCTTTCCTAAAGGAGTTACCATAGGAATTCCATCCCTTGAGGGTATTCGAGCGCCCATGTCACGAGCACAATCACAAGACACTATGATAACATGAGGTAACATCACTGCTGACATTGGGCATTGAAATCTATCTTTTAATTTCACACATTTTAACTGTTTTAATTATGTAGCATTTATACCTAATTCGGCTTGTGACCCAGGGCATGTTGAAATTAAGTCTAGTCTTTTGGCATCAAGGAGGTATTGAAGCTCCCTCTTTTTTGTACCGTTACCCCTCAAATTCACATAACAAGCGTCAACATACACCTAGGTTGCCGGTCTCCTTGTCCGGGCGTCTTGGATCGGTCGTCGAGGAGCGCTGCTGCCTGAATTTCCTGTGCTCACAGGAAGGAGGTTGGACCTTCGAAGATGGCTGCTCAGCACCAACAAGAAAAAGAGTTTGAAACTCCTTCCTAGGTCGATTCCCCCACCATCTACCCTTTGTGTGCTCGTCAAGCTCAACAAAGGTCGGGTGCTCCCAAGCTCCCTATCCACTTGTGGGACAAGACCCCATGTAGCAACGCTGCTCTAAATCAACACTTCCATCCACCATTTGGAGTTCCCCGCCCGCCTTTTAAGTTTCAATCTGCTTGCTCCCTTGCTCTCCAACTTTATTCACCAATCATCCATTGACGCCCCCGCTTAGGAGACCACATAATAAGCTCCAAATCACATATTTCAACATACGTCGTTTATGAGGATCAAAGGGGAAACATCATCTACAACAATTCCCACCAACCCCTTTCTCGCATTCCGTACAGTAATTTGATTCTACACAGGCCTGTCACAACCCATTGATCTCATCACAGGTGCGAAGTTTCTAAATAGATAGAGATACATAAACAACCCAATGGAATCTTGGGAGCCGGTGAAATGTGGTTGAGCTCTTAACAAGTGATGAGGATCGACAAGACCCTTTGCATCATGAGTTATGGGCCCGTTCGTGGCTGATTTACCATTTTCATTTAACACTGTCTAATGGATGTTCTGAATCTGTGGTTGTCTAGAGCGACATTTCGATATTTTCATGTATTTATTTTATTTTCAGTATTTTATTTAGTGAGATTCGACAACCATCGTGTATGACCAGTCGAGCAGCCATAACCGTTCAAGATATAGTCATGTTTTATTATAAATAAGAGGGTAGAAGCTGCCGTCATAAGCATTGCAGATTTTGGAGAACTCTTCCTGGAATCCCGCGATCTCTTGTGGTACCTGACTCTATGAAATCTCAAGGTGTCTACTCCTTGGTTTGTATCATTGTCTTTCTTTTTGTTCCACGCTTTCCTCTCCTTCTCCTAGCCCCATCTCCTCTGGCCAATGTTGTAGATGTCAGATGTCGAGGACACGTCTGTTTGGGTTTTCATGTTGGTTTTTTATATATCGGGGATATTTCATATATCAGATTTTAATATTTAATTAATTATATATGTAATTAAATGTTATTTTTTAATTTTTATACATGTCACAATACTACCAATTCTACAACCTATTGAACTTTTAAATATTAAAAGTTATATGTAGCATTTAACATAAAACACTTTAAAGATGAAAATTTGCAAAACTAATGATTTTAAGATCAAAAATTTAAAAATCAAATTTCAAACATACCTCATTCTTCATCACTTGAAGACTCATTTATAGTTGCCAGAGTAGATAGAATATGATTTTCATCCGATGAACCCTCTAGATCTCCCTTGTCCACCTCAAATATTTTTCTCTTTCCCTTTCTTTGATAACTAATTGTCACTTCTTTGCTTGTAGCTAATCTTTGAGGCATCCTTTCATCATGATCAGCGTCGACTATATTGCCAATTTGCGCCCATGTTAGCCCCTCTTCAGGAAAGGCTTTCATCATCACCATCTTCATCTTCATCCTACTCAGGATCAACATTCACCATCCACTCTTGTACCATTCCAGAATCAACATTCTTAGCTGTCAATGGATCTCGAGATGTCTCTGAATATTTCGACTTCAGCAAAAGCATTGAACTTTACAAATACTAAATTATTCAATCTTTTGTTATCAAGTTTATTTCTCTTTTTAGAATGTATCCGCAAATTTTTTTTAAAAGTTAAATAATGCATACAATCATATAATAAGATCTTATTATTTAACTACATAACTAAATTAATGTATACCATCTTGAAGGTGCTCCAGTTCCTCACATAGCCAGAGGATGAAGTAGTCAGACTTAAAATTTTCATGGCCATAGTTTTAAGGTACGGCGTATCAGCACCTTTAAGCCGCCACCAATGTAAAAATTAAAATGATAACACAATGTATTAATTATTCATTTATTATACATAAATACATCATTATTGTTAATAAATATATATATTAAAATATACCTGGTTTTAAGTTGGGATTTTATAACTGTCTCTTTGCCATCTCTTTACCAAATAACTCTTGTTGGTATTGGTAAATATCAAGCTCAGCACTGATGTGATCATGTGTAGAAGGATCTTTCCTATATATCCTTGAGATACACTCAACAAAACCACTCATAAACCTTTCGTCAGCCTCAATCTCCACTCGATGAGAATAATAAAAATATGGGTTTAAGTAATAACCTGCAAAGTGCAGAAGACTGTTCAATCTCCACTCGACAAAAACAATAAAAAATTGGGTTTAAGTAATAACCTGCAAGGTGCAGAGGGTTGCTCATCTTCTTCTCCCATCTGCTATCAATCAACTTCCATATAGGAAGATATTTGTTCTCTTGGTGATCGAGAACAACAACAACCTCTTCCCTAGCTTTTTTGATATCCCCATATAACCACCCCATGGATGGTGTATCCCCGTCGACTCTTCTCAAAACTTTCACAAATGGTGTGAATATACCAACAAACAACTCGACATTGGCCCCAAATCTAGTGCTCATCACTATCATTGCAGCCTACCTTATGCAAAATAAAATATTAAGAAAATACTATAAAAGACAACTTTCAAAACATATATTTTAAATGAAATGAATAAAGAGATAATAGTTTTACCTGCTTTCTCCCGACACTACTGGCCAACTTTATTGCAGCCCACTTTGCAGATGTGAATAAACTCCTCAATTGATTCTTCTTCTCTAAGATGCTCTCTAAAGATATAAATGCTGTAGCGATTCTAGTCACACCTGGTCGAATAAGCTCATGAAAGTCCAAGTCCTTTGTTGACTCTCTAAACATGTCGAGCGAGATGGTGTGACCATAGATGAATATAGAGAGTTGACGGCCCAAGGAGATAACACTCTTTATTGGCTTCAATTTTCCTATATCTTGTAACAGTAGATTAATAGTGTGAGCCGCACAAAAAGTCCAAAAAATCGTAGGCCTTTTCAAAGCCATAAACTTTGCAGCAACCATATTATTGGACGCGCTATCCGTCACAATTTGCAAGATACTGTGCTCTCTTGGGCTCTCAGGGCTATCAATCGCCTCATCCAAGAAGTCAAAGATGAACTTTCCATCGTGTGTGGAGGAGACATTCTTCGAAAGCCAGAATGCCACTCTGGAACTACAATGTATCATGATATTCATCACGCTCCTACCCTTCCGATCTGTCCACGCATCGGTCATGATAGTGCAACCATTCAATTTGCAGGTCTGTGTGAATATGCCCAACATCTCCTTCATCCTCTCCACCTCCCCTCGCAAAATTTTGTCTCTCAACTCATAAAATGTTTGGATCTTCATCCCAGGTCCGCATAACCCAATGGTGTGAGCCATCTGCTGAAAGGATGAATTACATATTGCGTTAAATAGGATCCCGTTTTCATATGCCCATCTACCTATGTACACGACAACACCATCTCTGGCTTTCTTTTTGTACTTACTCTCTATCGTGCTCTGTTGTGAATCTTTTCCCTTGATAGACTCGGCAGTTGAATGAACAAATTGATCCATTGGACCCTTTGAACCTGTGCTCCTACGTATGCTAGTATCCTCTTCTTGATCATCATGGACTCCAACAACCACCTCATTCAAGATTGCTTGAAACTTAGCACTTTTAGCTCTCTTACTCTCTAAATTTGAGTTTAGTGTCGAATCCTCTTTAGCCTTGACGTCGGCGGGAACTTGAGGGCATGACTTAACATTACCATTCCACCCAGCCAAGTGATGCTTGAAACGTGTAATTCCGACATTCACTGTCTGTTTGCAGTAGTTGCATTTGATTCAGTTAGTGCCGTTTACAACCAACTTCTCACCAAATGCCAAGAACGGATCTCTACCAGTTGGTACTACTGATACGGGAACCTCACTTGAACCAACAGAATAAGTCATTCTAATAGGGCAAGAAATGAAATTAATATTAATTAGATGAAATGAAAAAATATTTTACATGACTACATCACGAGAAAAATTACTAGTTGAAAAAATCAACATCAATAAAACCCCATAACTTCATTAGATCGTTAGATCTTCAGATATTTTTTATATTATCCACGCAATATTTTATTTATCGACAACATTTTGCATTCTCAGTAGTATACTAGTATACAAAGTTATAACTATCATTCAAATTTTCAAAGTATCCAACAAAATGAACAAAGTATTCAAGTATCATTCAAATTTTAAAAGCATCTCACATTTTATTTATCAAAAGACACAAAACAACAATACAACTAAAAATGTGATTGGATATACATGCATCATTGATTGCAAAATGACGTTGGATAAATAACTATTAATGGGGTATTTGAAATCATTTGTTGATTAATAAACATGTCAAATAAAAATAAAGCAGCAACTAATAAAACAAATAAAGCAACAATGCAGCCACCATGTTACAACCAGCAAGTCAGCCACGAGACAACCATCATGCCTTGCTGAACTAATAATGCAATAGGGAAGCCACCAACAACTAAATGGGTCGACAGCCACTAGCAACAACCCACAAGGCAGCCACCGTGCTACAGCCGACAACTAGCAGTAGTATACTAGCATATAAAGTTATAACTATCATTCAAATTTTCAAAGTATCCAACAAAATGAACATAACATTCAAGTATCATTCAAATTTTAAAAGCATCTTACATTTTATTTATCAAAAGACACAAAACAATAATACAACTAAAAATGTGATTGGATATACATGCATCATTGATTGCAAAATGACGTTGGATAAATAACTATTAATAGGGGTATTTGAAATCATTTGTTGATTAATAAACATGTCAAATAAAAATAAAGCAACAACTAATAAAACAAATAAAGCAATAACGCAGCCACCATGTTACAACCAACAAGTCAGCCACGAGACAACCATCATGCCTTGCTGAACTAATAAGGCAATAGGTAAGCCACCAACAACTAAATGGGTCGACGACCACTAGCAACAACCCACAAGACAGCCACCATGCTACAGCCGACAACTAGCACAACGACCAACACAAAAAATAACAAAATGCAGAGCAATAAGAATTAAAGGAGGAGATTGGGAGAAGAATGAACCAGCCGAGAGAGCACCTGCGAGCAGGGAAAAGAAAGAACCAGTGAGATAAAGTACCGACAGCGCGCGAGAGAGGGAGAACACCAGTGAGTTAGAGAGCACCAGAGAACCAGAGAGCACCAGCGAGCAGGGAGAAGAAAGAACCAGAGAGATCAAGTGCCGATAGCGCACGAGAGAGGGAGAGCACCAGCGAGTTAGAGAGCACCAGAGAACTAGAGAACCAGAGAGCACCAACGAGCAAGGAGAAGAAAAAACCAGAGAGCTAAAGTGCCGACAGCGCGAGAGAGAAGGAGAGCACCAATGAGCTAGAGAGCACCAGAGAACTAGAGAACCAGAGAACCAGAGCACCGACGAGTAGAGAGAAGAAAGAACCAGAGAGATAGAGTCCCGACGGCGCGCGAGGGAGAGCTAGGGCAGGAGCGACGGGGAGAGCTACGGCAGAGCGACGAGATGAAATGAAATGAGCGGGGTCGGGGGAGTTAAAACAGTGGCCCGACCCTGCTCATTTCATTAATAAAACTAATAATTAAATTAAAATAAAAAAATAAATAAAATTTAATTTTAAAAAATGCCCGATATGGGCGTTTTTTGGGGCCGCCGTGTCGGTTAAAATCGACATGTCGGTCCGCTATTTTCAAAATGCCACAAGTCAAATTTAAACCGGTTTTGTGTCGTTTTTGCTCCCAAACCTTCATGTCCGTCGACATGTTGGCCAATATCCACAACACTGCCTCTGGTCGCCAATATACTTATAATTACCGTCAGTTTCTCCTCTCCAAACAACCATCATTTTCCCACCACAACTCCTACCTCATCAACCCTAGCTCACCATCACTGTTTTAAATGCCCTCCGTCATGCTCGACATGTCATATTGGAGGGTTTGTTCTAAAAAACTAGATTATTTCCTTTCGTAAAGGATAAGTTGACATTCTCGGTTTTTTCGTTGTATCGAAAGACACGACTTTTAATATATTATATGTTATTTTATGTTATATTAGCAGACTAACAATATATGTTTAAATTACACACACACACATATATATTACCATTTTATTCTTACATTCAATTTTGTTTAATTATTTCAAGCAATGTTTCTATTTCATATTATAAAAACTGTAAAAAAGTGTAGCACATTTATTAGTTGATTATTTTCATATTTTTAATATAAATTTATAAGTTTGAAAAGACTTATAGTCAATCAAAGATAATTAAATTTTAAATCTTCTTTATTTATTACTGTAGAAAGACCCGTAAATTTAATAATGCTCAAAAGGATCACTTTACAACTTGAGAGAGTACAAATATATAGGAAGAGAAAGGAGAGGAATCCCAATTTAAGATGTGAGATTAATCTAAGAGAGCAATGAGCTACAACATGAGCCAAAGTAATGGGCCTATTTACAAGGCTTTTTTAATACTTCTAACACTCCTTCGCAAGCTGGAGCATACAAGTCGTAAGCACCAAGCTTGGATAAAAACTGATGATATAATGGTCGTGGTAAAGCTTTGGTAAGAATGTCAGCCACTTGTCTCGAAGCAGGTACATGTTCCAATTCCAATTTCTTCAACTGAATCTTTTCCCGAAAGAAGTGACAATCAACTTCAATGTGTTTTGTTTGCTCGTAAAACACTGGATTCTTGACAATATGTATGACTTCCTGACTGTCACAGAACAGAGTTGCTGGTGAGGATAGTTTAACCACCAAATCATTAAGAAGACTCTCAAGCCAGGTAAGTTTTGACATAACAGCCGTCATAGGCCCATAACACGATACTCAGCTTCAGCAGAAGAACGAACAACAACAGACTGCTTCTTGCTACACTAGGTGATAAGATTTCCTCCAAAGTAGGTACATAAATCAATAGTAGAGCGTCAATCGTCCAGAGAGCCCACATAGTCAGCATCAGAATACAGAATGCGAGATAGAGAGGAGGATGGCTTATACACTAGCCCTTGTCCAGGAGCAGTCTTCAAATACCTGATGATACGTTTGACTGCCTGGAGATGAGAGGCCCATGGAGCGTGCATAAAACGACCGACTACTCCAACAAAAAAGAGTCATCAGGTTTCGTAACCGTCAGATATATCAGTTTTCCCATAAGACGCCGATAGTACTCCGGATTCAAAAGCAGCGAATCAGAGTCAGATCCATGAGCACACAACTTGTGGTTGATGTCCATCGGGGTTTCTGCAGGTTTGTACCCTGAGAGGCCCGCATCTTGAAGAAGGTCAAGACAATACTTCTGTTGTGATAGGATAAGTCCATCAGGTCGCCTTGCTAAGATAAGTACCGAAGATTTCCCAGATTCTTAATTTGAAAAACAGAGTTTAAGTGTTGCTTAATTTGCTGTATCCCTGCGGAGTCATCACCAGTAATCAAAATATCATCCACATAGAACAGGAGAATGACAGTCTCGGTCGAGTGGTGACGAGTGAAAAGCGAGAAGACTGTTTGAGATCATAGATTGATTCAAGAAGGTCTCAAGAAGGTAGCCATTTAGAAAAACATTTTTGATATCCAGCTAATGCAGGGACTACTGACGATGAACTGCTAAGGAGATTAGAACCCATATAGAGTTTAACTTGGCAACTGGGGATAAAGTCTCATCATAATCAAGTCCTTGTTGTTGAGTGAACCCCCGAGCTACAAGCCGAGCTTTTAGACGTTCAACTATCCCCTCTGCAGCATGTTTGATTGCAAAACCCCACTTACAACCAACACAACTCTGTCCCGGAGGAAGAGGTATAGGATCCCAAGTCCGATTGGGCTAAATAGCAGTCATTTCCTCACCCATGACCGCACACCACCCCGGATACTGAAGAGCCTCCTGTAAAGAGTTTGGTATAAAAATGGAGGAGAGAGAGCGCAAATTTAAGAAGAGATGGGAATAGGCGATGTAAGGAGACGTAATTTGCCATAGAATGAGCCGTAGATATTGATGCCGGATCGACGGACCGTGAGATCACACCGGTAGGAGGCTACTGCAGGGCATCAGATTTGGGAGAGCGACGAGTGTAAACACGAATGAGAGGTGGTTTGGATTGGACTTGCATGGAAGTAGGTGTCAGAAGGAGAGGTGGAAGGGGAGACGTGACTGGAATCGCGGGCCGAGGTAGAGGAGGTAGAAGAAGATCTGTAGGGATGGTGTGAAACGGTTGGTCTTCCCGAAAGGTAACATAAAAAACGACCATTTTACCATGTGTAGGAGAATAACAAACATACTCCTTCTGGGTGAGAGAGTAGCCAACAAACATAAATTTGGTAGCACATGGAGCAAACTTATCAGTGAATGGAATGAGGTTATGGACATAACACGTATATCCAAAAACACGAGGTAGGAGAGAGAACGGATCCGTTGAAGGGAAAAGGAGAGTGAATGGAGCCATGAAGTTGAGAATGGACGAACAACATGCGATTGATGAGATGACAGACTATAAATGACAAAGTTCCAGTAGAGGGGTGGTACCTGCATTTAAAACATAAGAGATCTAGCGACATCGAGAAGGTGCCAATTTTTTCGCTCGGCCACGCTGTTCTATTGAGTATATGCGCACGAAGTCTGATGGATAATATCAAACTCGGTGTACAGATTTGAGAAGGTTCGGCTGGTATATTCACACATTATCAATGCGAATAACTTCGAAGCAAGTAGAAAATTGAGTATGAGTCTCCACAATAAATGCACGGAAGATAGATGAGAGTTCGACACGATCACAAAGTAAATATAACCAAGTTACGTGCGAGTAATCATCAATAAATGCCAAAATATCGATAATCAAAAACACTGAGAATCTTATATGGTCCCCAAATATCAGAATGCACTAATGAAAAGGAGCTTCGCTTGGAGTAAAAGGAGGAAAAGATACACGATGTTTGTCAAAAATACAAGATTCACAAGTTAACTCTTTAAGGGATACATCTAGAAGATCTTTCTTGAGAATCTGGAGAGGAGCATGCCAAAGGCGACGATGCCAATCAATCGACAAGACAGTGGAGAGAATAGTAGGTGGAACATCAGGAAGATACAACCCATTGGACAGCCGCCCTCTACCAATTATATTCTGCGTTTGTCGATCCTGCACAACAAAGGAGGAGCGTTAGAAGGTTACAGAACAATCAAGATCCTGAGTCAGACGGCTAACAGAGAGAAGGTGAAAAGGGGATCCCAGAACATGAAGAACTGATGATAGAAAGAGAGTTAGAGTAAGGGGCATATAAGCAGCGCCAAAAACCGGTGTGGTGTCACCATTGACCACGATGATGAACTTGGATAAACAGTGTCCAAGTATTGAGGTGGTTGCTGCGAAGAGATGTGATGTGTGGCATCCGAGTCCACAATCCAGTGTGAGCTTTGCGAGATACAAGATATATCTTCACTGGAGATATCGACGCCACAGATCCAGAGGAGCGACTAACCACCCGTTGTAACTGTTGGAGTTGAGCACGCAGAACAGTAATATCATCACTGGGACTGAGGGAGAAGATGTAGTAACATAAGCAGTAAGATGAGGAGGCAGACCATGCTTGCGATAATAAGTGGCCTCAAGGTGACCATCCCGACCGCAGTGAGAACATTTAAAGACGTTACGACCACCACGGTCCCGTCCACGAGAATGCCGTCCTCCACGAGCCGGTGGACCACAAGCAGAAGGAGCAAGAGTAGTGACAGGATGCTGGAGGAGAGCCGAAGTTATATTTGGTGGAGCATCTTGGGGGGGGGGGGAGTCACCTTTAAGAGCATCAAGCAAACGTCCGAGAGGGACGGAGTAACGGTGGAAGACAAAATCTGAGTTCGGACACTGTGAAGATGAGGTGGAACACGTGCCATCATCATGTCAATCCCAACTGCCTTTTGCGCCCATTATGCAACCAAATCCGCGGTGAGAGGCTGATGCTGTATCCATGCCTCAACAAGAGTTTTGGCCCGAGCAACAAAGGAAGTCAAGTTACTGGTAGCCCCAGGGTCAAGGGATTGAAAAACACTGAGTATGTCAAATAGATGCTGAAGAATGTCCTTTTAAGAATAAAGAGAATGAAGATCCTCCCACATGACATGGGCTGTCTCGTGGTACATGGACATCCGATACGGCTCGGTGTCCAGGGAATTGAAGATCCATGATTGGACACCACCATCACCGCGTATCCACTCCTCAGTGGGTATAGTGGGAGGAAGGAGTTCTCACCTCTGTCTGCCTAATTAAACAGATGACGTTTGATACTTTAGAGGGGAAGTATCCTCTAAACTTCTATGCCCAAATCTCCCGTTATTCATTCTCTCTCGTAAAGTTTTTGGATGTGTTGCTTTTGTGCATATTATTGGACCACAAAAAGATTAAATGAATACTGAAGCTAGTAAATGTATTTTTGTTCAATATGCTGCTAACCAAAAGGGGTATAAGTGTTACTTATATTTGTTGCATAAAAGGGTTATATATAAAGATGCTATCTTCTTTGTGCACACTCCATATTATTCAGAAGAAGAAAAAAATATTACATATCCGGAGAAGTATGAAAATGAGAGTTGTATGATGCCCCCACTGTCAACACTCGTAGATGTTCTTTCTCTTAGTAGCTTAGATATTCTAGTTGAAAGGGAATTTCCTTCAAATGATTTTCTTGTCTACAACTGTCACGACCCGTCTTAACAAGATCAGAGTGCGCTTCGGGCGGGTCGTGATGCCACTGACATGCAGAGAGGAGCCATGCCCGCTAAGGCGAAAACAGAGATTCTACAACTAATTTTAAATTGTTATTTTTGAAAGGGATTTAGTTGTTTTTAAAGTGGTGCGTGAACCACAAATAAATAAATAAAAAGTTATTATGCATGCTTTCCTTTTATAAAAAATGAAGCCACAAGAAGTACTGAAATTAAATGAATGCAACTAGTCACAAAGGTAGAAATATCATAAGTGAAATGAACTAATACGATGCTTCACTATAAAAAGTTATCCATGATACAAGAGAAAATGTCTGACGATAACTAATACATGAATAGTAAAAATCCAACAGTAACTGAAACAAAATACATAGAATCTGCTGATACATCAAACCAAAATGAAACCTCCAAGCAAAGTTGAAGTTGGATGAAAAATACTCAGGAACCGGACGGCGCAGTCACGAACTCTAAGACAAATTCAAAGAGAAGGAAAATGTCTCAGAACATAGAAAAAATACATAAAGTTCAAGTTAATAACTTGCATAAAAGTAAGCAAAAGAAACATGAGCTCAGTGAACTAGTTTTACACGTAATAACTTATAACCGGACAAATAATCATGTCTAACAAGATGCTTTTACTTTAATAGCCTACTTCGGGGTTTAGTCTAGCTGTCATACCATAAGCAGAAAACAATGGAGGGTGAAGGTGTTGTCATTTCATTTCTATTCATGTTTAGTGACTCTGTGAATCCAGATATGAGGTATGTGATTACCCTTAGTTTACTTTCTTATCTTCCGTTATAAGTTTTAAATTCTTAGTAGTTGCTTCTTTTTACCTGCTGCATACTAGTTTTAATATTATTTTCTAGTTCTCTTTATATCGCTGACCCGACCGGATGACTGATTATTGTAAAACTGGGAAGATGTGCTACAAATTGGTATCAGAGCCAGGTTTAGGATCACTGGACTCAATAAAGATTTCACAGAGCCATATGAATGTGTAAGAGTAAACTCTTGTTAGTAGAGTATTTTAAGTGCGTTTAAGCCATAGTTTTCGCAAGAGTACGAAATAAATTGCTAAGCCAGATTTCACAGATGCATGATAAATAAATATATTTCTTTTATATGTTCTATCAGGCACCACGAGTCAGTGAACTGGGTGAATCTTCACGTTAGGACCCTGTTCCTAACGCGACTATGGGGGACGCTGACGTGCCACAAGTACCACCAGTTCCAGCAGCTCCAGAGGGCACTGACATAACGTCTCAAATTGCCAAGGCGGTCACTGTTGCCTTGATGGAGTTTCAGAGAGGACTGACTGTAGGGTTTCCAGCTCCAGTGCAAGTGCCATCCCCTGCACCAGCTCCTGGCCTAGCACCCGCAGAGATGACCCTGGAACGCTATTTGAGGAACTTTAGAGAGCTTCAATCCTCGAACTACAATGGAGATGAGACCCCGATGGACACAGACGATTGGATAACAAACACCAGAGATCTGTTGAACGTTTTGGAGTGCCCGAAGAACGAGAAGGTTCCTCTGGCAATTTTCCTCCTCCGAGGTGAGGCAAAGGTCTGGTGGGACAAGTACAGGCAAATGATCCTGCAGGTAAATTGTTGCGAAAATTTCATATTATTTTTAAATAGTATGACCATGCTTTTGGCCAGGTCGTACGTCAGACATGCTTACGTGGGGAGAATTTTCTAGAGCCCTTGCAAGTTGGTTGGTGTCTCCTTCCGCACGACGAGGTCTCCAGGAGAAATATCTTAGGCTTTTCCAGGGGGACAAGACCGTTACTGAGTACGAGCGAGAGCTTACCCATCTGGCTCGATATGCGGGCGTGATGCAGGGAGATCAGGCTGAGAAGTGTAGCCGCTTTGTGGATGGTTTGCGTGACTCGTTGAGGCAGCCGCTGATTACCATGGTCAACGCTGACTACAGGAGCTTAGTGGATACGGCTCGCAGGCTGGAGGCTGATCAGCAAAAAGTTTAGAAGCGAAATAGTTCCCGTACGAAGCGATCTCAGGATTCACATCAGCTGCAACAGAGCAGAAATGACCAAGGGAAGAACTGGAATAAGAAGCTGAAGCCTGATGCAAAGAAGAGTGGTCAGTCTGGAGACAGTAGCAAGGACTACCCCCTTGTCCCAAGTGTCAGCGTCGCCATCCAGGAGAGTGTTTGGCCAGCGCGGGCGTGTGTTACAAGTGTCGTCAACCTGGACACATAGCTCGCTACTGTCAGGAAGTTGGTGCGAATCAGGTAATCAAAACCTAGTTGTATTCATTACATTTATGAAATTACTGTAGATGACAAATGTAATTTGTTCCTGCAGTCGAAGTACGAGGTTGGTGGCTCTAGCAGAGTAGACAAGGGTAAAGCGTTGATGATCACTGATGGGAGACCACAGCAGGGTCGAGATTTAGTGCAGCCCAGAGCGTATGAGCTTGGTCAGCAGGAGGCAAAGGATCAGGAGGATGTAGTGACAGGTAAGTGTTTACTTTGCTTAACAAGTTTATTTAATCCTCCGTAGTGACACTCTTTTCATCTTTGTAAATCATTCATGTAGGCATCCTTATGATTCGTAATTTACCCTCCAAGATTCTGTTTGATACGGGCGTCTCGCACTCGTTTATCGCAGAATCTCTAGTGCGTAAGCTGAATTTAGAAGTCTTTTCAGAGACAGTACCGCTGGAAGTCATGATGCTGAATGGATCCCTTCCGCAGACCAGAGATAAGTGCAAGGTACCAGTGTAGTTTGGTGATACCGAGATTATCGTGGAAGCTTTGCAGCTACCTATTGCAGGATTCGACCTGATCTTTGGAATGGACTGACTTTCGACAGTCAACGCCAGGATTTACTGTAAGGCGAAACAGATACAGTTTGAGGGCCCTAACCAGACTGCATTTTCTTTTCAGGCTTGAAAGGAGTAGTGAAGATGATCATCTCCGCAGTCCAAGCTAGAATGTGCATCAGTAAGGGTTGTGAAACCTTTGTAGTATTGATGAACGCGGGGGCTAAGACTGACTTATCAGAGGTACCAGTGGTGCAGGATTTCCCCGATGTTTTCCCGAAAGAGCTCCCTGGAGCCCCTCCGGATAGAGAGATTGAGTTCCCGATAGATTTGCAGCCCGGGACTACACCGGTAGCCAAATCCCCCTACCGGATGGCTTCAAGAGAACTAACGGAGTTGAAGAGCCAATTGCAGGAGTTGTTTGACTTGGGCTTTATACGCCCCAGTACTTCACCCGAGAGTGCTCCAGTAATATTTGTGAAGAAGGATGGTAGTCTGATACTGTGCATAGACTACCGTGAATTAAACAAAATGACAGTAAAGAACAAATATTCGATTCCCGGGATTGATGATTTGTTCGACCAGTTGATGGGATCGTGCACATTTTCCAAGTTAGATTTGAGGTCGGGCTACCATCAGTTAAAGATTTGGGACGTGTTTATACAGAAGACGACTTTTAGTACAAGATATAGACACTTCGAGTTCGTGGTCATGCCGTTCGGGCTGACCAATGCCCCTTCAGTATTTATGGACCTGATGAACAGGGTATTTCAGGAGTACTTGGACCGTTTTGTTATCGTCTTTATAGATGATATCTTAGTGTTCTCAAGGAGTGCAGAAGATCATGCCGCACACCTCAGGATTATTTTGAGCACCCTCAGGAAGAACCAGTTATATGCCAAGTTCTCAAAATGTGAGTTCTGGCTCTCAGAGATTGCATTATTAAGCCATATCATCAGTTAGAAAGGGGTTAGTGTCGCTCCGAAGAAGATAGAGGCCATTAAGAATTGGCCAAGACCGACGACAGTTTCAGAGGTTCGCAGTTTTTTGGGTCTATCTGGTTACTACAGGAGATTCATCAAGGATTTCTCAAAGATAGCCTTACCACTGACTTCCCTCACCAGGAAGGGTAAAGGCTTGGTTTGGACAGTTGAGTGCGAGTTGGCTTTTGAGGACTTGAAGGACAGGTTGATGACCGCACCGATCTTGAGTTTACCTTCAGGGCCTGACGGGTTTCAGATTTATAGCGATGCGTCAGGTCAGGGTTTGGGCTGTGTTCTTATGCAGCATGGAAAGGTCGTAGCCTATGCCTCGAGACAGTTAAAGGTTCATGAGAGGAACTATCCCGTGCATGACTTGGAGCTTGCAGCAGTCATACATGCTCTGAAGATTTGGAGGCACTATCTCTATGGAGTGCGTTGTGAGATCTTCACTGATCATAAGAGCCTCAAGTATATCTTTGATCAGCGGGAGCTCAATTTGAGATATCGTAGATGGTTAGAGTTTCTATCAAACTACGACGTAGACATTCAGTACCATCCAGGAAAGGCAAACGTTGTAGTCGACGCCTTTAGCCGGAGAGGTTCGTGTTCTTCCCTTCTCACTCAGCAGAAGGAGTTGGTGCGGGAACTGGAGAGACTGGACATCATCGTTGTGCCCCGTTGTAGTTTTGGTTCTGCAAGGTTGAGTTGGATGGAGATTACTTGCGACATTAAGGATAGAATCAGGACAGCTCTACCGTTGGATCCAAAGATGGCAGAGATTTGGATCTCAGTACAGACGGGTCATAAGGAGAGATTCACTATTCAGGATGGTTTATTATTGCATGATGGTAGAGTGTGTATCCCCGATGTTAGCCATCTTCGCGAGGACATTCTATTTGAGGCACACAATTCCAGATATTCTATACATTCGAGTAGCACGAAAATGTATGATGATCTCAAGAAGGTAGTCTGGTGGCCAGGCTTGAAAAGTGATGTCGCAGATTATGTAGGGAAGTGCGCGATGGGAAAGTTAGTTAAGGTCGAGTGCCAAAGGCCTGGAGGCAAGTTGCAGCCACTTCTCATTCCCGAGTGGACTTTTGGGGATATATCCATGGACTTCATCCATGGTCTGCCGAGATCGCAGAGTGGGAATGATTCCTTATGTGTTATAGTTGATTGACTTTCTAAGGTCGCCCATTTCATTCCTCTTAAGAAGACAGATCAGGGTCCCAGATTGACACAGTTATATATAGACGAGATAGTTCGACTTCACGGTGTTCCCAAGACTATAGTTTCAGACCGAGATGACAGATTTACCTCCAGGGAGTGGAGATACGTTCAGGAGCGGTTGGGTACCAGATTACATTTCAACACCGCATTCCATCCCCAGACGGATGGACAGACTGAGCGCACAAATAGGACTTTGGAGGATCTGCTACTGATGTGCATTTTGGACTTTGGAGGAAAGTGGGAGAAGTATGTTACTCTTGTGCAGTTCTCCTACAATAACAGTTTTCAGACGAGTATTGAATGACACCGTTCGAGGCTCTTTATGGTAGACGTTGTCGGACACCGTTGTGTTGGGCTGAAAGTGATGAAAGATCTACCATCAGGGAGTCATGAATTGATAAGACCACTGATAGAATCAAACTCATTCAAGAACGTATGAAGACAGCTCAGGATCGCCAGACCAAGTATCATGATCAGAAACACAGGTCAGTAGAATTCAGGGTTGGAGACTACGTTTATCTGAAGGTCAGACCAGTCAGAGGAGTCTCTAGAGTAAAGCGGATGAAGAAACTGAGTCCCAGATTCGTTGGTCCTTTTGAGGTACTGGAAAGAGTTGGTGAGGTTGCATATAGGTTGGACTTACCTGAGAAAATGAGTGGTGTACATGATGTATTCCACGTCTCCTATCTGAGGAGAGCAGTCAGAGATTCCAGTCCGATCATCAGTACCGAGGAAGCACCAATCGAGACAGATCTTAGTATTGAGGTTAGACCAGTCAGAATCGTGGATTCAAGGATACAAAAGCTCAGGAATAGAGAGATTCGCATGGTCAAAGTCCTTTGGATGAACTGTGGTCGTCCAGAGTATACTTGGGAGCGAGAGGATGAGCTTAAGAACAATGCAGACTATTCTTTCCTCTTTGATTCATGTATGATTATAATTTTCGAGGACAAAAATTTTTGTTAGGAGGGGAGATTTGTAACATCCGTAAGTTTTGACGCGAAATTTATGTAAATTGTAGGGTCGAGTCGCGACGGATTTTGATCGAGACAGCGCGTCATTGAGGTACGTTGTCTGTATGATTTTAAATTTTGCGACGCGTAGCACGTTTTTTGGAGGGGATTGCGTATAATAAAAATTAATAGTTTAGGGGTGCCAATAGCAAGTCTCACCCCATACCTCATGCCGTTATTTTCGAAACCTCTCACCCGATAGTTTTAATACCCGCAACTTCTTAGAACCCGCAAGCCTCATTCTCACGGGAGAAAAGCCGCAAACCGCAGCCCGACGTTCGTCCCTTTCCGCAAGCCGACGATGCCTCCCGCTGCTTTTTGTCGGCCGATCCCCCTCCAGGAATCAACGCCGACATCTCCTCCTTCCTCTACGGGCGCCGGTGAGTACTTTCCTTCCTTCCTTGGTCGTGGAAGAACCGGATTCAACCCTAACCGGTGGAAGTTGAAAACGTTTGGTTCCGGTGAGTTTTATTTCTCCCTTGTCTCCATTCCTTCATGGAAATCCTTCGATTTGGAAGTTAATCTAACCTAAGTTTTCATCCTATTGCCCTAATTAGGTTTTGGAGTACGGAGTCCACCGCAAAATTTGAGTTAAGCGCATTGAGAGCCTCAATCACTCCCACGTAAAGGTAATACACTATGTTAGCCTTTGATTTTGGGTTACCCTAGTATTTTTGTAATTTTTCCAACAAAAATCCTAAGGGGAAAATGTGAAATTTAGGGTTGTCTTGGTTTGCAGGATTTTGGTGGCCTCGGGGCAAGGTTCTGAAAGTCCCCAGCAGTCGGATGTCCTTCGGAAAATCAAATGTCATCGCGCCGAGTGTACGAGCGCCGCACCACCACTATAAGGAAACCTAATTCCTGTTAGTTAGACATATCAAGAAATGTATTTTGTATACGCATATGTAGGTTTTGTACAAACGTCATGACCATGCATAGAAATGTGTGGTGGTACTAAAACGATCGCGAAAAATGTGTAGGATGACACCCTTCTCCAAGACCAAAGTAGTCAGATCATGAACAGTAACGTTAGGTACGAAACCTTTACCCGTATACATAAGCTTGAAATTTGTCCAACCAAGGGCGTGAATGTCCCTTCTAGTCGACCATGAGAAAGTCAAGGGTCGCTTAGTAGTACACCCAAAGAGATGTCCATAGCAGAGTAGCATCAGACCAAAAAGATCGGTAAGTACACAAAAGTCTTTTCGTGCTAGGTAGAGGCGCACTACCTTTCTCATAAGGCATTTGGTACCCTATGAGCAGTATAGTCTTGAGAGTTGACTCCCTTTTGAGACAGTTAGTCGATTCAAGACCGTGTGCGCGCGACACTAGAACAATTGGTTTCGTTTGATGGTCTCGGGTCGTCAGTTTCAGATGCGCGTTAGGAGCTACTCTGCCTAGAGCCTTCCAACTAGATGTGCAGGCTAGAAGCCATCTAGAACTCAAGTATAGACCTGACGTGAGACAGTACACTAGTTAGTAAACGCCGAGACTTGGGTTATTGAACTGAAAGTCATGAACATAGAACAAGTAGGTGTATTAACCAGGTAGTATTGCGAAGGCATGCATAACATTATAGCATAAATGTTTTTAATGCACACAACTATTTTCTAAAGACATGCATTCATCGTATGAGAAAATATTTTTAGTGTCACTAGGAGAAGTTATTTTTCCTTACTCTGACCCCCCCGTGGGCAATGTTTTTTTACAGGTGACCCAGGTAGGAAGCTACGCCTAGGTTGAGCGTTATGTGGAGTCAGTTTGTAGTTGCTTTCACTTTCAGTTTTCTCCATTTTAGCACATACTTGTAGTTGTGGACAATGTAGCTTGTAAATATTTTATATGTCTTGTATCAGACTTATAATATTATTACAGATTTTCAGTCATTTCATTTATATTCATGTTTAGTGACTCTGTGAATCCAGATATGAGGTATGTTGTTACCCTTAGTTTATTTTATTAGCTTCCGTTGTAAGTTTTAAATTCTTAGTAGTTGTTTTTTTTACCTGCTGCATATTAGTTTTAATACTGTTTCCTAGTTCTCTTTATATCGCTAACCCGGCCGGATGACTGATTATTGTAAAACTTGGAAGGGGTGCTACATGATGTACATGATTCTAGTGTATAAATTGATGTAAGGCTTATCAGTTATCAACAACTGTGCTTGCAAAAGTCGCCTAATGGTTTCTGTTACCAGCTAGGCAGGGGCTCGATTCAACGCGTCACACCAAACCAACACTCTCCTCTCAATGTTTGCCTACGATATTAAATAATCTCAGAGATTCATAATTAATTTGGACAAGTTATTAATTAGACGATTTCAGTCTATAAGGGTCTACTTCATAACAAAAAGTGAAGTAAAAATAGATTTTTTTCATGTTTGCCTCCAAGAGAGGTTTCTCTACTCGCCTTAAGGTAAAGCTGAACGGATGACGACGACTAAGCCGTGTTAGCAAATGCTTAGGAATCTTAAATTCTTTTGACCTGCTTTAAGATCACGCGAATACAATATCATGATCAAGATTTCTACACTTACACATACATTTAATATTTGCAAACAAAAAAACTCACATAAAAGGTGGTTTGAAGGAAATTAACTCCCTTGAGAGTGAGGGGAGAGGAATTACCACAAAGATCGAGAATTTGGCGGCTCTAGGCGTCGGAAACCCTATATCGGAGAGGGTTCAGAGCGAAATCCACCGCTAGATCTGATGAGCGGCACCGAAAACACAAATATAAATGAAATTAGTCGAATTTACGACAAACACAAGAGAGAACGACGAAATTATGTCGATCGGAGGGCGGAAATCCTCACAAATAAATTAGGGCAAAAACTGAAAATGAGAGTTAGGCGAGGATCCTTACCCAAGGAGACTAGATCTTGGCTCAAAAATCCACGAAGTGGGGTTTCGGGCGAAACCCTAGGAGTTCCTCTAGAGATCCACCGTCCGAAACAGAGAGTTAGGGTTGACGGAGAAGAACACTGTCTTTTCCCTCACTGGCCGGAGGAGAAGGAGAAAAGGAAGGGACTGCTGCTGAAACCGTCGGCCCGAGGAGGAGCAGGAGGAGCAGCCGTCGGATCCGGGGTCTGCCGGCCAGAGGAAGAGAAGTGGAAGAGGCGCCGGTCCCAGATGGAGCGATCTCCAGCCACTAGAAGGCGATGCAGGGGCTGACAGGCGCGCGAGAGGCGGAGACGTGATCGTCAGAGTGCGCAGGACGCGGAAACTGGAGTTGCGGCGCGCGAGAGGAAGCTGAACCAGAATAAATGAAGTATTGGGGGAAGGGTTGGCTCGTTCTCAGGTTATAAGAGGGAAATAGGGTTTGTTATTATTATTATTATTATAGAATTGTTACATTCTTCCCTACTTAGAAAGTTTCGTCCCGAAACTTCCCGAGGATTCTCTAAATGGGCCAAAACAACGAAGATTCAGACGACATACACTCCAAACACGCATTTGTCAACTAACGCGTGGAAGCTAACTATGAAAAAAATACTGAAAGAACAAGAAAGTCGGGCGCAAAGACTTACTAAAAATCAAGAGAAGAGTTGCAGATACTTGCTGCGCATGCAGACTCGAGTTCCCAGGTGTACTCCTCAGACTTGTCATGCACCCAAAGTACCTTCACGTTAGGAATGGTTCTCTTACGAAGCTTGCATTCTTGATATTCGACGATCTTCACGGGCTCGACTGGATAAGATAGATTGGCTTCAGGAATCACTGGAACTTCTTCAAGAACACGATTATGATCGTGGATGTATTTTCGAAGCTGACTGACATGAAAGACATCATGGACACCGGCCAAAGAAGCAAGTAGCTCCAGACGGTAGACAGATCCTCCAATACGTTCTGAGATGGCGTACGGTCCCAAGAATCTCGGGCTGAGCTTATGATGGCGACCAAACCGTTTCACTCCAGGAGTATGAGAAACCTTCAGAAACACTTGATCACCCACAACAAATTCTAATTGACGGCGGCACTGATTTACATACTTTCTCTGTCTATCAATGGCACGACTGAGTTGAAGACGAGCCTTCTTGGTGGCTTCTTCCATTTCCTGAAGTAACCCCGGGCCCAACGCCACCTTCTCACCAACATCTGACCAATAGAGCAGGGTCCTACAACGACACCCGTACAACGCTTCAAAGGGGGCCATCTAGAGGCTCTCTTGATAGCTGTTGTTTTAGGCGAATTCAACCAAGGGTAGATGTTCATCCCAAGCTCCCTTGTAGTCCAAAATATAACAACGTAGCACTTCAAGAATCTGATTAACTATCTCAGTCTGGGCATTAGTTGTCGGGTGGTAAGCAGTGCTTAGGTTGAGATCAGCGCCCAAAGCTTGCTGAAACCCCTTCCAGAAGTGCGATACAAATCTCGAGTCACGATCAGAAATGATTCGCAGAGGAATCTCATGGAGTCTAACAATCCCTGAAACATAAATCCGGGCCATCTTCTCGGTGGAATGACCCTCCTTATACAGAATAAAATGAGCCACTTTAGTCAAGCGGTCCACAATAACCCAAATCGCATCATGCCCTCTCAGAGTGCGAGACTATCCAGTGATGAAGTCCATAGAAACATCTTCCCACTTCCATTCAGGGGATAGACAGATGTTGCAAAAGACCACCAGGATGCTGATGCTGAGCCTTCACTTTCTGGCACGTAAGGCATCGAAAGATGAAGCGTGCAATATAATTCTTCATATCAGGCCACCACACTATCTGCTTCAGGTCGTTATACATCTTGTTGTTGCCAGAATGGTCAGATGTGCGGGACTCGTGAGCTTCTAGGCAAATACAATCCAACAACTCAGGAACATCGGGAATGCAGAGGCGGCCTCGAAAACGCAAAACATCATTAGAGATGGAGAAATCTGGGAGAATTTCAAGTTCAACCTGTCGGCGAATGCGCAGGAGTGCGGGATCAGATGGCTGCAGCTCCTTTACCTGTTCTACCCATAACGGACCAGAGACTTCCCCTTGACCTCCAGGTGAGAAGGGTATGCCCATCCGCTTGAGGTCGTCAACCAGGGCTGCGAGAGAAGCTGACATAGGTGCACAGACGACAAACATAAGTTGAGCCGAAAGGAGCGAGCCTCTTCCGATTGATTTCTCGATCCTCCTTCCCACCACTAGGGTTTCTCCAAACTTAAAAGGAGTCATCCTGCTAAAATTAGAGAGATCCACAAATCCCTTGCACTAGGGTTTAGAATCCAAGGTGTATACGAGTAAGAACAGAGGGATGAAAAACTTACACCTTCGTCAAGGTGTCCTTTAGAATACAAGAAAAATCAGTTTTGATGCATCTAATTGATGAAAGAAAATTTAGATTCCATAATGGGGTGCTGGGATTTCTGTAAGTGGAGAAATCAAAAGCCATAATATATAAGATTGCCCAAAGGAGGCATGCGAAGCATAGGACTTTGAGGCATAATCACTAGACTAAAAAAATAGGGTTTACCTTGTCTAAAACGACAACTGATGGGGAAAAATGGAAGTCGAGGCATGAGCTACCTGGTTGACGAGTCACTGGGAGCCACTGGGGGAGTCGTTGATGGTTTTAGACAAGCAGAGCGGAGGGGGGTGGGATCGACGAAGACTAGGCAAAGGGCGGTAGCTCTAGCTTGAAGAGGTGGCGAGGAGATTGCTGAAGGCGAGAGATTGAGACATCTTTGTCGTGCGACCGCGAGAAACGAAACTTGGTTTCAATTTAATACGGGGGAAGAAAATAAATTGTGCCTCACGTTTTAAGAGGGGGAAATTTGGGGGTGGGGTGAGGGAATTAATTCCTCTCTTAAGTTGCCAATTGTGTCCTTACTAATTAAAATCTTCTAAGTTAGTACGCTACACTACTTTGAATTTTGAATCGAGGCGAGAAATTATTTGCAATATATTATTTTGTGATATTTAATTTTTAAATAATGTAGCAAAATCGCAAATGTGAACAATTACCTTTATTTGATGGCAACACATGATTTTTTACTCGCGCTCGATCCCTGCAATAATGATCCACTTTTCATTTAAATCTACGAGTATTACAAATCTCCCCTCTTAATAAAATTTTCGTTATTGAAAATTACGAACATACCTTAGTCAAAAAGGAAGGCATATTCTTTATTGTATCGGAGTTCATTTTCTCTTTCCCAAGTATACTCTGGTCGACCGCCGTTCATTCAAAAGACCTTTACAAAACAAATCTCTGTGCTTCTGAGCTTCTGAATCCTTGAGTCTACTATCCTGACTAGCTTAACATTGATACTAAGATTTGATTTGATTGGTGCAAACTCAGTACTGATCACCTGACTAGGATCTGTGGCAACTCTTCTTATATAGGAGACATAGAATACATCATGTAATCTACTTATTTCTTCGGGTAAGGCTAACTGTATGCAACCTCACCTATGCATTCAAGTACCTCGAAAGGACCAACGAACCTTGGACTCAATTTTTTCATTTGCTTGATTCGAGAGACGCCCTTGACTGGTGTGATTAGATAAACATAGTCTCCAAAGTTGAATTTTACTAATCTATATCTCTGATCATAATATTTGCCCTGACGATCCTGAGCTATTTTCATGTGCGCCTGAATGGGCTTAACACGAGCTGTGGTCTTGTCAATCCAAGCTTCTTTGTTGGAAGACCTCTCTTCACTCTCAGAACAACATAACGGTGTCCGACAGCGTCTAACATGAAGAGCCTAAAAGGAGCATTCCAATACATGCCTGAAAACTATTATTGAAGAAAATTCAACTAAGATGACATATTCCTCCAAATTATCTCCAAACTCTAATATATACATACAAATCATATCTTCCAGTCTGGGGGTGGTTGAATTTTAACTTATTCAAACGCTCCTGAACGTACTTCCACTCCTTAGAGGTAAATCTGTCATCTTTGTCTAAAATGTTAATCTTCGGAACACCATGCAGTCAAACTTATCTCATTTACGTATAACTCAGCCAATCTCGGACCCCGATATGACTTCTTATTAGGAAAGAGGTGTGCAACTTTAGAAAGTCGGTTCACAGTAAACTATAGAGAATCATTCCCACATCGAGATCTGGGAAATCCATGAACGAAATCCTTTAATATGTCTTCAAAATTTCACTATAGAATAGAAAGTGGCTGCAACTTGCTCCCTGCTCTCGGGCATTCGACTTTAACTAACTTACAAATTTCACACCTTTTAACATACTCTGCAACATCACCCGTCATTCCAGTCCACCATACTGACCTCTTAAGATCCGCGTACATCTTCGTATAACCCGGATGTGTAGAATATCTGAAATTATGAGCCTCAAAGAGTATATCATCGTGGAGATGACTAACATCTGGGTTGAAAACTCTTCCGTCGTGAAGCAGTAAACCCTCCTGAATTACAAACTTTCGATTTGACTTTTCTGAGTCAACTTTCAAATCTGTTGTCTTCGAATCTATGAGTAAAGTCAGTATTATTCTGTCTTTAATGTCACAAGTGACTTCTATCCAGCTTACACTTGCAGAACACTTACTGGTGCGCGGTATCACACTGATCTCCCGTCTCTCTAGAGCTCACGCTAGATCCTCATACTAAATAGTAAGGGAATAAGTTGAACTTCTGCTAAGAGCATCAACTACCACTTTGCTTCCCCCTGGTGTTATTAGATATCTACATCATAATCTGATAAAAACTCTATCCACCTACGCTGCCTCATATTGAGCTCTTGCTGATCAAAATATATTTGAAGCTTTTGTGGTATGAAAAACTGCACAACGAAATCCTGTAAATGTAATGTCTTTAAATCTTCAGTGCATGAATGATAGCTGCTAGTTCTAAGTCATGCACAAGATAATTCTTCTCGTGCTCCTTTAATTGTTTGGAGGCAAAGGCTATGACTTTTTTCATGTTGTATAAGCATACAACCAGGCCTTGACTCAAAGCGTCGCTATAAATTTGAAAGACATCCATACATGGAGTTAAACACAATATTGGTGTGCTCATCAACCTGATTTTCAACTCTTCAAAAGTAAGCTCGCAGTCAAATGTCTAACAAAAAACATTTCCTTTTCTGGTGAGCGTGGTCATCAGTAAAGCTATATTTGAGAAGTCCTTAGTGAATCTCTTATAATAACCCGCCATGTCTAGAAAGTTGTGAACTTCAGTGACTGACTTCTGCTTAATCAAACTTCGATTGTTTCTATTTTCTTTTGATCCACTGCTAGACCTCTCTGACTGATATTGTGACCCAAGAAGGTAGCCTCTGAAAGTCAGAACTCACACTTAGAAAATTTCACGTACAATTGATTCTCCCTGAGAGTGTTCTAAACTGTCCTGAGGTGATTGACATGATCTTCTTGACTCTTTCAATAAATTAGGATATCATCAATGAACATGGTGACAAATCGATCTAAGAATTTTTGAATCACTCTGATCGTCAAGTTCTTAAAGGAAGATGAGGTATTAGTCAATTCGAATGACATGACTACAAACTTATAGTGCCCGCACCTCGTGCTGAAAGCCATCTTGTGAAAGCCATCTTCTGAACATCCTCATCCCGAATTTTCAACTGTCTGGATGCAAACACTATGATGTTCTTATGCTTCCTAAAAAACGCGTCGTAAACCTTTGCCTGAAACATCACTGTAAGGCTGAAACATATTTACTCTTGACGGCAAGTATAATACTTGCGTGCTCCGTGTTTAATTTTCTATTCCTTAAACACTAATCCGCATTTACTATCCAACTGAAGGCTTTCCACTTTCATGATAAGTGAATTCAAAGGTGGCGTTATCTTCATTAAAATCTTAATGGATCTCCCATACTAACTTAATAGTCCAAGAAGATTGAGGGACTCCGTAATTAGCTTCGGATCTCTACAAAGAGTCTCAAAAGTCCAACTTCTGTGAGTGGAACTTGCACTTAGGCAAATTTACATATAGAGTTAATGATACTCTCTATAAGAGCACTCAAAACCATCCTATCTATGAATACATAAGGATGTTCTCGAGGAAGAAAAGGAGGAACCAATCTCAAAATTCTCAAAACTTCTTATTCAACAATATATGCAGAGGACGCTGAATAATCTGAAGGGCATACACACCGACTCGTAGTCCCCAACCTTTGCGTGGAAAGTTGACGACTAAATGTCTTCTTTACCATTTTATAGTTGATGGAAATCTTTTTTATAATGTAAGTTAGAAAAAGCACAAAACTCTTTGAATTGGTCATTAAAATCATAAATCTTAGGGAGTCATTACTTATTCTTGCTTTTGAACTTATACAACTCATGATAGCTGACAGACAACTTAAAATTGTTAACCTTCATGACAAAAGACGAGTCATTCTTAAAGGCAGCGTTGCTATACTTAATAATATCAATTCGAGCAAGCTCATGTCATTGAACTATTAACTGTGCTACTCTGGGTGTCATGCTGTAAAAGTCTGGGTTATGCGTAAAATTTTAGGAATGAGTTTTGTTTAAGACATGTATCTCTATGACATGATTGAGAGTATCAGCTGCTCCTCAGGGAAAAATATTTGATGGTTCTCAAACTAATGGTACCTCCTAAACTTTTTTTGATTTCAACATATATCAAGCTAGAAGCACATCATAATTGATCTTAAAACTCATAATTTTCTTTAGCGACATCACAACAATACTGAAAACTCCTTTCATACCTCGAGACGTTGGAGTAAACTTGTGAAGACCCTAATTTTAGGCTTCCCAAATGATTCAAGAATTGAACATGTTTTCAATAAATAAGGTCGCAGCATCACAGTACAAAGAACATGAATATCAGAAATTTTATTCATTCATTTGTTTATTTACATCCGACGATTAAGCGACTATAAGTATCCATCTATACTCAATACAAAAATCACAATCTGCATCGGTACATGAAGCTTTGTGCCTTTCCTAAGCTTCGCCGATGCCTATAAAAATCTTCAACCATATCTTCGTGAACTCTTCCAGCGAAATCCCTTTCCGAGCACTGGAAGTGGTTCCTGTTGACTAAAAAATGGGTCCACAATGGGTTAGTCATAAAAATATGACTATGCGAGATAAGTATTTCGTGAATAGTCATAAATGCAAATAAGGAGAGATAGCAATATGCATACATTACAATAAATCATCAATTTATTTACTCTCAATACTGAATCTTAACTTGCCCCTTAATTTTAGTTACATAAAATAGGAAATGCTCAGGTATGCAAACTTGAATTGGGCACACCCTGAAGGGTGAAATTGTAGGCTCACACCTATTGGTGAATCCATCAGTAGATGCCTCTACATCATAGGATTTGAATCTTTCACATTTCCCTATGCAGAGTTTTAAATTAATTCTTATCTTGATCGTAATTTTCGCGAAAACATTAATTTTTAAAAATAATCCCCTCAGAAATATGTATCGCTTTCATGTTTTTCTCTCGCCCACATTTTATTCCATAGCGATATATCATTGAGTTTAAACTCATATGCACAGACAACATTTATTTTAAAAGGTAAAACAAAAATAGAAAATTACGTGAATAAAACTTAATCCAAGAAATAAGAAACTCACTAATGCCTTGCCTTTATCTGCATTATTGCTATGATTATCTTGCGACATCATCCTCTTGTTCTTGGGCCTCAGAAACTACTAAAATTGTATGCACTTTTATTTGGGTTGCGTTACTTGATATTTGTAGCAGTAATGTTTTTAAAAAGATTTACGATAAAATTTAAACCCGTTTAAAATTTCAAAAGTAAACAAAAATGACAAAAAATCTTAATACGAGCTGTCCAACCAAAACAGTCCTCGACCGAGACTGCAAATCTCAACTTTAACCGTTCAAACGGCACAAAATAGCCAAAAACGGCTCTTAAATAGCTCTTAAAATATGCAAATCGGTCATATAAAATGAAGCAAACCCGTAATTTGACTAATCAACACAAAATTGCCCCATAAACAGCCTTAAAAAGTGCTGTCCAAAATTTTCCAGCAAAATAAAATGGCTGTCCAGCATATACCAGCCCCCAAAATTTTTATCCAACAACAAAATCAGCACTTTAACACCCCAAAGAGCCCAAAATAGCAAACTAGAGAAGTAATAACTGAAGTCTTTAATTTCAAGGACAGCTAAACACTTAGAGGGGTGAATAGACTTTCTAGTCTATTATAATTATCTTTAACTTAATGTATTGTGAGTTAGTAGTTTTATGCTTTTAAGACACACCACAAAGAACACACATAGAATTTATAGTGGTTCCCCAAATTATGGGTACGTCCATCGTCTCCCAACTTTCTAACTGCTTGTTAGACAATGCACTTCTCCAAAAACTCAGCTCCTTAGAGCTTACAACGCAGATCCTGCATGATCTCTTAGTCTCCTCCAAGACTTACAACTCAGGCATAAAGCCCTACCTCAGAGCAAATCTGCTTCTACAACTCAGTGATCAAATGATCACCTACCTCAGACTTGAACCCAAGTCCTACAACTCAGGCTCTGGAGGTTAGCCCTACCTTAGAGAGAATGACTCTCCTACAGCTCAGGCACAAGGCCCTACCTCAGATCCAAAGCTGGATCCTACCTCAGACCCAAAGGTCCTACACTCAGAGAGAATGACTCTCCTACAGCTCAGGCAAATTACCCTACCTCAGACACAAAGGCCCTATAACTCAGATCCACACAGGATCCTACCTCAGACCCAAAGGTCCTACAACTCAGATCCAAAACTGGATCCTATAACTCAGATAAAAAAAACTAGATCCTACCTCAGGCAAATCTGCCCTACCTCAGATCCAAACTTGGATCCTATCTCAGCCTTTATAAATCAGGCCTACACTCAGATCCAAAAGGATCCTACAGAAAAGAAATGAGTTTGGTTGGTGTTGATTTGACACCAGAGAAATTTCTATATGTCAGCTTCCTGAGCTGAGTTATCTCAGCCCTAACTACTTCACAACACTAAGAAACTGATCTTCAATAAGCTGCTGCTAGTGTTGGTAGTATCTCAGAAATCAAGTCTCTGAACTTGCTGTTGTTTTGCACTTCAAACAACTTACTCTGACTGCAGAAATCTAAAGGCTCTGCTCAGTCTTCTCTTTCAGAAAGCTTTTCTGATCTTGCTGTAGCTGATGAAGATTGTTACAGCTAACTGGAAGAACTTTTAGTTCTGCTGGACTTTTTCTTCTTCAAGCTCGGCAACAATGACGAGGAAGATGAAATTCAGCCGCAACTGTTTGAAATGAATAAAACACTAAAAGTTAAAGTTCCTTCAGTCCATCTTGTCCCTCTTATCTTCCGCCGATTAACGTCTCCAAGAAGCATTGGGGACCACCTGTAGTTGTTGATTACAGCTTGCTTTATCGGAAGAAGATGTACAGTAGACCTCCGACGCTATTTGTCGTGTTCTGTAGCTTTCCCGCAACTAATTTGAACTATGTTGACTTTGTTGACTTTGACTGACGTCAACATTTATGGACTTAGCCAAATTCTCAGATTCAACTGCATGCGTTGAGTGAATGACCTTCACTCAACGAATCTGGACTTAATCAAATTCTCTGTACCATCAGGCGTTGAGTGCGTTGAGTGAACTGACTTCACTTATTGCCTCTGGACTTAGCCAATTCTTTAGCCTTTCTTAGGGTTGAGTGCATTGAGTGAGCTGACATCAGTCAACGCACTCAACGCCTAAGCAAAGCTGAAGAATTGGCTATGTCCAGAAGCGTTGAGTGAAGCCAGTTCACTCAACGATTGATGGTGCAGAGAATTTGAATTCTGTTGACTTTGTTGACTTTGACTGACATAATAACCAAACCAATAAAGTGGAAGAGAAGAAATTTCTTTACAACAAGAGAGGAGAGGAGAAGGGCGCGGTATAACAACTACACAGAAGTAGCTCGAGAACAACAGCAAGGAGCAGCAACAGCTCGGGAGCGGCAGCAAGCCCTAAACCAGGGGCAGATGCATCAACAGGAGAGCAGCAGAAGCAGGGAATAACAGAGGGAAGTAGTAGCAGCAGCCCTAAGAGGCATAACAGAACAACAACAAGCCCTAAACGGTACGACAGAACCGTCGACACAGAAGAATAGACGATACAACAGAGTCGTCGACGCAGTAGAGTCGACGACATAGCAACAGCGATAGCTCAGAAGCAGTGACAATTCAGAAGAACAGAGAGAAAGACAGGGATAAAAAGAAGAAGAAAAAGAAGAAGAACAAGAAGGAGAAGAAGTCGGTGTAGCAGAAGTAGCAGAGAGAAGAAATCGCAGGAGCAATGTAGCGGCAGAGTGAAATCTGCGGGAGAAACAGAGCTCAGGCTCGTTTTAATAACAGAGGGGTAAGCGGTCAGCGGCAAGAAAAGCCACGGGCTGAACCAGGTGCCACCCAAATTAACCCCAAGAGCCAACATGTGGCATAACCAAGTGGCAATTCTAGCTACTACCACACCAACCCAACCAGCACACCAAACCAAACCAATCAGCCCAACAATATCAGTCAGCACATTACAAAGCCCATAATTAAATGGCAGCCCACTTACCAAAGGTAGTCTACTTGCAATGGCTATTGGCACCCCCAACAACTTAAATAACGAACATTAAACAATAAAACGAAATGGCTATTGGCCTCTTGATCGTCATCGGGGAATTAATTAATTTAATTGGCGCATTTTTGCGTCGTCGCAAAATTGGTTAAGTAATTCCACATTTGGTTGAATAAGCAATCTGACTATGACCTCTGCTAATCAGTCCATATCCATAATTAGATACAACTCTGTTATAATAGGAATGTATACTTCTATTATAGATTTAGACTTTTCAAGTTGACAACTATTTGTATAGCCAATATGCATAAGAGAGTAGTTCAACACCAAAACTCCCAATACTGACATGATTACAAGAAATTTTATATTGGTAAGTAAAAGATCCTATTATGAACGAGGCGATGAACTCATGCTAAAGGGAATGAAACATGATTTGTAACATGACATATGATAAAATAAGGTGATAAATAATTCTACTGAATTTGGTTGAATATTACCATAGGAAGAGTAAACGTTTCCCTTAAGGATTTTGATCTTTTAATTGAATATCCGCATAAAGCGATATCCACTGGAACTCATCCTTACACAGGTTACTGTCTTGACTATATACACTAACTTGAGGATCTTCTTCCATAGAAGTCAATCTTGGATAAGAACACATATTGATCTGAGAAAGTAACCTCATGTGGCATCTTGACATGATCTATGATTTGTTATATGAAATACAAAAAATTCAAGATTTGCACTAGGAAGAATCATAAATAAGGGATAACAAAGTCATGATTTTATCAATAATTATTTCTGACTTCGAAATGTTTGGTGATACCAAAGAATTAAACATCCACTAAATTTCTGCATTGAACTTAGCATTGGAAGAAATCTTGTATCACCAACACATAAAATTATGGATAATGTTTTAGCGACTCTAACGTCCAAGAAATAATTCAGATGAAAACCTAATAAATTTCTGCAATGAACTTAACAATGCAAGACATCTCATATCACTAGCACATAGACTTATGAATAATGGTTTAGGGATTCTACGTCCAAAAAATGATTCAGATGAAAACGTAAGTGTGAATTTTTCAGGTCATGAGATCCTAAACCTCCCTCTGATATCATTTGTAACACTCCAACCTAGTTTAACAACGAATCAGCAGTCCAGTTCGAGCCCCACGATTAAGAAGCAAACTAAGCAAAAATAATAAAACTTGTACATAACAAGTATAAGTAAAAGTACTAAATGAAAATTTAGAGCGGAAGTAAGATATGCGATTATGGGTAAATAAAGTTACCTCATATTTGATTCACAGAGCAAACTAGTAAAGAAAAGTACTATATAATCTAAATTACTGAAAGCTTAAATAGTGTCTATTAAATTGAAAACATTAGATGATTCAATACATAAGGTTCATAAATAAAAGAACAAGATCTGAAAGGAAACACAACTGAAGGGAAAGGCAAACAAAAATGATTCCAATACATGATATCCACAAGGATAATTCTCCCGATCTTGAAAGAAAGTTGGACTTTCAACACATCGCGGGGGAGTTATTTTACCCGATTATCACCAAACCCTACATCTCATTTGTGGTGGGTTTTCTAGCCAATTTATGCACAATCTTAAAGTGCATCACTGTAATGCTGCTCTTTGGATTCTCAAGTATCTAAAAAAGGACCATGGAAAGAGCATTATTTATCAAAATCATGGTCATCTTAAAGTTCACATGTACTATGATGCTAATTGGCTGGCTCCTCCTCTGATAAAAGATCTACAAATGGATATTCTATCTTTGTGGATGACAATCTTATTTCATGGAGGAGTAAGAAGCAGAATGTTGTTGCTCATTCTTCTACTGAAGCAGAATATCGTTCTATTGTCATTACAAATGTGAGTTCATTTAAGTTAAATCTATTTTGGGCGATGTGTGGTTTTGTATCCTGGAGGTCATAAACTTGCACTGTGATAATCAAGTTGTTTTTCACATTACCAATAACCTGATTTTTCATAAGAGGACTAAATATATAGAGATTGATTGTCATTTTGTGAGGGAAAAAATTCAGAACAAAATCATTACTATTGTGTTTGTGCCTTCTTGGGACCAACTAGCTGATCTTTTTGCATATAGTTAACTTAATGATGTGAAGTAGAAAAACTCTATATTTAAGCGTGCTCGGGCGAGTGTAGTATTGTGATGGGTGACCTCCTGGAAAGTCTACATGTTGTCTGCTTAACTGTAATTACCCTCATCAAATGAGGTCTACTGTTAGAGACCCAACCTCAATAACACGCCATTGGAGTTAGCTGCTGCGGCCAATCAGATTCATAGAGATGGGTTGGGATCACTGGTCTGCAGACCTGTTGCACGCCCATAGTATACTGTGGTGTTATAAAAGTTGAGTCGGAAGGAGCGAGCCTCCTCCGATTTGTTTCTCGATCCTTCTTCCCACTATTAGGGTTTCTCCAATCCTAAGAGGAGTCAACCTGCTAAAATTAGAGAGATCCACAAATCCCTTGCACCAGGGTTTAGAATCCAAGATGTATAAGAGTAAGAACAACGGGAGGACAAACTTGCCCCTTCGTCAAGGTGCACTTTAGAATATAAGAAAAATCAGTTTGATGCATCTAACTGATGAAAGAAACTTTTGATCCCACAATGCGCTGCTGGAATTTTTGTAAGTGGAGAAATCAAAAGCCATAATATATGAGATTGCCCAAAGGAGGGAGAATATATAGGACTAAGAGGCATAATCACTAGACTGAAAAAATAGGGTTTTCCTTGGCCAAAACAAAGACTAAAGTGGAAAAAATGGAAGTCGAGGCGCGATCTACCTTGTCGACGAGTCACTGGGAGCCGCTGGGGAGAGTTGTCGATGTTTTTAGACGAGAGGAGGGGGAGGGGGGAGAAGATCGACGGAGACTAGGGTAAAGTTAGGTGGTGACTCTAGCATGAGGTGGTGGCGATGAGATCGCTGAAGGAGAGCGACTAAGACTTCTCTGTCGTGTGGCTGTGAGAAACAAAACTAGTTTTCGATTTAAGATGGTGGAAGAAAATAAACATTGCCTCACGATTTTATGAGGGGGAAAATTGAGGGGTGGGTGGGTGGGTGGGAATTAATTCTCTCTCTTATGTTGCCAATTCTTCACTCACCAATTAAAATCTTTTTTATTTAGTGCGCTACACTCCTTCGAATTTTGAAGCGAGACGAGAAATAATTCGCAATTTATTATTTTGTGATATTTAATTTTTAAATAATGTAGTGAAATCACAAAATGCGAACAATTACCTTATTTGATGGCAACACATGAATTTTTACCCGCGCTCGATTTCTGCAATAAGGATCCACTTCGGATTGAAATTTACGGGTGTTATAATCAGTAGGCGCTGTGTTGGACTGTGAACGCAACATGCCTCCATCTCCTCAATATTCATAAGCTTCACTAGTATGGGCAAAGTACTGTGATTGTGCACCAAACTGTTGATCAACACCATGGTTACTTTTTCCACCACGACCACCGGTCCCCTAACCAAGGGGGCAAGATAAGGTTGCAAGAGATAACAAATCTCCTTAGTATGGCCTTTCCGCCCTTTGGTTCCACACATCAGAGGGGTGTGATCTGGTGGACCATGACCAAGCCCAACAAGATCAGAGTGATTAGTCTGAGCGATGTGAACAACAGAGTGACGATGATTCTCATCATTGAGGATCATACTGAATGCTTCCCTAAGAGAGAGAAGAGTCTCACGATGAAGAATGTGTAAGAGAATAGTATCCTCTATGTTGAGGCCCATAAGGAAGACAAATATCTTTGTTTCTACTCCATAATGTGACAAGTGAGCTCATAGATTTGCGTCGAGCTACGAACCTGCAAGTAATTCTCACAGGATCGAGTCCAAATTTCATCGGTAGAGCCCATGAGCATATAACTACAGTACACCAATGAGATATATAGTGGAGTAACCATGAGACAACCAAAGAATTATCTGCATCCCATTTCTTCCATGAGGGATCGTATCATGATGGTTTAATAATGGTTCCATCAATATGCTCGTACAACTGGTGACTACGAATATCATGTTGTGCGGCCCTGAGCCATTCAAGGTAATTGTGCCATCAAAGCAACGATAGTGATCATTAAACGATCCAGATATGCCTGTGGCTCGAGGGTGATCACTTGACATGGAAGGAACAATGAGTGGACGAGAATATCAGTAGAATCACCATGGGCAAGGTAGTGGCTCACTAGAAAGAATCCAATTCAAAAAGATATTGTATGAAGAAGCATCAATCCTACGTGCTCCATGTAGATAGATCCATCAGAGAAGTTACCATAGGATGTTACCATGATGTCTGACAACTTCATGAAGGACAAAATGGCTGGAGACCAATGTCCGCCCGCTGGACTGGCGGAGAGAAACCGGTTGTGGCCCTAGACCAAAGGAGCTGCGTTAGGTAGAGGAAAAGGAGATGCCAAAACTTGATGAGAAGTTGTATCTATGCTGGAGAGAAGCTACTATTGCCCTTGACTGGCGCTAGGTACCAAGAAAGAGCGGAGGAGAACAATGCGGCTCACTGGAAGCGACAAGTGGAGGAGAACGACACAGGAAGCGGCTATAGTCGACGCGGAGCGAGATAAACTAACCAATTCGAGTGGCGAGAGGAATAAAAGCAAGCGTCGACAGCGTTGGAGCAAGAATAGCTAGGTCAGCTGTCTCGTCACTCTCTGATACCAAGTCAAGCGGAGCTGTTGGATGAAAAAAAGTTTTATTAGGTTAAAACAATTACACCCATACAAGTGACCTAATTTAATAAATAAGCAAACAAACAACCATCACAAGACATGTGACATACGTGCGATACAAAAATATTACATATATTCAACTTAGCCTTCCGGTCAAGATATCTGTTACGGGCTGCGTATTATGTTATGGGGTCTCGAGCACCGAGCCCTTTTATCCTTATTATTATGTTTGTCTTAAGTTATGGGGTCTCGAGCACCGAGCCTTTTTTATTATGTTTGTCTTATTAGAGTCATCTTGTAGCCTATATAAAGGCATGGGTATTGTATGTTTGGGACATGAAATGAAGTTCTAGTTTTCCTTGTCCCCTTGTTGTGAGATATTGGTGGCTCTCTCCTCCAACGAGCAACCCCGCTTAGGCAGCCGCGGTTCCGGCTCCACGGTACCCTCCACCACCGCCATCTTCTCCGCCTCCGGCCACTACTGCAGCGAGTTAACACGGTTACGGAAGTAGGCCCGTAACAACTTGGTATCAGAGCCAGGTTCCAGGTCCCTCCCACGGGTCTGCAACAACCACACCTCTGCTTCTACATCCTAGTCGTGTGCTGCTCCGTCGAAATCGATCCCCGTCGCGTGCAGCTCCGTCGAAATCGACCCTGTCGCGTGCAGCTCCGTCAAAATCGATCCCCGTCGCGTGCAGGTCCGTCGAAATCGACCTCGTCGTGTGCAGCTCCGTCGAAATCGATCCTCGTCGCGTGCAGCTCCGTCGAAATCGACCCCGTCGTGTGCTTCCCCGTCGTGTGCAGCTCCGTCGACATCAACTCCAGCTGCCACCTCCGTGGAAATCAAGCCCGCTCGCCCCTCTTCTTCCGCGCGAGCTTTCCCTTCCCACAACGACAACTATCGATGCTCTTTCCACAGCATCTGCGCCGCTGCTCGTTTACTTCGAGCCCCAAAATCCTCGAGCCCATCCCCGCTTCTTTGTCTCGAGCCCTGCACCAATAAAAGCATCGGTTTTAGGCGTGCATTTCCTGCGCCTCTTTTTTCTTCCTACCTCGAGCCCCACCCCACATCCTGTAGCCCCACCCACATCCCGTTTTAATATTACAACTTTGTTTCCTCCGTTGAGCCATAACATATAAGATATTTTATCAACCCTATTAGTAATGGACCCCACACCTTTTTCAATCCTGCAGCCAGCTCATTTCTATTTAATTTCAACCACCCTACTACTATTTAATTACTCCCCCCACCCTCTTCCACCCAGCATTCCCAATTTAATATTTCACCCACTCGGCTGACCTACTCGGTGTATTTTCCAGTGGGCCCCTCCCCTCTACTGTAAATATTGGGCGCCACCGCGGCTCTCGCGGCCACTCTCAGTCTTCCGAATCGGCGCACTCCGACCGCCCGGTCACCCGCTCCTCTTCTCGTTCATCCCGCACTATGGGGGACTCGCCGGACCAACTAAGTCAGATTATGACCATGCTGCAAACCGTCATGACGCAACAAGCTGTGCACGCTGCCCTCGCAGACCGTCATCAGGAGGCCATTATTGCGCTCTCCAAGCGCCTTGATGATCTTTCTACCACCCCCGCACTCGATCCTACAAGTAGCAGTCAGACACCACCGCTTCTCCGCCAAGCACCGCCGCCCCTGACCATCCACGAGCCTCCACTGCCAGTCCTTGCGCACCCCGACGCTGCTATTATTCCACGCTACATCCGATTGGAATTTCCTACTTATGATGGAAAAACGGATCCATTGTGCTGGCTCACCAAATGCGAGCAATTTTTCAGCCACCAACAGACACCAGCCACAGACCGGATCCATTTAGCATCGTTTCGCGACTCGCTGTTTTATGGGCCTCGCCCCTTCTACCGACCGCAGATCGACTTTCAGCGGCTTTGCACTGCGTTTCGGACCCCCATCCGCTAACTCCTCGGCGCACTCACATCTCTACGACAAACTGGTACCGTGGACGAGTACCTGGAACAATTTCAGCTTCTCTTAGCGCATGTCCCCTTGCTCCGGATATGCAAGTCGACATTTTCACCGCTGGACTTCGCAAGCAACTGCGACTGGATGTTGAGTTTGAGGCCCCTCCAGACTTAGTGACTGCTATGAGTCTGGCCCGGCTCTGCGATCGTCGCCTCCAGCTAGCACATGATGCCTACCCGCCTCCCACCAACATCGTTCCACAGGGCCGTAGCGAGGGACCATCGACTCCACCGATCCGCCGTTTATCTCGTGCTGAGATGCTGCAACGACGTGCCCAAGGACTATTCTTTAATTGCGACGAGCAGTACACTCGCGACCACAGGTGCACTCGGCTCTTCTACCTACATGTCGAGGACTCTGACGACGAGTGCATCGGATAGAGTTTGCGGGCAAACTCTTTTTGGGGGACAGATGATGTGTTACGGGCTGCGTATTATGTTATGGGGTCTCGAGCACCGATCCCTTTTATCCTTATTATTATGTTTGTCTTAAGTTATGGGGTCTCGAGCACCGAGCCTTTTTTATTATGTTTGTCTTATTAGAGTCATTTTGTAGCCTATATAAAGACATGGGTATTGTATGTTTGGGACATGAAATGAAGTTCTAGTTTTCCTTGTCCCCTTGTTGTGAGATATTGGTGGCTCTCTCCTTCAACGAGCAACACCGCTTAGGCAGCCGCGGTTCCGGCTCCACGGTACCCTCCACCACCACCATCTTCTCCGCCTCCGGCCACTACTGCAGCGAGTTACACGGTTACAGAAGTAGGCCCGTAACAATATCATGATCAATCCAAGAGAGCTTGACATACATTCTTGTGCTGTAAAATACAAAGTACTTCATTCCAGTATGATTTCCCACCGGAGAAGAATATCTGCACTTTTCTTGTTAAGCCACTATAATGGATGAGGTTGTGGAGTTGTGGTAATCCCAGTTCTCGACAATAATAGTGATGCTATATTTTGTTGTGTCCTCTATCCATCATCAATTCACATGCTCTATCCTGTGTAGTAAACAGGGTGTGGGACTTGTCAACTTCTTCCGAAGTCCTCAAACTCAAATTTAGTCTGATCATTACCAAGTTCTTATAAGCGTCCCCCTGAATCTGTATACATGATAATTGGGTGGGTGAGGATCCGTTGGCATGAGAAGGGGAGCCTTGGCACACCGATTGAGATGAATATGCACTCAAAATCCACATAATGCAATAATAATGATAATAGTAATCTCAGCATGACATCTCCAATGACCAATAACTCAATGCCAAAATCATAGACAAAAGATTCCAAAAAGATTCAAAAAATTAGAGGAACTCTTTTTCTAAAAAGAAAACAGTAGAAAGACGATGGAAAAGGAAAGAAATTAACATTTTCTTCATTGAGAGATAAATCAATTGAGGCCACTTCTTTGGATTAGGATCAACTCACGGTGCTTAAGAAAGATCAAATGATACGAGGAAATCTCTACATATACTAGTACCACGACTAGGAAATCTCTACATATACTAGTACCACGACTAATGATAGCAGGCTTATGTTCAAATATTTCATAACTTTGCCCTATCCGTTTTACTATATGGAAATGCAAAGAAAATAATTTAAGCCCACTCGGTTACTACAACAAGGATAAAATAAATTAAACCCATGCTAATAATTATGGCTTGATTCCCCTGATTCTCCACACTGGGCGGGTCGATTTAAGTCTAAAGAGGTGGACTTGATTCTTGGTGCGAGGTTGTTTTCCTAGCTGATGTCTCCAGAAGCTGAGAAGATGAGAAGCACCTCATCCACAGAGCAAGCTGTAAATGCATCAACAACTATTTAAAGTTACTTCACATCTCTAATAAAGCATTTTTTAGATGCAATCATGTGGGAATCCACGTGACCTCTGGTGTCAAAAGTTTATTTCAATGACAAATCGCAACTCCTGAGGAATATTTGGCCAGAGTATAATGCTTTGGAATGGTAAAGGATGAGCGTGTATGATCATTATATTTCATACACATATAACACTTTTTATTGTGTCAATCTATTTATTCAGCTTTGGATTATTATCACTTCCGAAGTTACAGATCATATTCTTACCTATGAACTGTTTATTAACTTTGAACCTTTTATCTAATTTAGCATACTGTCATTAAATTTTCCTTGAACCTCATACTTATTTTCAAAGATTATCTCACTCTAGGTAAGAGAAATATACGGCCTTAAAGATGACATAACATTTCGTAATGTCAGTTTTTCTTCTGAGAAGAGAACAAAACCCTTGCATCTTGGAACGGCTAGCCAAGTTGGTCAGAGCTGTTTATCATTTTTTGGTTATTGTGAATTAGCTTTTGATTTTACAAATTCATCTAAATTTTAACTTCACTTTTTGCCTTCTCATTAGGAGTCATTCAAACCGAGGGAATACCTAGCTTGTTGAAAGTGTTGCTCGCTTCCAATTGTTGCGGCCTTCCAGCTTTGTGAGTTGAGATTGCTTCATTGGTTGATTTCTATGCATAGAACACATAATATTTTCCATTCTTGCATCCATTTTACCAAAAAATAAATTGTGATGGAAAGTTTTCATTCTTCTTACTTATTTCTGATATTATCTGGGCTTCAATTTGCGTGCTCTAGTTGAAATTTCTTGATAATTTATGTTTTAGAATTATTTTTCGAGCTTTAATTGTTCCTCATTGTTAGAGCAATTATAACTGCGAACAAAATATGGTATATAACGTCTGCTTTGCCTGGATTTGATTGCTGATCAACTTTGACCTGAAATTCTTATGTGGAGTAACTATTTAAATGTCAAGAATTTACTACATTGTAGATGCTGTCAGTTTATGATAATTCTATATGCCAAATTATCTCTTGTGAAGGATTGGATTTTATATGCTTTTTAATCTTATATGTTTCCCTACATTAGGTATTTGTTGTATTTACCTGATTTGAACTTGATCTTGGCAAGATATTGACTACATTAAGTGAAAAAAAAATACATGTAATTGTTTGAAGTTAGTGGGCATCAAATTAGTATTGCATGAATCTAAGTACATGATTTACAATTTTTTGGAAGTGATTAACAATTATTAGTCTGCTTACTAGAAGATAAATATATACCTAGGTGTGATAAATTTAAATATCTGACTGGTTATTCAGAAGAATGATGGTGTAATCACAAGAGTTAAAGTTTAGAGGTTAAAATGAAAAATTTCCTCGAGACTAATTGTAATAAAGCACCGATACATACCCGAGGCCCGTGTACCCATACCGGATACGTTTCCGGTAACCTCTACATACCTGATACTTGATGAGTACACCTGCTACTTAGTCAGCGAATAAGATTAGACTTGACACATTGTTCTATATTTGTGATAAGACTGTTTTTTTAAGCAAAAGTCCTCGCCATGTCGTACCCCCCCCCCCCCCCCCACACACACACACACACACACATACGCGTATCAATTTTAGTTATGCCATGTCGTATCCCAAACACACCAATATCCTAAAACCCATACCATCGCACAAGATCCATATCCTACTCGGTACTTGTGCCTGTACCAATGCTTCTTCGGATAGGATAAGATGATCGTTTGGAGACTTATGGTAAATTTGATAGAATTACTATTATCTTGACATTGGAATTTGATTGTTGTACAATTCAAAAAATCATTGATATCTTAATTGAATGTGATAGCAATGATAATCTAATATGGATGCGTTTTAAAAATTGGAAAGATAGTTTAATGAATATTAAAGATTGTTTGGGAGGGTTATCTATCAATAGGAAAATGCTAATAATAAACTTAGGTGGTTCTAGAATGCTCAATGAATGATAGAGAATATGCACCGGTTAGAAAAATAGTTATAGTTAGTGTCGAATCATTATGATGCATTATTTGACACAATCTGTTGGAAATATTGTCCCCAAGATTTCTGATTTGAGAAGGCCTTAAGATAACAATAAACACCTTGTATTTGATGGTTGTTCGAGTTTTGGTGTGACTGGTATAACTTAGGTGCATGGCTAATGTATGGTTAGACACTTTGTCACCCAAACAAGGTTTTGCGCTTGTAATCCCTCAAGTAGCAAAACTCATGTTGATCTCTGTACTAATCATATATTAGACATGTCACTATCAATGAGAAAAGTCACCAAGGACAAAAAGGAATCAGTGCAGAAACAAAAATTAGATAAGAAAAAATTTGACTGCATCGAGTTTATTACTAAAGAAAAATTTGACTGCATCGACTTCACGACTAAGAAAAGTCTGAATTCATCAACTGCATCGAAGAGAAAAAAATCCGACTGCATCGAAGGGAAAAGTTCGATTACATCAAAGAGAAAAAATTCGACTGCATCGAAGGGAAAAATTCGACTGCATCGACTGCACGGTGATATAATGTTTTCTGCAGGGAGAAATGACTAAGTGACAGGAGTTTCCTTATATAACTTCTATGTGTTTTAAGTTGACCATACATATTTCATAAGAGTCATTTGATTGTCTATGACATCATATCATGGTCACTTAGATCTATTTCCTCCAGCTGGACACGTGGCACAACGATTAGGTCCTTGATTTAAGGTGCATATTGTGCAAAGATTTTAAATCAGATTGACTAACGAGATTTGCTGCATAAAGTCAGAGATTGCCAAAAAAGATAATTATTCTCATTTATTGGAGAATATTTTCAGGATTTCAAAATCATTCCTTAGTCAGACTTTGACAGTCGTTGAATATTTTATTTCAAGATTGTTTCCTAAAGTGTCTGCTAGCCGTTTGATAATTTCCATTCAGAATGATTCATATTCAGTAAATCTTTTTTAAGCTAATTTAAAATAGCCGCTTGAGGTTTCCTAATCAAGAATTTCCTAAGAAAGATTGACTAGACTTTGGAGAATTGTCATTCAATCTTTGTTCTTCCTGCCTGCTAAGTCAAGTATAAAAGAGGGACTCAGAGATTTGAGGACAAGCTTTTTTGAAGTTCTAGCCTTTGAAAAATATTTTCAAGCACTCATATTCATAGAGATCATTCACAACTAATACTTCAAAGTTCTGTGAACAATTTGAACAGTAGTCAACCTTCATCCAGAATTCATATTCAACCACTGCAAGTTAGAAAAGGATTCTTTCATCTTCTTCAACAATATCTTTTCTGAAGAATTCCTTTTCTCATACAAGTTCACTTGATCAAGGCCAGTCATTCCAAGAAAATATTTCAAGTGCTGATCAAGTCAAGGAAGAAGAAGCCTTTTGTATGCTTCTATTTGAAGGCTCAAGCTCTGAAAGTGGTACTGAGTCAATTTCCGTTTGTTGTTATTTTGTAGGATCCTTCAGGATCCTTGAAGGATCTGAGGCTAAGATTCTTTTGTAGATCTGAGTGTAGGATCTTGTTAAGATCTGAGTGTAGATTTCTGTTTATAGAGATTGATTTGTTAGGCCTGTGGTGCCTGAGTTTGTAGGGCTTGGGGAACGCCTGAGCTGTAGGATCTGTTTAGAGATCTGAGGTGTAGGACCTGTGTTAAGGGTCTGTTATTGTGTAAGATATCATGATTTGAGAAGAAAATTTGGAGAAGTTTGACCTAAGCTAGCTCTCTGCTGATAGGTGAACAGGGAAATTGGATGTACACATTATTGTGGATCCACTATAAATCCTTGTGTGTTGTGTGCTAAGCTGTGTTTCATTGTTGTGATTGTTTACTCATTGTGCTCTCTAAGGATAACTCAAGAAATCTCAAAAATAAGCAAATCACCTATTCACCCCCGACTAGGTAAGTAACAACCCTCAACTTTCAAGTGGTATCAGAGGAAGATTGATTTAAAAAGGCTTAACAATTGAACAACAAGATCCTAAGGGTCGAAAGACTTACTGCACAATGAGCTCTAAAGAAAGTTACAAAGAACTTAGCTCCATGAAACTTTCTATCCGTATGAAGGAATTTTTTTTTGAATTTGGAAGCAGAGTTAAACTCTTCATGAAAGCTTATGGTAGCAATATCTTTGTTACTGTTGAAGAGGGACCCTATGTCCCTATGAGTATCTCTCCTTTGGATGCAAATCTGAAAGTTCCCATGAAACTTTCAGAGATGACCAAAGATGAAGTCATCCTGATTACAATGGACAAGAGAGCCAAAAAACATCATTGTCAGTGCAATTGATGATTCTACATTTCAGAACCCCATTCACTGCAAAATCGCCAAAGAAATGTGAGATACATTGATTGTTTACATGGAAGATCTGAATAGGTCAGGGATGACAAAAAATTTCTTCTAAATCAGGAATATGAAGCTTTCAAATAGGAGATGAAAGACAATATTGTTGACTATTATGAGAAGTTTTTCAGAATTGTGAATGCATTGAGAAATTATGGAAGGTCCTTCACATATTATGAATTGAATGACAAGTTTTTGAGATCCCTACATAAGGAACGAGACTAAAAGATTTGTGTCATTAGAGAGATGAGAAACCTGGGAAACATTGGGCCCCAAAATCTGTTTTGGGAAACTGCTGTCACATAAGCTCCACCTCAACACAAGGCAAAATGAACAAGGGCACAACAAGAAAAGTTCCATGGCAGCTTTACCCATAATTTGAAATTACCAAATTTTTCTGCTATTATTTTCTCATATTTTAAACCATGCATTAGTCTTGACGTATTAAATTTTTGACTTGTCCCTATGATTTACTTTTTCTACTGAGGCAGCTTTACTTCATTTCTGTTTATTTTTGTTGCTCTTCGTTCTCTAATGTCACCATTGCCTATGACTAATTTCGATATGAAGAGTCATTTATTTATTCTTAGCACACATGTTTCAGGTATATTAGAGACATTCTCCTTAATCCTCCAACGTTTGAGATTGCTTCTCAATTCAAGGTGAAATTCTGTTATATAATATATATATATATATATATATATAGTAAGATCTAAACTAAAATTCCATGTAATTTTATCTATTATACACATCTTTTATCTTCATAATAGATAAATATAAGAATAGTTTATTTAACTGTATCTTCTATTGATATCCTGAAAAGTTACATAACAAATATTCAATGTACAATCAGCTTATCTAAAGGATTCATCACAGTCCAAGGTTTTCTATGTAGTTTATCTTAGTCTGTCATCTTCCATTTCCATGCAGAAATATCAGATGATTGATGCAGTTGTTTGTAAGCCGTGAATTGATATAGGAATACTCTAAAATCTGATCAACTTTTTGCTTTGATCGAGCCAGCCTAACACATGGCCTGGCCAAGCTCAATATTGGAGCTATTGACTATTGATTTTTTGAACAAACATTGGATTTTCTTGTAATAGGTTGTTAATGATTCTAATAGTTTGTATTTTGGTCTCTTTGAGTTTTCATAGTTTTGTTGAAAGTAGTTCTATGCTAGGATATAGATCTTTGTCCTCTCCATCTACAAACAATTGATTTTAGGTTGGATGCATATGTTCTAACATGATATTAAATCTAGACTAATCCTAACTGCTCACTCCCACATGCCCCGTTTAAAAATTGGTAGTTCACATATTAGACCAAAAATCTATACCTAAATGAGGCGTGTTGAGATAATCCAACATTGAGAAACAACTATAGATTTATGCACTTAATATAGATCATCAACCCTTCCACCTACAAGAGTACATTCAGATTGCATCAATTCACATGAGCGTGGCTAAAATTGCATCACATTTGATACCTATTGGTGGAAGAGCAGCAACAACACTCAAGCCTTTATCCCACCATAGTGGGGTTGGCTATATGGATCATTTGTCGCCATTGCACCCTATCTTTAGTCATAATCTCACTAATGCCAAGTACGTCATTTCTTTCTTTATAGTTTCATTCCAATTCTTTTTGGATTTACCCTTCCCCCATTTAACATGCTAGTAGCTAAACTCTCACAACGCCTAACATGTGCCTCTAATGTCTCCTTGTACATGTCTGAACTATCTTAATTGAGCTTCTCTCATCTTCTCTACAATTTTTGTCACTCGTCTTATCCCAGGTGCATTCATTCCTAATTTTATCCAGGCCCGTGTGTTCACACATCCACACAAGCATTCTCATCTCTTCAACTCCCATTTTTCGCCCATGTACATAATTCACGGCCCAACACTTAGAACTGTAGAGCATCAATGTCTAATTGCAGTACAGTAAAACTCACCTTTAAGTTTTAATGACATTTACGATCACATAAGATCCCAGACGCACCTCTCCACTTCAACCAACCTGTTTGGATTCTATGTATCATATCTTTATCTACACCTCTCTTTTTGAAAGTATCGATCTCAGATATTTAAATTACTGACTACGGGTGGTCACCCAACTTAATGACGGAGTCATCCGTCCTTCCTTACAGTTTCATAATACAACAACAAAAACACACTCAAGCCTTTATCCCACTATAGTCGGTCGACTTATGGGTCATTGTCGCCATTGTGCCCTATCTTTTGTCATAATCTCACTAATGCCTCAGTACATCATGTCTTTTCTTACAGTTTCATTCCAAGTCTTTATTGGTCTGCCCCTCCCTCGTTTAACATGCCTAGTGATGGGGGACCATCGACCCATAACAAAGCGGGCCCACTTTTGTCTATTCTCGCCGGAAGACTTGATCGCAATGACGATCCGATCCCGCGGATGCGTCCGGATGCGCGTCGCGAATTTTTTAATATATAACTTTGTTATTTTTGGTTTTATTTTCATATATTTGGCACATGGACTCTTTGACCAATCAATAGTTGTAGATTCCGGGTTGCCCTAATGCTGAGTGTCATTCCCGGAACTCCGCGATCAAGCCACGGTGCCGACGCCGTGGAGCCCTAGGTGCCGACTCCTAGCGGTGGAACTTCATCCCCAAGTAAACCCTAACCCCCTCCATCATTTTCCACCACCGCCGCTTACCCATCCGGCCCCGAATCCCCTCCAAAACCCCACCCGAACCCCACCTACCTACAGCCAGGGCAGCCGCTCCTCTCCCTCCCATTTCCTATTCTGCTGCCGCCCACTCCTGTGCCCAGAACTCCACCGCCGGCCTGCTGCCTCGGCACAGCATCGACAACCCCCTTCCCTCCCAAAACTGACCCCCTAGGGCCTCTTTTGCCTAGCCGACCCCTCCTCTTTCCCCTTCGTGGATCCACTTCCCACCGCTTCGAAAACCCTAGATCTATCTTGATCTAGTGCTACCACCCTCAACCCGCCTCCCTCTCTCTTGGATCCAACCCCGATCCGGGAGATCCAACCCCGATTTACAATTCCCCATAACCCCTTCACCATTTCTAACCCGGATCCGTCTCTCCACCTCCGGATCTACCCTCCCCTTGGCCGGATCCTTCCATATTTGGTCAGATCTACCCGTTTTCACCCACCGCAACCCTTCTCCACCACGACAGCCACCGTCCCAACACGCAAACCCATATCTGCCCTCAAAACCGCCGGATCTTCCCCGCCTCGGATATTACCTTATTTGTGAGTTGTTTGTTGTATGGAAATGTTAATCTTCAGCACTTGAACGTCTTTTGGTTTACTTATATTTGCTTGGATATTCATATGTGGACTTGTGTCGTGAAGAATTTTGATTGCAGGAAGGAATCATTTGTGACGCGCTTATTTTAGGCCCTCCGTTTGGAGGAAAGCCTTTACTTAACGCCCTATTGGAAACTTGTCTTCGCTGAAATTATTGAATGCGTGGGTTGAAATTTCTTACTTGAATTAATTGTCGGTCGCAATCTGAGCGTCGTCATAATTGTCCACATGTCCACTCACTCGAGTTAGCGTAGATTGCACGACACACATCCTACTTACATCAAATTGGTATCAAAGGTCAAGGTTAGTCCATTTGCATGCTCTGTAGTGGTAGGACATTTAGGACTAGCATGATAGACCACAAGTAACCGCGACTGAGCGGGAAGCTCGAATTCGGGTACCGCGTTTGTTGAGTTCCAGCACTCATTCTAGATCGTTTTGACACCTTAGGCGCCCAGTTAATGACGTGCGACAAGACCTTGCCGAGGTAAACCTACGACTAGACCACTTAGAGAATGTCGGGACACGCCAACACATCATGGAGATTCTTTGGAGGACGACCATGATGTTCCCCACGTCCCGACCTTCGCCTGAGAGCGGGTCAGCCACCAGCGGAACGTCATCGCCGTGACATTCCTACCGGGCCCCAGCCCCGCCGGCAAGGCGAAACCATGAGCAAGCACGTGATAGACCCCTACTTCCGCGTGAAGATTATCTTATGCCCCGTCATCCGCAACCTGACCTTAGGACCGTGTGCCGCCACCCGGTCGCCGCGACCATCACCGAGATGAGTATTACCTGCCAGATCGACGAAGGTTTGATTACAACTATGATGACTATCCGAGGGACTACCCTGACCCCTGGAGAGGTGGTCATGCCTTCGACATCACTCGTCGATTCGCCTCGACGCCCCATCGTTCGATGGCCTCTTGGATCCGAAGGCTTTTATAGATTGGATTATAGACATGGAACCACTATTTTGACTGGTACAATATGAGAGATGAGCATTGCGTCCGTTTCGCGAAGATGAAGTTGGTTGTACAAGCCAAGGTATTTTGATTAGCGTGGAGAGAGCTGTCGAGAGAGAAAGCTATTATCCCATCACTCGTTGGGATGAAATGAAGGAGAGACTGAGGGATAAATATCTCCCTGCCTCTTACCGTGATCAGTTGCTATGATCAACTACAGGGCCTACGTCAGGGGACGCTTACGGTAGCTGAGTATATGGCTCGATTCGATGAGCTGGTCATTCAGAGCGATATTTCGGAGGAGCCCATGCCACCGCATCTCGATTTAAGCTGGCCTTCGTTCGGAGCTCCGGAGAGAGTTGATTCCCCATCGCCTCGAGACTGTCGACCAGATATTCCAGCTCGCTCTAGAATACGAGAAGTATCTCCGTACATCGGGTACGAAGCAGTTCACCTCACCTCACGGACTGATTCTTCGGCATTCAAGAAGCCCACCCTTCCCAGACTACCACGACTACCCCGCCCCCACGAGTCACCGCGGACATGAAGGGCAAGGCCATCGCCACCGAGGGCCAGAGACCCGGATGTATCCAGTGTTTTAGATGTTTCGGCAGAGGACATGAGGCGGCACATTGCCCCACACGAAGTCTGCTAGTGAGGAAGAGGAGCCCGAGCCCAGAGGGAGCCGAGGATATTACTGAGAGGTCGAGGCTATGATTGAGGAGGGATGGAGAGCAAAGCTGAGAGATCCTTAGAGATGGGCGTAGTGCGACGTCTCTTATATACCCCCCGTGCTGACGAGATTGCGCCTGCGCCACTATCTTCTACACGTATTTTCCTAGCGCATGCGGGCCCTACAAGCTAGCCATGATAGTGAGAGTTGTGTCAATATCGTGACCCAGAAAGGTTTAGAGTGTATGCAAGTAAAGTCGGAGACCCACCCTCATCCTTATCGGGTCATTTGGGTAACAAGACCACCATCCAGGTGACACAGCGGTTCCTCGTTCCCATTCGGCTCGCTACATTTGAGGATCACGTGTGGTGGTGACGTAAAAACCCTATGATGTTGCCCATGTATTATTGGGACGACCTTGGCTGTACGACCGCGACGCCACTGTGCTACGGCCGTCGAACACGTACATATTCTACGATAAAGGTAAGATGATCACGTTGTCACCCACCCGACCCAGAGAGAAATCCAAGGGTCTGATTGAACCCCCCACGAGCACCATGTCATCGAGGCCATTGCATCTCCTACGGTGTAGTGAGTTCCTGCAGGGAGAGCAAGGACGCCGACATATTTTTCATTGTTGCCGCCACCATGACTTCTGAGAGTCCGACTTGACCCCGGATCTCCCCCCGGAGATTCAGACTCTACTAGAGGATTTGTTGACATCATTCTTGAGGAGTTACCTGATGAGCTCCCACCATTGCGAGATATCCAGCATGCTATTGATGTAGTCCCGGGAGCTTACTCCCTAACCTGCCGCACTATCGTATGAATCCAGATGAGCACGCCAAGCTCAAAAACGACATTTGACGAGCTTCTCCGGAAGCAGTTCATTCGAGAGAGCCTGAGTCCCTGTGCCGTCCCCGCCCTTCTTACCCCTAAGAAGGATGGTAGCTGCGCATGTGCATCGATAGCCGTGTCATCAATAAGATTACGGTGAAGTACATTTCCCCATTCCTTTGACTCGACGATTTGTTAGATACCATGTCATGTGCCCAGCTCTTTTCCCAAGATCGATCTACGGAGTGGGTACCACCAGATTCGGGTACGAGAGGGTGATGAAGGATGGAAAACGACATTTAAGACTAAAGATGGCCTGTATGAGTGGTTGGCCATGCCCATTTTGGGCTGTCTAACGCCCCGAGCACGTTCATGAGGGTCATGACAGATATTACGGCCCTACATGAGCAAGTTCTTAGCTGTGTATTTTGATGATATTCTGATTTTTAGTCAGACCCCATGACGACCACCTAGAGCACTTGAGACTCCTTTTGAGACCCTTGTGTGAGAAGTTATTCGTGAATTATAAAGAAAGTGTTCGTTCTACACCGAGTCGTTTTAGTTCTTGTGTTATATTGTAATCGTCCACGGAGTGTCAGTCGACCCTGAGAAGGTCAAGTCCATTCGCGAGTGGCCCCGTTCACTGGCTGTTTAAGAAGGGTGAGTTTCAGTGGACCCCGCGGCCACTCGAGCGTTTGAGGAGATTAACGAGAAGTTGACAATGACACGGTCTTACAACTTCCTGATTTCGCAAGGCATTTGAGGTCGCTTGTGATGCCTATGAGGTAGGAATCGGTGGTGTGCTGAGCCAGGAGGGACACCAGGTCTCCTATTTCGGCGAGAAATTAAATGAAGACAAGAAAAAAAATACTCCAATTATGATAGAGAGTTTTATGCGATCGTTCAGTCGTTACGATACTGGAGACACTAGCTCCTACCCCGGGTGTTCGTTTCTATTCGGACCACCAGGCGCTTCAGTACTTAGATTCCCAGAAGAAGTTGGGCATATGCATGCGAAGTGGGTGTGAATACCTCCAGGATTTCCACTATGTTCTCAAAAACGCGCCGGTGTTGAGAACAAACCCGCTGATGCGTTGACTCGGCGGGTCACCCTTCTACAGACCCTGAAAGCCCGCGTGGACGGACTTGAGCAGATTATTGCTGATTACCCAGGTTGCTCTGACTTCGGCGAGATATACACAACATTATCCCGAGACCCACTCGAACCTGTCGACCGTTTCCAGATTTGGAAGGTTTCCTTTACGGGTTCCCACATGTGCATCCCAAGCACAATCATACCGTGACTAATCTGATTTGGGAGCTTCATGCGGTCGAGCCGCCGGCAATTTGGTAGGGATAAGTCCATAGCTATCGTCGAGGATCATTTATTGGCCAGACCTGAAGAGGGATGTGGGCAGAAATTGTCCGACATTGTCGTACGTGTCAGACTGCGAAGGAACTAAACAAAACACAAGATTATATACGCCCTTACCAGTCCCACTTAAGACCCTGGAGGACATTAGTATGGACTTTGTACTTGGATGCCGCGCACGGTTCATAAGCACGACTCCATCTTTGTATTCGTTGATCGTTTTTCCAAGATGACACTTCATAGCCTGCTCTAGGACTGCTGACGCCTCACGTGTTGCAACCATTTTCATTCGGGACATCTTTAGGTTACATGGCCTACCAAAGTCCATAGTCTCTGACAGGGATGTTAGATTTGTGAGTTACTTTTGGAAGACCCTATGGTACAAAACGGCACTACCCTGAAGTTTTCATCTGCATATCACCCCAGACAGACGGGCAGACTGAGGTTGTGAACCGCAGTCTTGGGAATTTGCTTAGATGTCTTGTCGGCGAGCATGTGGCGAGTTGGGACTTCGTCCTTCCCATCGCTGAATTAGCCTACAATAGTTCGGTCAATAGGTCCACCGGGTTGAGCCCATTTCATATAGTACTAGGGTATGAACCCAAGAAACCCATCAACCTCATTCCTTGTCCATTAGAGTCCCGTCCAAGTGAGTCCGCCGAGTCATTTGCACGCTATTTGCATGAATTACATGAGTCAGTCCGTCGGCAAATTATTTCAAGTAACGAAAGTTATAAAACCCATGCAGATTTAAACAGGCGTGAACATGTCTTCAACGAAGGCGAGCAGGTAATGGTCCGAATCCGGGCGGAGAGGCTCCCATCGGGCCTGCCAAAAAATTAAGCGTTAAACGAATGAGTCCCTACTCGATCATTAAACGGATCGAGACAAATGACTACGAGCTGAATATCCCCGCTAGTATGGGAATCCATCCGACGTTCAATGTTGAGGAGTTGACTCCGTATTACGAACCTCACGAATATTCGGACCCGAGTCGGGATGATCACCACTTCTCCACCTCATCGCCAACCGCAGCTTCCTCAACTCACCTTTACCACTTGCCCTGCCCCCAGCTGTACGCACCCCGGGGAATCCCGCACCTATGGTGACACCGCCTGTGCCCCTGATCGCTTTGGGATCCACTTCACGAGAGCAGCGTACTGAGAGCATTACATACATCATCGCCCATGAGTACGTCCCTACCACCACTGGACTTTCATGCCGCTACCTGGTTCGTTGGAGAGGCCGCTCCGCCTTTGATGACACGTGGATCCTAGCTACTGAGCTGGATCGACTCGCCCCTGGACTTTGACGACAGTATGATCATCTCCATTCATTAGAGATGAATTATTTTCAGCCGAGGGGAGTTGATGTTGGACCATCGCCCATAACAAAGTGGGTCCACTTTTGTCTATTCTCACCGAAGACTTGATCGGAGTAACGATCCGATCCCGTGGATGCGTCCGGATGCGCGTCGCGAACTTTTTTAATATATAACTTTGTTTTGATTTTATTTTCATATATTTGACACATGGACTCTTCGGGCAATCATAGCCGTAAATTCCGGGTTGCCCTAATGCTGAGTGTTATAAATAGGAGTGTTAGAGGCTTGGAAAGGTCATTGCTGGTTTTTGAGGAAGTCATTCTCGGAACTCCGCGATCAAGCCACGGTGCCGACGCCGTGGAGCCCTAGGTGGCGACTCCTAGCGGTGGAACTTCATCCCCAAGGTAAACCCTAACCCCCTCCATCATTTTCCACCACCGCCTTCCCCATCTGGCCACCGAATCCCTCCAAAACCCCACCCGAACCCCACCTACCTGCAGCCAGGGCAGCCGCTCCTCTCCCTCCCGTTTCCTGTTCTGCCGCCCCCCTCCTGTGCCCAGAACTCCACCGCCGGCCTGTTGCCTTCAGCACAACACCGGCAACACCCTTCCCCTCCCAAAACCGACCCCCCTAGGGCCTCCTTTGCCCTAGCCGACCCCTCCTCCTCTTCCCCTTCGTGGATCCACTTCCCACCGCTTCGAAAACCCTAGATCTATCTTGATCTAGTGCTACCACCCTCAACCCGCCTCCCTCTCTCTTGGATCAACCCCGATCCGGAGATCCAACCCCGATCTACAATTCCCCATAACCCCTTCACCATTTCTAACTCGGATCCGCTCTCCACCTCCGGATCTACCCTCCCCTTGGCCGGATCCTTCCATATTTGGTCAGATCTACCCGTTTTCAGCCCACCGCAACCCTACTCCACCACAGACAGCCACCGTCCCAACACGCACACCCATATCTGCCCTCAAAACCGCCGGATCTTCCCCGCCTCGACATTACCTTATTTGTGAGTTTGTCGTATGGAAATGTTAATCTTCAGCACTTGAACGTCTTTTGGTTTACTTATATTTGCTTGGATATTCATATGTGGACTTGTGTCGTGAAGAATTTTGATTGCAGGAAGGAATCATTTGTGACGCGCTTATTTTAGGTCCTCCGTTTGGAGGAAAGCTTTACTTAACGCCCTATTGGAAGCTTGTCTTCGCTTAAATTATTGAATGCGTGGGTTGAAATTTCTTACTTGAATTAATTGCCGGTCGGAATCTGAGCAGCGTCATAATGTGTCCACGTGTCCACTCACTCGAGTTAGCCTAGATTGCACGACACACATCCTACCCTACATCACCTAGTGACTAGACTCACAACGCCTAACAGGTGCCTCTAATGGTCTCCTTTGTACGTGTCCAAACCATCTTAGACGAGCTTCTCGCATCTTCTCTGCAATTGTTGCTACCCCTGTCTTATACCTGATACTTTCATTTCTAATTTTATCCAATCTTGTGTGTTCACACATCCACCTAAACATTTTCATCTCCGCAACTCCCATTTTTTGCTCATGTACACAGTTCACAGCCTAACTCTCGGAACCATAGAGCATCGCGGGTCTAATTGCAGTAAATTCTTGATTTAAGCCAACAATGATAAAAAATTCCTCTATTAATTCTCCAGATGCCCTCATCCTTGTTACTAAATTTGTACATATCTTTGATTACATCGTTGTATGGTATATTTACATCTTTCATTTGTAAGATTCTCCAAAGACCTTTCTTGGAACCCTATCATATTTAACGGTCCCCTTATGGTTACCGCTACAATATAACTTAGCATATCATAAGAGTAAAGTATGAACAATCAGAGTACAACAGTATGTGAAAGAGTACTAGAAATAAAAGAACAGGACAAAATAAATCATTTCATTTCCTTAAAGTTTTGATACATATATATATCTACATGAGTCCCAAAGGTAGCCCTACATACAAAGGGGCTTACCTTACTACACCTATACAACTGCAATTGACAACATATAAACAACTGACATATATATCCTGATCGCTAATCTCATACTGACACTGACACTACATGCAGTAAAACTGGAACTCCTCATGAGGACACTCTAGGTCTCTGCACCTCTCTCTGTGCTCCTGTAGTACGCCAAGGACTGCTGAGTAAACCTCCACCCAAAGACGCTACTTCTTTTCCTGCCGAGGAGTGCATGGTCGACGTTGACTACTGGTGACTGGAGCCGTCTCTTCCTTGACCTGTTTAGTTTTATTTTATATTAGTCAATTGACTATGTGAATTCTTGGTTTCCCTTGCTTTTCTTTATTATGGTTATTGCTTAATAGTTTCTTTTCCTTTCGGTTCAGTCCTATCATGACTTATACATTTACATAATGTATCTTTGCTTTTTAATTTATTTTTGAACGTGGGCTATCTGAAATGTAAATTAAGTGTCCTTATCTCACACTAAGGTAATGTTTTCACGTGCCCTTGTCTCGCACGCACATATTACCAATCGTGCCCTTAACTCGCACGATAAAGGAAGATTATTCTCCCATCTTTCAATGTGGGTTAACACTTCTGTAGCCCCTCATCTTGTCTTGTTACATTTCTCTTGCGGTTTAATCGTATCTTATTTACGCAGTTAAACATTTAAACATTTAAGCATAATATACGATAAAGAAACATAAGAAATTGCATAATATAAGGAAAAGAACTCACTCCTACTTTCTCCTTGCCCTTCTCCTTGCGTTGATCCGTTTCCCGTACTTTTTTCTTGCCTTTATCCATGCCTTTTTCCTTGCCACCGTCTTCTCTACGATTCCCAACACTTCATGATGCCATAACCTAAGTGACATTATTCGTAATTATTATCCATACATACCACACATGGATTGCATAGGTTCCACTTGACCTACTTAAGTCAAGGGACCTAATTCCAATTAGGGCTTCACTGCCCTAAGTGTATTGTTACCACTATTTGAGTGAAGGGGCAGCCAGACCTAGCCTCCAAATAATTATTTGGAGTTAGGGGACTGATTTGCCTCCAATCATTTGCTAGAAACTCATGGGGAGGAAGCATACTTGCTACAAATTCCTTCCCCAACCTCATGCTTGTGCCTAAACGTTGAAATCCCTAATACTTCACTTAGGGTTTCTCCAAATGACTCAAAATTGAGGATTAGAGCATGAATAATACTTACAGAAACTTTTTATACAAGTAGGATTGAAAGATAGCTTTAACACACGAAACCCTAGGTTTTCTCCCTATCCAAAACATTTAAAATCTTCACACAAGGACAAAGAGGAATGGAGAGGAGAAGATTACCTCTCCAATGAAGGAGGAATCACGCGAAACAGAGGAGATTTGAGCCTCCTATGGCGAGCGGCGTCAATCGGCTCTGTGCTGCTTCCGTTGGGCGCGAGGTTTCGGTTTCTGGAGCAAGTGAAGACCACGACTTTCTTCCGCCTATTTACCCGATGCCGCCAGCCTTTCGCGTGACACGCATCGTGGAGACCGCCAAATGCCGGTCGCTTACTCCCCCGACCGGTCCAACTGTGTTTAGGACTAATGCAATCATAAGTTTTCTTAACCTAATGTTATGTCATAACATAATAGCATATTTACGTGCATAAGTTTGCGTGACGTCACATCATAAGCCTTCTCAAGATCGTTAAACAACAGATGCAAATCTTGTTTTTTCACGATAGTTGTCAATGAGTCTTCTCAAGAGGTGTATAACTTCCATGATCGACTGTCCTGACATAAATTCAAAGTGATTCTTCGAGATACTAGTCTCTCGTCTCACTCTGATCTCTATTACTCGTTCTCATAGTTTTTATGGTATGACTTATTAATTTAATTCTTCTGTAATTGACATAATTTTGTATATCTTTTTTGTTCTTATACAAAGGTACTAAGATATTTTATCTCCATTAGTCCGATATCCTCTTTGTCTTCGATATCTTATTAAAGAAACTTATAAACCACAAAAATTCATTATTCCCTCGACATTTTCATACATCGATTGGTATATTATCTGGCTCAACTGTCTTTTCATTTTTCATCTTCTTCAGAACATCATTTACCTCAGATGCTTGAATTTTACATTAAAAAGTTATATTTTTATACTTCTCCGATTTACTTAACTCTTTCAAGCTCATTTCATTATTTTTTTCTTCATTATAGAGACGATAAAAAAATCTTTTTTATCGCTCCTTAATAGTCATATCATCCGTCAAAATCATATGTGTTTTATCTTTTTTGCATTTAACTTGGTTTAAATTTCTTGTTTTCTTCTCTCTAGCTTAAGCACTTATATATATAATTGGGAGATGAGAATGCTTATGTGGATGTTGGACACACGAGATTGGATAAAATTAGGAATGAATGTATCGGGATAAGACAGGAGTAGCACCAACTACAGAGAAGATGCGAGAAGCTCGTCTAAGATGGTTCAGACACGTACAAAGGAGACCATTAGAGACAAATGTTAGGCGTTGTGAGAGTCTAGTCACTAAGCATATTAAACGAGGGAGGGGTAGACCAATAAAGACTTGGAATGAAACTATAAGGAAAGACATGATGTACTTAGGCATTAGTGAGATTATCACAAAAGATAAGGCACAATGGTGACAAATGATCCATATAGCCGACCCCACTATAGTGGGATAAAGGCTTGAGTGTTGTTTTTTTTTGTTTGTTTAACATAAACAAATTTATTTATACCCGAAATATACCTTTAATCCCATGATGTGGGACTAATACTCTTTTAAAGTTAAATAAAAAGAACCTAACTTTTGGCGCCTATATGAGCGTGCACGCAGTAAGTTTCGCAAGAGAGGTTGGACGGCTGGCGTCTAGTGGGCAAGAAATTTTTTTTGAAAGTTAAAGATCATCCATTGTATGATTTGTTACTGCTTTAATACAATTTCTAAGACTAAAGGAGTGCTCACGTGAGCTCCCCTTTAGTCCCACATCTTGGGTTTTAATTACTTTTGAGTGTATAAATAATATTCGAATTAAATAAACATTGAAATTTTGTTTTAACCTGTGGCCACAACAGTGCTTACATGGTCCTCACTGTGAGAAGAAATGAAATGAGAAAGAGAACTGTTGGGACCTACATTCTAACTTGATTCCTTCAAGATGGATTCATGGTACTGATGGGAAGTATGTGAGATTCCAGACTGCTATGTATGGAAATTTAGAGAACACCGGTTACCTTCTGGCGGAAAATGAAAGTTTTACTAGAGAACTCAAGGCCTTGACTAGTGCTTCTGGGGGACTTCTTACTGCAGACTTGGCTGGTATGACTGCAAATGTTTGCACTACCTCTTTATCTTCTAAAGGGCCGTCCGCTCCTTGGATCATTGACTCGGGAGCATCCAACCATATGACAGGATCTTCTCTGGGTATTTTCTCTGTTTTTCCTGCATCTGACAGTGTGAGACTTGTTGATGGTTCCCCGGCTTCAGTGACTGGTAAAGGGATCATTCAACTTTCGCCCTTTATTTCCCTCAAATACATTGTAGTAGTTGTTCCTTCATTCCCGACAAATCTGCTGTCTGTGAGCAGTTTAACTAAACAACTTCACTGTGATATCACCTTTTCTCTTCTCATTGTGTTTTTTTAGGATCTGGCGAGTGAGAAGACGATTGGTGGTGGACATGAGTCAGGTGGTGTGTATGTCATGAACACCGGACATGCTTTTAGTACGCAGAGGTCCTCCAAACTTAATCAGTTGATGTTGTGACATAAGAGATTTGGACATGCTAACTTGAAGAACTTATAGACCATCTTTCCGAGTTTTGTTGATGTAGCTAAATATACTTTTAATTGTAAGTCTTGTGAATTTGGTAAACACTGTAGAACCAACTATGCTTCTTGCAGGAGTCAATGTGTGAGGTGTTTTGAATTGATATATTCTGATGTTTGGACATCTCCTATTTGTTCTGTGAATGAATTTCTTTATTTTGTTTCCTTCATTGATGATTACTCGCGCTTCACGTGAGTGTATCTTATGAAAAACAAAAAAAATGAAGTCTTTGAAATATTTCAACTGTTTTATCATTATGTGCATACTCAGTTTGACGTTAAGATTAAAATTCTTAGTAGTGATAATGGAGGTGAATATACAAGTGGTAATCTTCAGAAGTTCTTGGGAGATCATGACATTATTTTCCAAACTCCGTATCCTGGAACTCCTCACCAGAATGGGGTGGCCGAAAGGAAGAACCGTCACATCATTGAGACTACTCTTTGCTATTGCAAGAGATGCATGTTCCTTAGAGACTATGGGATGAAGGTGTTCTCACGTCCGTCTACTTAATTAATCGGATGACCACTAATATTTTGGAGGGAAAATATCCCCTAAATCTTATTTGCCCAAATATATCATTATTCAATCTTCCTCATAAGATTTTGGATGGGTTGCATTTGTTCATATTGCTGGACCCCATAAAGATAAATTAATTCCTCAAGCGTTCAAATGTGTGGTTGTTGGATATTCTGCCATCAAAAAGGGTATAAGTGTTACTTTCCAGCGCTCTGGAGAAGGTTTGTATCAAAAGACGTTATCTTTTTTGAACACGCTCCTTATTACTCTGATGAAGGCAAAACTATTATTTATTAGGAAAATTCTAAAAGGGAGAGTGATATGGTGTCACCCCCACCTGTGATAGTAGATGTGCTTACTCTAGGTAGCGTGGATGTTCCAGTTAGGAAGTTTCCACAATGATTTTCGTGTGTATAAAAGAAGGAAGAATCTTCAAGTCTACCAGAGAAGACAAAACAAAAATATTGGGCAAGAATGTCATACTCATTCTCCACCATCCACCACCACTCTGCTAGATCCAAACACAAGCCTCACTCAGGAGACCATATTTTCTCTCCAATTTCATAGTGGTTGTACTAATATCATATTGAAAAATATGTTGGGTATCACTCTAATATCTCATTCCTTTAAATCTTATCTTGCTTCAGTTTCCTCTATTTCTATTTTTTTCTAATAGTTTTTCAGAAGATAGCCTGAATCCCCATTGTATGAAGGCTATGAAGGAGGAGATGATTCTCTCCAACGTCAAAAGACCTGGAAATTATCCCTATCCCTCATGGGTGCAACCATGTTGGGTGCAAATGTATATATAATACTAAATTTCTTCAAGATGGAACTCCTGATAGATATAAAGCTAGACTGGTTGCTAAAGGTTTTACTCAGATCGATGAAGTTGGCTTCCAAGAGACATTTGCTCCTGTTGCTAAATTGAATTCTGTCAGAATTTTATTCATAAGTCTTGGCCTTTACACCAGCTTGATGTGAAAAATGTCTTCCTCTACTATAAATTGGAGGAAAAAATCTACATGACTCCTCCACCGGGCATGGATATTCCTAAAGGACATGGGTGTTATCTTAAGAAAGTCTTGTATGACCTCAAACAATCACCTCATGTCTGGTTTGTCAAGCTAAGTGACAAACTAATGAATCTAAATTTCTCTCATTATACGTCTGATCACTCGGTCTTTGTATGCAGGAAGGAGAAATGTACCACTATCCTCATAGTTTGTGGATGATATCATTATTACAGGCAAGATTGTCAGGATCGAGATCCTAGATGATATCATTTTGAGGTAGGATCGGATCAGATAGTTGGTTCGGATCAAGAATCGCTTTACAAAATCAGGATCGATTTACAACATCTGGATCGTAGGATCGTAAGATCCTATGATTTAGATCGCGATCTTGTCAACCTTGATTACAGGAACTGATGATCATAATATTACTCTTGTAAAAATGGAATTTGCATCCGTCTTTGAAATCAAGGATTTGAGTCTCCTTCAATACTTCCTTGGTATTGAGCTTGCTTGACCTGCCGAGAAGATTATGATCTCCCAGCACAAATATGTCTTCGATCGTCTCAGTGACATTGGATATTTGGGGGTCAAACCTGTGGACTGTCCTGTGGACCATAATTATGATATTCACAATGATACCTCTCCAGATCTTGAGAGGAAGTTGGAATTTCAACGCATTGTGGGGAAATTGATTTATCTGACTATTACTAGACCCGATATCTCGTTTGTTGTTGGCTTAGTTAGCCAATTAATGCACAATCCTAAGTTCATCGCTATCAAGCGGTTCTTTGGATTCTCAAATACTTTAAAAAAGGATCCCGAAAAAGGCATCATCTATCAAGATCATGGTTATTAAGGTTCACGGGTACTGCAATGCTGATTGGCGGGTTCTTCCATTGACAGAAGATCTACAAGTGGATATTCCATCTTTGTTGGTGACAATCTTGTTTCCTGGTGGAGTAAGAAACAAAATGTGCTTGCTCGTTCCTCCACTGAAGCAAAATATCATTCCATTGTCGTCACTACATGTGAACTTATTTGGGTTAAATCTATCTTGGGAGAAATGAGCTTCCCTGTCCTTGAGGTCATGCACCTTCATTGTGATAATCAAGCTGTTATTCACTTCGCTAGCAATCTTGTCTTCCATGAGAGGACAAAAAACATTAAAATTGATTGCCACTTCGTGCGGGATAAAATTCAAAATCAAACTATCAATATAGTGTTTATGTCATCTGAAGATCAACTTGCTGACATTATCACCAAGGCTATCTCTGGTAAATTTCTTCATTCATACCCCCTCAGGCTTGGGATGTTGGATGCTTATGGTATTAGCTTGAGGAAGGTGTTAAGAAGTAAGCTAAAATCTAATCTCAGCAGGTGGTGACGGCATCTCAATGAGTGACTGAAGATGCTTAAATATTTTGGTGTCCTTATGAGATCGACATTGAAGAAGAAAACCTAAAGGTGCACCTCTTCTCTCTCGCAACATAAGCTCATCACCAAGGTGATAATGCATGCATTCACATCTTGCTTAAGTCCTTCAGTAGTCATCAAATTTGAGTACTGTTATGAGTAAAACCATGAGAATGAATTCAGTTTTACCAAAAGCCAAGGCTCATGGTTTGTTTAATTTGCAAATCTATCCAAGTGTTCCCATTGATCCATCATAAAGTAAAGAAGGAATAAAAGAAAAAAAACAATATAAAAAGCATAATTGTTACTTTAATAAGAGGGGTAGTATCTTTAGAATAAGTGTAACATCCCAACCTAATTTAGGTACATAATCAACAGAAGAAAAGTATAGCTAGGGGGTAAAAAGATACCTCAAATTCTGATTCACAGAGCTAGCTAGATTTGAATAGAATCATATAATCTGAATTATTGAATCTTAAAATTTGTTTAATACAATAAAAGCTTTAGATAATTTTATTACATTAAGTTCAATTTAAAAGTACAACAAATGAAATGAATGACAGCTGAGAGGAATGGAAAACAAATGTGTAGAACCACAAATGCTTATCCTAACCGCACTTCCCATCGGTGACTTTCTAAAAAGAATGTCTGAAGACGGGTCAGCCTAACTGGTCAGTCAAAAAGACTACTCCCAATAGCACCCCTGAAGTCGCTATTAGCAGCCATTTCAATGTGTTTTTATTTTAGTCTTTTTTGGGGTGCTAGTAGCCATAGAGGGGTGCTATTAACATTGCCCTAAAATATGTGCTTTTGATTTTTAATGCATGCTTCTGAATAAACTGTATGTAGATTTAAAAGTTATTTTTTGTATTGATGCATTATAGATTCTGTCTTATTATTTGAGTTTTCCTCTAATGATTTTTGGTTCCCTGGATTCTTTCTAAAGATTGGATAATCAAATTTCATGTTTTATGATTTACTGTACTTAATCTGATTATGGTGCCTAAATGACGACCCGAAGGTGCCTTGAACTGAAATGTTCCTTGAGTAGAACACATACTCGCATTTGAAAATTACCAAGTCTAGAAATATGGTTGATGACCTCACCTCCGTGGCTCAAATGGGTTGCTAGTCTTATGAGTATGAGGTCACTGATCTGAGACTTATTACGTAATTGAAGTTTTTCTTCTTCGTCTGATTATATTCTACATTCTTGATCATGTCTGTTCTTGATGTGGATTGTAGGTAATCGTGTTCATTATGTATATTGATTCCAACTTGCAAGAATGCTCCCCATTCCACTCCTACTCCTTAAACAGGCCATCTCCTTGAGGAATTAGCTGAACTTTCTTTTCTTGGGGAACTTCTCATTACTTAAGTGAATCCATACCAAGTCCCATTAAATGAACATGTTACGAGCTTACATGGGGGGGGGGGGGGGGGGGGCGAGTGATCCCTATTCCTATATTATCTAAATAATCACCTCTTCGCTTCGCTACGCGCTTATGATCACCTTACGTCGGAGGCTGAGATAGATGAGTTGGAAGGATCTGCCTAAGCTAACACCGGAGTGGGGTTTCAAGAGGGGAATCATTTCTTGTGCATTCGACCTCAGTGCTAGGATGTGCATCTTTAAATTTTGCTCAATATTTTATTTTAATTCCACTTTCTGTGCATTTTACCTATTACATGTAATCCTTGGTGATCATTTTGGATATTTTGAGAACTTTCCCTTGCCATGCATATGAATTGAAGTGCGCACGGGGTGAGGCGTGCTGTTTTGGGTAGTGTTGTAGATATCGGCTGTCATGACCCAAAAGCACACCATGTTGAGGATATATTGGACATGTCGTTTTTCCCCCAACATCCAACATTTACAACCATGTTTTGGGTATGCAAGTAAGAAATATTTCTCTCTCTTCGCCTCTCCCACTCTCCATGCCATTACTCGATATCCTCTACACCATGAAGTGGAGCTTGTCACCCTTCGCCCTCAAAGCTCCTCCTTCCTATCCTCTCCACCACTGTGAAATGACGATCCAAGAAGGGACACATGGATCTCCAAGACTTCTCTATATCAAGGTCACACACACTTGTTGGATCGAGAAGCGTCTTTAAAGGGAGGCGGGGGAATAAGAGGTTTTAAAATTCTTTTTAACTTTTTTTTAATCAATGAAAATCTTAGAATAATTAAACTTGAAATTTAGTAATAAAATAGAGGATATTATTTTATTGCATTACTCGACAATTACGAAACTTTATCGTCATAATGCTAAAGATCGAGGTGAATGGTAAAAAGGACCTTTTTGTTTTCTATACTGGCTCGCACCTCAAACTGGTTGTCCTTAGCATATCTCTCTCTGGATAGGCTTCAAGCCGCCTCCTAGACCTAATCTCAGTCTAGTCGTCTAGCACAAGGGATGGATTCCCCTAAGCCTCACATATACCTAGTCGCCAACACATTGGTGAATTCTTCTATGATCAATGAAAAAATATTTTATTTTAGATCCTCTTTGCATTTATTTTGGGTATATATTACTTATTATTTGTCTACTTGTTATATTAAATTTTTTTATTTTTATAACATATTTATACTTATTATTATAATGTAGGAAAATCTGATATTTAAAATATCCCCGACATATCTCCAACTTCCGACATTCGACGTTTAAAACTCGATCCAACATGTTGTCGACATTCAATATTTACAGCCTTGATATGACACATGTTGGACATTATGGAGAGATTCAAGGAAATGTGAGATTGAACACGAGTTAACTGTGTGCTCCATGATAGGGAGGGAGTACCGAACCTGATCATTTACCACGTTCACTTTGACATTAGATGCATATATCATCGAAGACATTCTCTGCCACACAATAATGTGCAAGGCATGGGACACAGGTGTCACGTGTAAAAGACTTTCATCCTTGGATAGTGACTTAGTTTCTTTAATTGTTTTAGGATCTAAAGGATAAACTCCATAAGTATTTTCCAGAAACAACCAAACATCAAATGCAGTTTACAAGGAATAAACGAGTTTAAAAATAGATTTGTCAATAGCACAAAACATAGGATTCATGACCTTTGCATTTAAATTACAATTATTTTTCTCAAACTCATTTAAATTTGTTAAAGGCTTCAGAACACAAATATTATTTTGTAAAACATATGGTTCAATATACTTATTAATAATCATATTCCGTACATCTGAACTAGTAGTGATAAGGTAATTTTTCATTAATTCTTTCCATCTAAGGTGATTAATTTTGGTAAACAGTGGAAGAATAAATATTGATCTATCATCACTATTCGTCTTTTCACTAGGGGTTGTCATCTATACTCTAGGATATTAAGCCTAATATGAGAAATCTTGCTCTGATATCACTTATTGGATTGAGCGACGACCTTAGATGGAGGTGAATAAGGCCTATGATTAATTGCTAAATTTTCTTTTACAATTTAAAAGATGCACAACGGAAATAATAATATCAAAGAAAGTAAATCATTCAAGCCTATAAAAGAAAATCATATTCATTTTAACCAATATTTATCGATACAAAAGTGAAGATATTTTAACTCAAAAATCAAAGACGTTGAATGATAGTATGGAGTTGTTAAAGTACTAGAGTTTTAGCTAATTGCACCACTTTGTTAAAGGCACCACATTTTTTGAATGGTTAAAGGCACTCATACTTGTTATTTGCACCACAATTTTGTTAAAGATGTTGCTTTTAGTAGAGATAGAAGGTTGAGTTCTTCTTGCTCCTCTTAATGAAACACTGCATCAGCAAAATCACTCGGGTTTGCCTGCATTAAGAAACCATCACTAGCGGCCTGCTGATGATATTGGAGGACATGCCCCTCAGCTGAAGGTGTTTGTGGAAATGCCTCACCAATTGATTGGACTGGTGTTCAAAATTGGTTTAACAACTTTGAGCTTTGTGATGACATTATTGGATACAATTTTAATATCTATATATAAGTGCCTTCAACACATCTGATTCACTTCATTTTGCAATTTATCTTGCCTCTTCAGAGAAAAGGCTCATAAGCCTTGTATGTTGTGTTTACAAATGAGCTCATTGTCAATGCAGCTTACATCGACACCCCGGTAAAGGGTATCCTTGTGGCTGACGAGTCCATTGACACCATCCACAAGTGGTTCACGGGCATCAAGGTCGAGAAAGTCGAGGCAAATTGCCACACTTTTCGCGAGCTCCTCTTCCGCGCGCTCGAGACTCTCCTGTACCTCAACGAGGTCATCTTCTTCGAGGAGACTCTCTACTAGAAGGCCGCCGACTGGAAACTATTTTGATGTTTTAAAAGAAGGCAGCGTTCTCCCTGGAATCAAGGTCGTCAAGGGCACAATCGAGCTCGCCGACATCGATGTCGAGACCACTGAAGGCATGCTAATCTTGGCAAGTGATGCACCAAGTACTATGAGGTCGGCGCTCGTTTCTCCGATTGCCATTAGAATTCCAGCTTTATAAATTTGGAGAAATTGCGGTGCGAGTGTGCAACTAGTTTTTTTGGTGAGTAATTTCATGGTTAAAGTGGTGAGACTTGCCAAAACTTTGGTCCCTTTAATAACTCCCTAATAAAACTTGGCATTTTCTATACCGGCTTGCATCTCAAATCGATTGGCCTTAGAAATTCCTCCTCCGTATTTGGCTCAAACCTCTCCTCGTTGAATTCCTAAACCTATCCCAAACTATAGTCGCCGCAACAACGACGATTCCACTCACTGCTTCTATCAGAAATCTAATCTCAACCATGGTGAATTCACACTCCCTAGATCTATCACAAATCTAGTCACATAGGCAAATTCACGCGATTACAATAATCAAAAGAGGTCAAACTACATGAGAAATAGAAGATAAAAGATTAAACAAGATCTAGAAACTCTCTTAAATCAATGAAGTAGGAAGAAGATGAAGATTTGGTAGAATATTCGCTTTGATCCCTTGCAAGTCCTTCACTTGAATGATCCTTGAAGATGCATTCTTCCTTTTGATCCTTTAGAATGAGAGGGAGGGATTTCTTCGGTGCTACAAGACGGGTAGGGCAAACTTGCTTCATGAAAAAACGTAGCCTGGAAAGAAATCTCGTTACATATAAATGGAATCTTGAAATATTTTGTGAGCTATTTTCAGTGCTAGTTGTTATAGTCGGGAGTTTCGTATTAATTTTAAAATCTCACACTTCTATTTTGTTTGTTCGATTCACGCTTTCCTTACGGGGCAAGCTACTTTCGCCGGGCGGTAGTGTACAATTTTTTTTACCGGTACTGCAGGGCGCTAGCTTCTACTGCGGGGCGGTAGTGTACAATTTTTTTTACCGGTACTGCAGGGCGCTAGCTTCTATTGCGGGGCGGTAGTGTACAAAACTTAGTCGTCTTGAAACCTCTAGGTAGCGGTGCCCATAAAAACCGGGCCCAGGGGCCGGCCCGGGCCCGACCCGGTAAAAGCCCGGCTAGGCCCGGGACCGGGCTAAGCCCGCCCTGGACCAGGCCGGGCCATGGTGCCTAACAAGGCCCCATATATAGGCATTTGCCCGGCCTGGTGCCCGGCTTGGGCCGGGCCGGGCAAAGCACGGTTTCCTAGGCCCGGGCTAAGCCCGGGGCCGGGCCAGGCAAAGCCCGGTTTCGGGAAAGCCCGGGCTAAGCCCGGGCTTCGCGAAGGTCGATCTCGCCACCGACGAGATGCAAAAGTTCGTGTACGGTGATGGAAAGTATGACGACGAGCCTTACTTCGTCCCGACTGCGGAGGAAGGAGGCGAGGAGGACGAAGGATATGTGCTGGCGTTCGTGCACGATGAGATAGCCGACAGCTCAAAACTCATCATCGTGAACGCTTCCGACATGGAGGTGGAGGCGGTTGTGCAGCTGCCGACAATGGTGCTGTCCGGATTTCATGGAACATTCGTGGGCGCAAGGGAGCCTGGAGTTTCAGGCGTAAATCGGGACGAGGAATAGGAAGCTGCCTGAGGGATTGTGACTGAGATCCACGGAGTTGTCCACTTCGTTCTCATTGTTCTGTGACTAGCTACTGATAGTCATTATTGGTCGATTGTCGGTCTGCGTGTTAGAGAGGGAGAGAGAAATAGGCGAGTTTGTAGCTTTCCATGGCTGTCGCCGTAGGATTTCCGAGCTCAGCCGACCTCTTCATCTTCTTCTTCGTTTATTTGTTTATGGTATTTATAAATTATATTTAATTTTTTTATAAAAAAAATTAATTTTTTAAAAAAACCGGGCCCCGGCTAAGCCCGGGCCCGGCCCGGCCTGGACCTGGGGGCCTTAGCAGGCCCCTCCCGGAGTCAGATGCCCGGCCCGGCTCCAATCAGGGCCCGGGCCCGGTTCGGGAAAGCCCGGCCCGGGAGGCCCGGTTTAGGCCCGTGTCCGGGGGGCTTTATGAACACGACTACCTCTAGGCCAGTCTTTAGGGCTACCACCTGTAAGATATAATGCTTTCGCTGACTGTAGTATACAAAATGAGATATTTCTTTCCATGCCATCTAAAAAGCATGCAAGTTCAGTGTAGGAACATTATGTCCACTGGCGATGGGCTATAATGGCTACTTCGGGCCATTGCTTTCAGATTTTTGACTAAATGACCTTCGTTTTGATTGTTCATTTTTTATTCTCCATCTCGACATGCACATAGTTGAGATAATAAACCAACTTTTATTATTAGCAACCCTATACTCTTATATATAGAGTTAGGGAAAAGCGGAACAAAGACAAAACTACCCTTATGAGGGTAAAATACAAATAGACTTGATTTCAAATCTCCCCCTCAAGTCGAACAGTAGATATCTGTCATTCCGAATCTATTGATATCATCAATAAACACATTGCACCCTAAGCTCTTGGTGAAGACTGTGACGGTCCCCTTACGGCTACCGCTCCAATTTATCTTAGCATTTCATAATGAGCAACATTAAGAGTACAACAGGTACAACAGTATATGAAAGAGTACGCGAAAATAAAATATTCGGACAAAATAAAACCATTTCATTTTATTATAAGTTGCTAATACATATACGTAAGTCCAAAAAGCTAGCCCTAAACAACAAAAGGGGCTTACCAATACCATATATACAACTGACTCATAACATACAACTAATATGTACAGATATGGTGCTACTGACACTACATAAAATAAAACTGGAACTCCTTATGGGGGCACTCTGGGTCTCTGCACCTCGACCTGTGGTCATCAGGACGCCGAACACTGTTATCGCGACTTCTACCCAAAGACGATACCTCTTCTTCTGGCGAGGAGTACATGGTGGACGCCGACTACTGGTGGCTGGAACCGCCTCTTCCTTGACATGTTTAATTTTTATTGTTTTATTAGTCAAAAACTATGTGAATTTTTACTTTTCCTTCTATGATTAGTTTTATTGTTATGCATATTTCTTTCCTTTTATTTTCAGTGCTATAATGACTTATCTTTCCTTGTCCATAATCTCTCTTGTTATTTGCTTTTAACTTGCTTTGCCGTAAAGTTAATTCACTTTTGAGTATAGGCTATATGAAGCGTAAATTAAGTGTCCTTATCTCACACATAATGTAGTAGTTTCTCGTTCCCTTGTCTCGCACGTACATATTACCATTCGTGCCCTTAACTCGCACGATGAATGAAGATTATTCTCCCCATCTTCTCTTTTTGGGTTAACGCTTTCTATAGCCCATTACTCGGGTTCTTTTTCCTTTTTTCCTTTTATTTCTTGCATTCTTACATTGCTCTTAAAGCTTAATTGCATAATGCCTCTTTCTTGTTTATATTGCTTATATTCCTATCTTATAACATGTAAGCACAATATAAGTAATAAAAGAAACATAGTAATTTGCATATTATAGGGAAGAAGAACTCACCCCTACTTTCTTCTTGCCCTTATCCTTGCGTTGATCACCTTTTCCTTGTCTTTATCCCTCCTCCCTTCATCATTGTCTCCCACTACCTTGAGATGCCATAACCTACAATATACCATCCATAAATCTCATATTGATGCCTTTGGTGTATACTAATTACGCTACAAGTCATCCTAATTAGGCCAAAGGAGGCTTTTAATGGACTTGGAGATTGCTGACCTTAACCCTATATATACCAACAAATTCTAAGTAAATTATGAACAAGATAAGGGCTCATGAAACAACTAAGGATGGGGTTAACTTCAATCCTTCACGATTGGTGGTTGCCCTAGCATGAAAACACGGGGAATCTGTCCTAATTTCATTATACATGAATATTTCGTTTTTAACAATATTTTAGAGGAATTATGTAACTGAAATTAGGGCAGAAAAATCATTTACCCTTCTAGGGTTTTCAGGGTTTTCAAAATCTTACATGAACATGACAAAATAAGCCCTAATGATCCTCTGAAACTCAAGAGGAGAAAGCATAAGTGAACAAAAGAATTTTAGGTTAACCTAGAAATTTCAAACCTTGAAAACGGAGTCTCCAATACAAACAAAACTCAAGAGGAGTTGAGAGAAAGGGATTGCCTTGCATTATGAAGAAAAATCAAGAGAAACAGAGGAGAATTGAGGCTGCAGGAGTGATCGGTGTCGGTGGCTGTCGTGCGGCTTGTTCGCTTCCGTCGGGTGAGAAAGAGGAGAAAAATGAAGTAGCGGGATGCTTTTTCCCCCTTTTACCCGAACACCGTGTGGCCTCCTCATGACACGCACATTTTAGACCGCTTGGTGCCGGTCTATTACAACCCCAACCGGTCAAAACTCTATTTAGACTGGTTTTGGTTTTGATGAACACATGACTTATATCATAAATAAATTAAAAGAATACCTGTACAATTTTACGCGACGCTACAAAGACATCGACCAACTGATCTCTGGAGTGAACGAAAAGAGTTACTAAATTTTTTTTTTCAAGATGGTCTTTGATGAAATGACGATCAACCTCGACATGCTTAGTTCTGTCATGTTGGACTGGATTGTGAGCTATACTGATAGCAGGTTTGTTGTCACAGAACAGCGAGATGGGGGCATCTTCCTGAAAGTCCAGGTCTTGCAATAAGGTGCGCAACCATAAGCCTTCACAGAGGCCTTGAGACAGACCGATACTCTGCTTCAACACTAGATCTGGCCACCACATTTGTTTTTTGCTACGCCACGTGACCAAATTTCCACCAACGAAGGTGCAATACTCTGTTGTAGATTTCCTGTCATCACGACTTCCGGCACAATCCGCATCAGTAAAACATCAATCTTTAAGTGATTGTTCTTTGAAAACATCAACCCCCGACCCAAGGTCTTCTTTAAGTACCATAGTACGTGGTATGCAGCATCCTGATGTCTGATCCTGGGGGCATGCATATACCTACTCAAGATTCCAACTGCATATGTGATATCAGGACGAGTGTGTGAAAGATATAAAAGCTTCCCCACCAATCTCTGATAACTTGAAGCATTCGTGCGATCGCCATCGCTATCTTCATCGATCATATGGTTCTCCTCGATAGGGGTGTTGGCAGGAACACAAACCAGCATCCCGGTCTCTGTTAACAAATCTAACACATACTTACCTTGCGAGATGAAGGTACCCTTATCAGAACGAGTCACTTCAATTTCTTAGAAGTAGCGAAGTTTTCCCAAGTCTTTTACTTCAAACTCAGCTGATAGAAGAGCCTTCAGCTTTGGGATTTCATCTGAGTCATCTACGGTGATCACAATGTCGTCAACATCGATGATAAGAAAAACAAGTTTCCCCTCGTTCTTTCTGACAAACAATGTATGCTCTGAATGTCCTTTTTGTAGCCAAACTTGATCATGACCTTGTGGAATCTGCCAAACCAAGCCTTGGGAGACTGCTTTAGCCCGTACAAAGACTTCATTAAGCGACAGACGAGTCCTTCTTGTCCCCTCTTCGCAAAACCTGGGGGAAATATCATGTATACCTTTTCATCGAGGTCACCGTGCATAAACATATTTTTGACGTCCAGTTGATGAAGATCTCATCCCAAGCACGCATCACAAGATAAAATCACACGAACAGAGTCCATCTTTGCAACCGGGGCAAATGTCTCCTAGTAGTCGACCCCTTGAGTCTGGGCGTAGCCACGAGCCAGCAGACGGGCTTTATATCGCTCAACTTTACTATCCTGATTTTGCTTAACAGAGAAGACCCACCTTGAACCGATTTCTTTCTTGTCAGGAGGAAGGGAAGAGACATCTCATGTGTGATTCTTATCTAATGCAGACATTTTCTCCTTTATTGCTTGAGCCCATGCCGGAATGCAAACCGCCTCCTGTCATGTCTTAAGAATAGTGATCACGGATAAGGAAGATATGAAACCCTGATGAAGCTGAGAAAGTTGATCATAAGCAACGTGATTAGAGATAGGGTGTTCCGTATGCACGGCCGTACCTCTTAGCACAACAATGGGAACATGTAGATCAACATCAGAATCCGAGTCAAAAGACGACATCGGCAGCGACAAGGCAACGAAGGACTGTTTACCTGTTTGCCGACGATGATATATGTGAGGAAACGGGGAGATGAGGGACAGATGGTGATATATGTGCGAAAATGACGTAGGTGGAGGTGACGAAGTGGGTGTAGGTGAAGGGGTTATATGAGGAGTAGCTATGGTGGAAGACATGGTAGGTGTAGGAGTAATCAGAGGGAGTGACACTGAATCAATGCCATAATTATCCCCCTGAAAAGTGGAGGGAGTCAAATCCAAGTAGAAAGATTCCTCCTCACGGAAGGTCACATCCATGGTACAAAAAAAACGTCTGGAAGGGGGGTGATAACACCGATACCCTTTTGTAGTGGTGGAATAGCCAAGAAAGACACAACGGAGAGCCCAAGGGTCAACCTTGTCACGATGAGGCTGATGAACGTGAACAAAACATACGCGCCCAAAAACGCGGGGTGGAAGATCGTTGGTATGAACAATAGAAGTAGAGGAAAGACGAACCAGCAGAGTAGTATAATCGAGAACCCGTGAAGGGAGATGGTTGATAAGATGAGTAGCAGTTAGGATGACGTCACCCCAATATTATTTTGGGTGATGCATGGTAGTGAGCAGGCACCGGGCAACATCAAGGAGATGCCGGTTTTTTCGTTCAACATCACCATTTTGGGTGGAGGTATAAACACAAGTGGTTTGGTGAATAATTCCATGACTAGTGAGGTATGAGCCAAACGCTCCACAGTCATCGTATCCCCCTCCATTATCACTACGAAGAACACGGATTGTACCATTGAACTCAGTTTGCACCATTTTATAAAAGGTTTGAAAAACCGGAAACACTTTATTTTTTTCTTTAAGAGATAAACCCAAGCAGTGCGGGAAAAACAATCGATAAAAGTAACAAACCAACGATAACCAGTTAACGATACAACAAGAGAAGGCCCCCAAACATCAAAATGTATAATAGCAAAAGGAGTAGTCTAACATGTTTTGACTTTTCACAAGCATCACATTTTAAAGTCCGAACAAACGAAGATTAAAGTAGGAAATAATTTCTGAAGATAGACTAGAGAAGGATGATCAAGATACAAGTGCCAGCGCCGAGCATCAACAACAATAACAACGGAAGAAGAGAGAGCAAAGGACGATGAAGTAGCATCATGATAGTACAAGCCATCGTGATTCCTACCACTGTCAATGATCCGCTTTGTACCCAGTGCCTGAAAAACACAAGAATCAGGAAAGATGGTTACAAAATAGTTAAGAGACTGAGTGATGTTGCTAATGGAAAGAAAATGCGAGGAATTAAAAGGACATGCAAAACAAAAGAAAGAGAAAGAGAAGAGGAACACGAAATGTTGCCCTTGCCCGCAATAGGGACAATGTGTCATTTGCAGAGATAACCTTGTCCTTACCGGACAAAGGAGTGTAGGAAGAGAAACCTGAAGAGGATCCGGTCATGTGATCGGTAGCTCACAAGTCAATGATCCACTCAGACGGAGGTGTCGCAACAACATTGACACTGAGCATAGCAGTAGCAGCAATGGAAGTAGAAGTACAACTCTGGGAAGTGTCTGACTAGGAGTGACCACTTGACCCTGATGGTCGTCATGAACCTTAGTGGAGTAAGCAACATCATAAGGACGAGAACCACTCTGACGGAGGCCCCCCCCCCCCCCCCCCCCCCCCCCCGTCCTGGGCCACCACCACTTCCACCACCACGGCTGGATCCAGGTGGAACAAGGTGAGGATGTAGCTTGAAGCACACGTCTCGAGTATGGCCCATGCGACCACAGTAATCATAGGTAGGAAAGACGCTGGTATGGTTGGAGCGACCAACGCTGGTAAAAGCAGAGTGATCAGAAGGAGTAGTAGCCGTGTTGAGGGACCTCCGACGGTCTTCATCGCCAAGAACCATGCTAAAGGCCTCCCGAAGAGATGGAAGGGGCGATCTATGTAGAATATTTGTTCGAACCATATCCATGTCCATGCCCAAACCCATCAGAAACACATGTAGGCGAAATTGTTCATCCCTTTTATGTAACAGAACTGCATCGACAGTACATACAGGAGTAAACTGCTCAAATAATCAAATTCCTGAGAGATACGTTTGAACTCTGAGAAGTTGACACTGTCATGGTTCTCTGACGTAACTCCAGCATTCGACGCGTCAACTCATAAATCTGAGTAGAATTACCGATCTAAGAGTATGTCTCACGGGCCCGAGTCTAGATCTCATAGGCTGAATCCATCAACATATAACTACGGTACACCTTAGGAGACATAGAATGCAGGAGACAAGAGACAACAAGAGAATATTCCGAGTCCCAATGCCTCCAAGAAGGTCACCCTGGGGAGGTGCCATAGTGGTCCCATCAATATATCCAAACTGTTGATGACTGCGAATGACATGTTGTACCGCTCGAGACCATTCAAGATAATTCGTCCCATCTAAGGGCACAGTAGTGATCTTCGGGGAGCCATATTGACCAGATGACCGCTGAGGGTCACCTATCCGGGGTGCCACAACACTCGGCGATGTAGAATCGATAGCCGCCGAAGAATCATCCATGAGGAAAAACTAACAGGATCAAATAATATAAACCCTAACCATGCAGACACTGGGCAGACAACAGATCTGACACTGGAACATTTCTATGCAGGTCTAGAAGTTTGAAAAAATAGGGGCAGTGGCACTGGAACAGACTCCAGCCAGAAAAATAAAGAAGAAACCAGCGGCAACTGAAGAAGAAGCCAGAAAAATTGGGGCTGTATGCAGCAATAGACTGCAGGGGCAACAGAAGCGGCAGGATTCTGGGATACTGCCGACGAAGAAGCCAACGGCATATGGCAGCGACAACGGAAAAAAGAAGCTAGCGATAGGTTCGGAGAACGACGGAGAAGATGGCCGGCGCAACAGAGAAACCGACAGGATCAGACACCATCGTTGATCTCAAAGAAGAAGCCGGAAGACTACGGTAATGAGGTGCGGATCATGAGGAGAGAGCCACGGTTCTCCTTCAACGCGCACCGCCGCCGGCGAGAGGGCGGCAATTCACCATGGAGATGACCTCAAACCGGCGGAGAGAAAGGAAGAGAGGATGCGAGGCGGGTGAGCGTCGAGAACGGCGAGGCTGGCTAGCTAGCGGCGCGGGGGTAGACGAAGTGCGGGATTAGGGTTATCGTGCTCTATCCTCTGATACCAAGTTGAGACAATAAAACCAACTTTTATTATTAGCAACCCTATACTGCTATATTTAGAGTAAGGGAAAAGAGGAACAAAGACAAAAATACCCTTATGAGGGTAAAATACAAATAGACTTGATTTCAACTCACATATGCTTGTACCTACACATTATAAAAAATTCCGACTTCACATTAGTGACTTTCATAGATTTATTATTTTGAAACAATGAGAGCTTGAAACTATGTTTCAATAGTTTCTACTCTTATTCTCAGATATGTATATCCTTAAATTCTGCTCAATACTCTTCTGCACCAAGTGCACTTTTACTCATTTATCTGTAAACTTTATTGAGGGTATTTTGGATATTTCGAGAACTTTCCTTTGCCGTAGTTATGGATTGAAGAGGGGATGATTTTAGGTATGCAAGTAATCAATATTTCTTCTCTTATTTTTATCTTCCTTACTCTCCCTTCCCTTCATTTCTCTACCTAATACCCTCTAGGTCACCTTGAGGTGGAGTTCAACTCCCTCGTCGGCCATCCTAGACCCCTCAAAGCTTCTTCTTCATATCCTCTCTACCATCGAGAAGTCATGAACAAAAAAGGGACTTGTGAATTTTCTCCAAGATTACTCCTTATCATGGTTACTCCCCCAATCTCAAACAATTTACCATAACATAAGATAACTTGCTTCTTGTCAAAATTTTACTTATAAATCTTATTCTTCTTAATTTGAGTTTGAATTTGCCAATAACGTTTTCATCTTCTCCTTCCTTTCTTCTTCATCAAAACATATCATATCCATCTTCAAAGATAAATACGATCAATAGGAGTGGCATGATTAAGATAATATACTGCCTCAAAGTGAGTGTGATACAAAGATGACTCCCTGGGCAGCCACGCATCCTCTTATCTACCTGTGTATGACCATGTACGTCTCACTCCTACCTATATAAGGGAGTGATAATGAGTCTTTTTGGTCATCTAAAATCCTTGTATTGTTTAAATTCTCATAGGAGTGAAGACCTCTTAGAGGGATCCAGACCTCAAAAGTTAGATATCGAACATGCCTCAATTATTGCAACTTCATTGTATTAATCTACTAGACTCGGGCTCTATTTGGTTGGACTGTTTCTGATGGAAAACTGCTGATGAAAAGCTGCTGATAGGAAAAGTGTTGATTTGAAAAATGGAGTTTTGTTAAAAACTCCAAAACGAAGTTAAAGTGTTGATTTGGAAAACAGAGTTTTGTTAAAAAAACTGTTTGGGTGAAACGGAGTTTCCAAAACGAAGTTTTGAAAAAAATTGTTTGGAAACAAAACAGAGTGTGAATGATTACCAACCATTAAATATATGAAAACAAATTTTTTTTAAAACCTTGAATGATTGTTCTATCACACATCTAAGAGATGAGTGTGCATGATTGAACATCTCTCAACGTCCTTCTGCTCGATAAGGAATTAACAAATGAAATTGATGTGTTCTGAATTAACAGTCATAAGTTCTTTTATGCATTCTTCATGTGGAATCAATGGCCCCTGTTAGGGATCGATCCGCAACGTGTAAGAATTTTCATCTCAAATAATGATAAACAACATTAGACATGCCCATCTGCGATGAATTTGAAAGCAAATTATCCGAGCAACACACAATGTTGGATGTGATTGGATTTTGATTTCAAAATCGGATGTTGACATTTTGAGTTTGATTTTGATTTCAAAACCAAATCACATCCAAAAGCATTCAGGCACGCTCGTGCCTTGCACTTGCCCGACTGCTAGCTTTGAGTAAAGAAAATCACAGGGAGAACAACGATAAGTATAGGGAAAGAGGAGAACAAAAACACTGGACATCCAAGTTTTTGATTCCCTCTTTCCTTGCCAATCTCCATGTGTTCGCCTCTTTCTCGGTCTAGATCAAAAAAAAATACAGGGAAAAAGACGAAGAATCATGAACATTGACAAGGGTAGGGAAAACAGCAGCGAAACAAAACCAGCGAAAACAACGACGCAACAAAACTTGCGAAAATCAAAGCCATCGAGGAAGAGAGCGAGACATACCGAACGGCGGAGCGGTGATTTTTCTTCTTCGCCAACAGGGAAAACATTAGCAATTGCTGGCTCGCCGCTCGCGAGAGGGGGATCGCGGAAATCACGGGTCGATAGGATTTTCGGGGGCGGCTGGCTTCTGCGGCTGAACGCTATAAATATTAGCGAACATGGAATAGGACAAAACAACGATAAATTAGAACTGGAGTTTTTAAATAAAGCTGCGGCAAACACTGCTTACTTGCAAAACGACGGTGCGTTTCCATCGCACCGCAGGTAAAAAGTCCAATCAAACGTCACCTCAGTTTGTCAATAAGAAGTATCTATCAACTGGTTCAACATTTCGACCAAATTTGGTTCCATTTAGAACCCTAATTAACCATCGGTTCTCAACCTGTCACTTTTGCTGCAATTAAGAATCCACTGTCAACTTTCAATCCTACTTCTATCGAAATCAGTCTTTAGCCCCGCACTACATTCGTTGTATTGGCTGTGCCAACATGTCCCTGATCTCTCTTGTCCAACATTGAAGGAGGAACTCATCCGCCACCATGACACCCGTATTGCGAGAAATGCCTACAAGCGCCTCAACTCTGTTGTCAGTCTGATTCCTTCCTTTGCCACCTACATCACCAAGTTCATTTGGGTCGTCACACACGTCCCTGGATTACCCTCTGTCCATTATCTTGGGTATTTTTTGTGGGTCTGCAGCTCCACATTTGGGTGCATCTTCATGTCCACAGACTGACTACTCTCTCTCTCTCTCATGCGCGCCATGAAGAAAGCTTGTTGTCTCGATGGGAAATTTTATGTGCCCCAGCCGTACTTCACTACTCGACCACCCCACCAGTTGCCTCCACCCCGATACCTTGCCCACCTCTTCATCACTGGGATTACCCGCCTTACCTGGACACCTGTTGATCGGTTCACAACCGTTTTCGCCAGTTCCGTCGATCCAGTCTTTGTCAGTACCTCACCACTCCAGCGCTTATCTCATCGACAATACTTCAGGCTTTTGCCAAAAAGACATTTGTTTCTCTTCCATCAGTCATACTCAACCACCCGCAAATGTCCACTCAAAGACTTGTGCTTGCTATTCGGCACTGAAGACGACAATCCTAACTTAGTTAACTGGAACTCTCTGACACTCATTAATTACCCATACATTACTCAACCTCGAGGACAAGATCGATTTTCAGGAGAAGTGTGTTGATACGAAGACAAGTTCCCGGGCCAGTCACGTGCCCCCTATCTACCTATGTAGCTTTAGGGAATTTCCGCAATTATGTATGTCTCACTCCCACATATGTAAGAGAGTTGTAATGAGTCTTTTAGGGCATTTAGAATCCTTCTCTTATTTAGGCTCATAGGAGAGAAGAACTCTCAGAGAGATCTTGCTCTTAAGTGTTATATATTGATCATATCTGATATATTGTATCTTGTATCGTATTATTAATCTACTAAACTCGGTTTGTCGATAGCATATATCTATCAGAGTGTGTCCGCATTAATTGCGGAAAGCAACACATGCCTACGTGATAGCTTACCCGCCATTACATTTGAACAACCTGACTTGTCCATGATCACATATCAAAATGACTTCAAAACCTCCAACTCAGCATGCCTCACCTTAGCATTTCTCTTCAAGTGCTTCATTGAATAATATAAAAAGGTAATGTTGCCATGTCTAATGTGCATGAGAGAACAACAAAATCCTTATTGTAAATACTATAGTTAAACAGGTAACCTATGCAACTCCCTCATCCTATTGGTGTTTTCGACATGCAGGAACCAAACCTCTTTTCTGAATAGTGGCTAGAGCCTTCTCAGCTTTACGGAATGCATCAACATTCTTACAATTTATTTATATATTTTGGAAATCTTCTTTATAATAGCGTATCCTCTTTTTTTGATTACCAATTTCATCTAGTTAGCTATGATCTTTTTGATATCTCATCCATTTCAAGATGTGGATGAAAGGTATAAAGGATAAGAGCTCTTATCGTACTAAAAGGAGAGTAACCTAGTTTTCCATGTAAATTGTATGCATGTGTATACATGGCCGATCGGTATATGCTAAGTGTTGGAAGAGCTCAAAGCTTGTATGTATTACTCAAGTATATGTTTACAAGGAGAGAATACGAATATATAGGAGAGAGGAGAGAGGAATAAATCCTATACAAGATGTGGGACTAAAGAAGGAAGAGAGAGAAAGCAATAAAGAGGGCCCAATATGGGCCCTTTACATGGGCTTTTCCAATACTCCCCCGCAAGCTGGAGCGTACAAGTCGTATGCGCCAAGCTTGGATAGGCACTGATAGAAGAGGGTACTTGGTAGAGCTTTGGGGAGGATGTCGACGACCTGTTCAGTACCCGGAACATGCTTGAGCTCGATCTTCTTCATGTGGACTTTCTCTCGGATGAAATGACAATCTACCTCAATATGCTTCGTTCTTTTGTGAAAGACCGGGTTCTTGGCAATATGTATAACAGCTTGACTGTCACATAGGAGGAGAGCTGGTGAAGATAGTCTTACACCAAGGTCGATAAGGAGGCTCTCAATCAATGTGAGTTCCGAGACCACAACAGCCATTGCCCGATATTCTGCTTCTGCTGAGGATCGAGCAACCACTGCTTGTTTCTTGCTCCGCCAAGTAATTAGATGTCCTCCAAAATATGTGCAGAACCCGCTAGTGGATCGTCGATCATCGAGGGAGCCAGCGTAGTCGGCATCAGAGTATGCCACTAGAGTAGAGATTGAAGATGGGGTTTTGTAAACAAGTCCTTGGCCAGGAGCTGTCTTGAGATATCTGAGAATCCGTTCCACAGCCTGAAGATGAGAGCTTCGAGGAGAGTGCATATAGCGACTAACGAGTCCCACAGCGAAGGATATATCAGGTCTTGTGACAGTTAGGTAGATAAGTTTCCCAACCAGACGACGGTAATATTCTGGATTTTGTAGAAAAGTATCAGAATCCGAGCACTGAGCACATAGTTTATGATTTGCATCCATGAGAGTATTTACAGGTTTACAACCAGAGTAGCCTGCATCATGAAGAAGATCCAGGCAATATTTGCTTCGAGAGAGAACCAGACCATCTGACCGTTTAGCCACTTCCAGACCCAGGAAGTACCGACGATGTACCAGATCTTTAGTTTGGAAGACGGAGCTCAGATGTTGCTTAACGGCCTGTATGCTGTCCAAGTCGTTTCCAGTAATAATGATGTCGTCGACATATACCAATAGGAGAACCGTACCCGTTGCCCGTGGCGAGTAAACAATGAGAAGTCAGCCGAGCTGCGAGTGAAGCCAATTGCCCGGAGAGCTTTGCTGAACTTGTCGAAACATGCCCGAGGGGATTGTTTGAGACCATATAGCGATTTGAGAAGGTGACAGACCCGAGGCTCCCCCGTGGTCTCAAACTCGGAGGTTGTTGCATGTAAACCGTTTCCTGAAGGTCACCATTCAGAAAAGCATTCTTGACGTCGAGTTGAAATAAGGGCCATTGGCGATGGACAGCTACGGAGATGAGAATTCAGACTGTGTTGAGCTTAGCGACTAGAGAGAAAGTCTCGTCATAGTCAGACCCTGTTGCTGGGTGAAGCCACGAGCTACCAGACGTGCTTTGAGTCTGTCAATGGTCCCATCAGGAGCATGTTTGATGACGAAGACCCTTTGCACCCAACGGGTTTCTGGCCAGGAGGAAGGGGCACCAGGGTCCAAGTCTGGTTGGCCCAAAGAGCATCCATCTCTTCTCCATGGCAGCGCGCCACCCATGATGTTTAAGAACTTCCTTTACAGAGGTAGGAATAGAGACCGAGGATAGTGAAGTAGCCAAGGTCTGAAGCGGTGGAGAGAGGCGATGTAGAGAAACATAGTTAGCCATCAGATGAGCTGTAGAGGCTGGCATCGGAGCAGCAGAACACGGAGAACCCGAGGTCGAAGCCGACTGCATGGGGGCAACGGGAGGAAGAGGGCGGCGAGTGTAGACCCGAATGACGGGCGGCCTAGGAGGGTCAATAGTGGGAGGGGGCGGAGGGAGGGTGGGAGGTGAGTGGACAAGGATCACCGATTGTGGGATGGAGGGTGGGAGAGTGGGTGGTGGTAGAAGTGGTGGTAAAGAAGGAGGGAAGAAGGGTTGATCCTCCCGGAAAGTAACATCAGCGGAGACAACGACCTTCCGGGTGGCCGGAGAATAACAAACATATCCCTTTTGGGTACAGGAGTAGCCGACAAAAATGTGTTTCTCCGCACGGGGAGCAAGTTTGTCGATAGTGGGGCCCAGGGTATGGACAAAACAAGTACAGCCAAAGACCCGGGGTGTGAGAGGAAAAGCGGGTGTGGAGGGAAAGAGAAGGCTGAAGGGGGTAGCATTCTGGAGAACCGGAGAAGGGAGACGGTTGATATGAAAACACGCAGTGGAAACCGCAAAGTTCCAGAATACTTTGGGACATGCATGTGAAGCATGAGGGAGCGAGCAACATCAAGAATGTGACAGTTTTTCCGTTCTGCGACCCCGTTTTGTTGAGGGGTGTAGGGACACGATGTCTGATGAACAATACCGAAGTCGGCGCAGAGATTGGCAAACTCGTGGCTAGTGTACTCACGGGCATTATCAGAGCGGAATGTTTTGATAGTAGTAGAGAATTGCGTACGAGTTTCCAATACAAAAGCCTGAAAGATACGAGGAAGCTTGGAGCTATCATGAAGTAGATACAACCAGGTGGTGCGAGAGAAATCGTCAATAAATGTTTATAAAGTAACGATACCAGAGATGCTGGGAACCTTGTACGGTCCCCAAATATCAGAATGTATTAAATCAAAAGGAGCAGAGCTCCGAGTACAATGTGCAGGATAAGAAGAACGTGGCAGTTTGCCAAGAATACATGAATCACATTTAAAAGCAGGAAGGGAGACGTCAGGAAGCGCCTTCTGGAGGATAGGTAGAGGGGCATGCCCAAGACGACAATGCCAATCAGTAGAGGATACAGAGGAAAAGGCGGTAGAAGAGACATCGAGGAGGTAGAGCCCGTTCTGCAGTCGACCCCTACCAATGGTAATCTGCGTCTGCCGATCCTGTATCAAAAAACCAGAAGAGGTGAAAGTGATATAACAGTTCATATCAGTAGTAAGACGACCAACAGACAGTAAATTAAATGGTGATGCCGACACATAAAGAGCGGAGCAAATAGAGAGAGAGGGGTGGATCAAGAGATCAGCACATCCGGAGACCGGAACAATCGCACCGTTGGCCACAGTAATAGACGGGGTTGAGGAGCATCAGAGAACTTTGGCGGCAGCTGGGAGGTGATGTGGTGGGTGGCTCCCGAGTTCAGGATCCAACGAGAACCAGAGGAAAGACAGACAGTACCCTGTAGTGGAGGTGGAGGCAATACCCGCAGGAGAGGTGGAGGCAACTGAAGCAGATGGAGGGTTGAGGAGCCCCTGAAGTTGTTGCAGCTGAAGGCGAAGAGCCTCAAGGTCCGTACCGTTGGTGGAGAGCTATCAGTAACAGCAGCAGTAGGCTGGCGAGGCGGGTAGCCATGTTTCTTGTGACAGACGGCTTCAGTGTGGCCATCCCAGCCACAGTATGTGCACTTGGGCCGACCTCTACCACCACGGCCCCGTCCGCGGGAGCCCATACGTCCACCCCGAGTAAAGGATGGTGGGGGAAGTAAGGGAGGAAGGGCATGTTGAAGAAGGGCCGGCGGGGGTGGTGCAGACGTCTCCAGGGGAGGTGGTACTCGAAGTAACATAGAGTAGACATCTGAAAAGAAAGGGGTAGCAGGGGATGCCAGAACCTGGGCCCGGATACTGTGAAGGTGTGGCGGGACTCGAGCCATAATCATAGCGATACAGACCGCCTCCTTCTGGACACGTTGAGCAGCGAGATCAGTAGTAGATGGTTGGTGCTGAATCCATGCCTACGTGAGAGTCTTAGCACGAGCCACAAAGGAGGTCATGTCCATAGCTTTGCCAACATCCAAAGCGTGAAGATCGGTGATGATGTCAAAAAGGTGCTGAAGACTGTCCTTGCCCGAGTACAAGGAATGGAGTTCATCCCACATTGCTTTGGCGGTCTCATGATACATGATCATCTGGTAAGGCTCACCCTCCACGAGTTCAGGATCCAGGTCTGGACGCGACCGTCATTTCGTATCCATTCATCAGTAGTAGGAGTCGGAGGACCCTGGGTAAGGTGACGCGCAAGGCCCTTGGCTTGCAGGACCCTCCGAACTGAGTGAACCCAGAGGATGAAGTTCGACTTGCCAGAGAGGGAAAGAGTAGTAATCCGAAGCTCATCGCTGAGTTCGGGAGGAGGAGCCACGCGGTCTGCCGTGGGGTTAGCGGTAGTGGAGTCGCTAGAGGACATGACGACTAGGAGGAGAGGAGGCGGCTAAAGGAGGCCGCGCGAATTGGAATAGGTCGCGGCGGACAGAAACAGACCGCTGCGGGCTGGAGCCGGTCGTGGCGAGTAGAGCACAACGGCTGGCTGAGAAGGAGGACAAGCCGGGGAAGCTCGGCGAGTAGGGCAGGGACCGCGCGGAAAGGGAGAAGAAGGTCGCAGCAGGCAGAGACGGGGGGAGGAGACCGCGCGGACAGAGAAGAGAAGAGCCAGAGGAGACCTGAGACCAAGATGCGGGTGGGAGAGGAACAACCTGCACGGTCAGGCAGATCAGCGACCTGAGGAGAAGGAAACCGCGGGAGAGAGACTCAAGCGGATTAGAAAGAGACCGCAGCAAACAAGAACAATCCGCAGAAGAGGCAGGCCGCAGAGAGCAGGAACAAGCCGCAGCGAGCAAGAGCTGAAGGGGCAGTCCACAGCGAACCGGAGCAGGCTGCAGCAAGCCGGAGCAGGTCGCGAGAGAGGGAGCGGTCTGGAGGAGAGAGACCGCGAGTAGGAACTCGAGCGGCTAGAGGAGAGAGGCCGCGAGTAGGAACTCGAGCGGCTAGAGGAGATATAGACCGGACGGCTAGAAGCAAACAAACTGCAAGCGGCAAGAGAAGTCGCAGAGAGAAGTGGGGCCCACGAGGGAGAAGAGAGGTAATAAAAAGGACGGAGGGGTGGATCCACGGAGAGAGAGAGAGAGAGGAGGAGGAGAGCGGAGCGGACAAGAGGGCAGGCCGCAGGAGCCGCTCGGGTAGCGGACAGAAGATAGACCGCGCGGGTTCAGAAAGGGAAGCCGCTCAATTCGAACCTGGCTCTGATACCATGTTGGAAGAGCTCAAAGCTTGTATGTATTACTCAAGTATATGTTTACAAGGAGAGAATACAAATATATAGGAGAGAGGAGAGAAGAATAAATCTTATACAAGATGTGAGACTAAAGAAGGAAGAGAGAGAAAGCAATAAAGAGGGTCCAATATGGGCCCTTTACATGGGCTTTTCCAATACTAAGTGATCATATGATGGTGCCATGTAACTGAAAGAACCATTAGCCAACTCATGCCTTCTCTTACAGTGGAAGAGTGGATGTTAGAAAGAGGGAGGGAGGGACGGGGAGGTGGGATAGAGTTGGTGAGACAAGGACTTGTAGAGATAAAGCAGATGAGATAGACTAAAGCGAGAAATGGGGTATTTGGTATTTGGATTCACGAGGAAAGTCAAGAGCAATCTTACCCTTCATAATCAATAATGCCAAATGGTCATAATTATGCTTAAGTAGATAAAGGAGATAAAATTTTAGCAATTAACGATATGTACTTATTCGCTGATATAAACTTTGAAAAGTCTTGCTAATGAGGAGGTTGTCATTGGCTATGCTGACAATGCTGGTCCTGTATAACATTCCCTAAGATGTGAGAGTTGTGGAAGGTGTGGAGGGACTGGAGTTTATAAACAATAATAACAGGAGGCACGCATGCTTGAAATTTTAAAAGTTGTATAGCAGATCATCACTATTCATTAAGTGCTTGGAACATCACAACACTGAAAGGACACAGGGCATGGAAGTTGCGGCAGTGGGAAAATGATGTTAATGTAGTCAACGCCTGACATGGTGGTAAACAAAAATGTGCATGCTTGTTATGCTGCAGGAGCATTTAATGTAACATCCCAAAATATTGATGTCCCGTTAATTTAAATCTCAGGAACCGGTCGCGAGTAAAATTTATCAGTCGACGACTTGTGAAGGTATTAAACTATTTTAAATAATTATTTATGCATGATAATCAGAAGTTAGGGGATCAGCATGTAATTGTTTAAAATCGGTAGTGGTCCCAACGATATAAAGTTTTGTGCGAGATTGTGTTGCAAAAATATTGACTTTTGTAATGTTAGGAAATAATGGTAATAAATAAAAATAAAATAAGTTGTTTCGTTTAATTTATTCAACGCCTAACATGGTGGTAGACAAAAATGTGCATGCTTGTTATGTTGTAGGAGCATTTAATGTAACATCCCAAAATATTGATGTTCTCGATGTCGGTTCGTTTAATTCCGCCATTTAGAAAGCCACATCCCCCACTCTCCCGTAAATTCTGTTCCGGCGGGTCAGATAACTTCCGCATTG
>CM077159.1:189495090-189602551 GCA_039583875.1 Platanthera guangdongensis
CCTAGTCGGCCCTCTCCTTCTTTACAAGTGCGGCAAAAAGTAGATCTTTAGCCTTGGCCGTTGAGAAAAGTTTCAGAAACGCCATTCTTGATTTCGGTGAGTGTTATTCGCAAATCCCTCTTTTATTTAAGGGTTATCTTCATATATATCGCGCAGTTATGCCCTTATGCCGTTTGTTTTCAGATTTTGGAAGGGTTGTAGCGGCCGTGTGCTAAGGTTTGATCGATCTTTGTGTAGATCCATGTCTCTTGATCGAGGTAAAGATCCCTCTTTTGATATTCCTTTCATGTGATTGTGGTTCGCTCAATTTGGGTGTTTCGTAGTAACCCTATTTTATGGAGTCCAATTTAACATGAATTTTTCACTCAATTTCAGATCCATTTAATTTTCAGTGTTAGTGATCAGAGTAGTCCCTCATTCACCTCTGATTTGAGGTGAGGTCTTTATCTTTGAAATGCTTGCAAGTGGTTTGTTTCCAGCCAGCGTAGTATACCCTATCGGGAATCGCTTCCTAATTTTAAGAATTGTATGATTTTTAAGTTAGGGATTTCCTATCACTCGGAAAGGGGGCATTTCACCTCTAATTGGAGAAGTTCGTCGTGGTCAACCCTCTTGATAGAAGAATTATGTCACCTCGTCGCGTGTACGAGCGTTGAAACGCTGCTGTAAGAAACTCGACTCCTTTTAGTCTAATAGTTCAGATTATTTCTTTTAGTTCATGTATTAACTGTTGGTATATACACTTAGAAATTAAAGTTCCTATAGTCAGAACCAAGTCAAAGACGGTAGGTATACGCTTAGGCTAAGTTAGCAGATTCAGTGTCATGAAAATCCTCCGTGTTTGACTCACTAAATAGTAGTCTAAGTTAATTCAGAAAGTAGCGAGGAAGGTTCGCCCTCGTGATTATGGTGGAGCACACCACCGTGTTCTCAGGGCCAGTAGGCCATCACTCGAACTTCAAGCTCAGGGTCGATGACCCTTGTTACAGATATGGAACTACTCAGATAGGAGTTTGTGTTCACCTTTAGGGACACCCAGTTCAGGGCACCATCATGTTTGCCACTCAGACTGCAGTTTCTAGTTGTGCATAGTCGTCCTTAGTGACACGAGTTAATAAGAAATTAATGAAACTGGTTGAAACTTACAATGGATATAACTCCAAAACTTCAGAAATCAACCATTAATACAGTTAAGAAAAGAATGTGTCAGATCACACAATAGATCAATTATATGTCATACCATGATCTCAGGTGTCATGTGTAACGTTAGAAAAATTATGCAAATTTATATTCAAGTAATATGCACTTATATTATTTCTTTTTTTGTGTTGCTGGAGGGAGTAGTTTTTCTTACTCTTCAGTGGGCCTGACCCATTTGGAACTTGTTTTTTACAGGAGGCTCAGGTCAGGGGATCCGCGTAGGTTAGGCGGCGCAGTCTTCACAGTCGTCAGTTTTGTTCAGTTGTACCACACTGTTGTTGTACTTTTTTTTATTTGCAGACATTATTTATATGATGTACTTCATCCATGTTTTGATGTTTCGGTTTATTTCAGACATACAATATATCAGTTTCATAGTGTTATATTATGTTATAGTTGGCTCTGTGAATTTAGTTTTGTGAGGTACACTTTTACCCATAGATTTTTTTTACTCTACTTCCATGTAAGTTTCCTTTTAACACTTTTAATTTATATGCTTTATACCAGTTTATATACCGTTACTTAGTTTACTTTTTATCGCGGGCCCGACCGAACTGCTGATTTCTTGTTAAACTAGGTGGGGGTGTTACATTTAATCAAGTTGATTGTTAGACCTATGCAGTCAACACCTAAAATTAATATTTATAAGCGGAGGGTCAGCTTATATATTAAGTGCACAACCTTATAGAGTTTTTCGATGTGAGATTATATTCTCTTTTTCAACTTGCATGTATGGTTCTTGGTTTCTAGCTGATAAATGAATCTGTACAAAAGCCCACCGAAAGGCCCGACAAAAGCCATTATCCTCCTCAAGCTTTAGTCCCACACCTTAGAATGATAGTATTGTATATATCTCTCATTCTATAAATATGCATCCCTTTGTATCTAGTTGTGATATATGTGAAATTAATAAAAAGAAATTGTTTTATTTTCTTATCTTTGTATTTCTCCACATAATATCAGAGCCAAAACTCTCCTAAAAGTTTTTTTCACTATAGCGCTCATGTGCTTACACCCTTCAAAAAATGGTGTAGCTGAGTGCAAGAATCGTCATCTTCTTGAGGTCGCTCGCTCATTTGTGTTCCAAATGCAGGTTCCCAAGCTTTATTAACATTTTGTGGTTTCTACATCGCGTTATCTCATCAATCACATGCCCTTCTCCATTCTCAACTATGCAACTCTATTTAGTCTTCTCTTTCTCTGCACACTGCCCTTTCTTGTCTTGCCTCGCATCTTCGACTGCAACTGCTATGTTCGCTGCCTTGGTCCCTCCACTCACAATCTAGCACCTCGGGCCACCAAATATATGTCCGTCGGTTACTCTCGCACTCAAAAAGCATATGCCTGATATTCCCTTGTCGATCGTAAGGTGGTTACATCTATTGATGTGACCTTCCTCGAAGACTAGCCTTTTAATTCTTTCCCTATGGATCCTCCAGCACCTCTTAAACTTCCATGCCCTACTGTCCCTGTTACTTCACAACGCCCACCACTTCTACCAACCCCAAACAATATACCATCCAAACCATCTCTACTTCGTGTGTACACTCGCTGACGACCTCATCTCGATGCTCTACGACAGTTGTCCTCTACTGATGATATTGCGTGACCTGAAGATCTAACACCAGTGTCTACCGATCATCCCTTGGCAAATTATGTGTCTTTATATCTGCTTTCTCTGATGCTTCACAAATTTTCAACCTTTTTATCTTCTGTTTCCACACCCAACACTGCAAGAAGCTCTTCAAGATCTGGGGAGACAGACGGCTATGGATGAGGAAATGACTATTCCTTGGGCCAATCACACTTGGGATCTTGTACCCCTTCCTTCTGCCTAGACTTGTGTAGGATGCAAGTGGATCTTCGCCATTAAACATGGTCTGGACGGGACAGTTCAACATCTAAAAGATCGTCTTGTGGCCCGTGGGTTTAATCAACAACACCGCCTTGACTATGAAGAAACATTCTCTCCAATTGCAAAATTAAATTATGTTCGTGTCCTGATCTCCATAACTATTCATCGACAGTGGCAGTTGCATCAATTGAATGTCAAAAATGTTTTCCTTAATGACAATCTAGTTGAGACTGTCTACATGCAACAACCTTCTGGGTTTGAGACCAAGGGAGAGTCATTGGTATGCTACCTCAAAAAATCTATTTATGTTATAAAACAATCACCCTGAGCATGGTTTAACAAGTTTAGTCGGGTTATTCGTGAGGTTTGATTCACTCGAAGCTTGGCTGACTTTTCTTTATTCACTCGTCATCGTCCAACAAGCATAATGATACTCTTAGTTTATGTTGATATTTTGATAACGGGTGATGACCTCAAAGGAATATGCATGATCAAGCAGCATTTGGCATCTGCTTTCCGAACTAAAGATTTGAGAAATCTTCAATACTTTCTTGGTTTCGAGGTAGCCTGACGTCCTGATGGCCCTGTCCTATCTCAACTGAAGTACTTTCTTGATCTTCTTTACGATGCTAGCTATTCTTGATGCAAGCCTGTTGACGCATCTATGGATGTCAATCACAAGCTCTGCGCTCATTTCTCCGACCCTGACCTGCTCCCTCCAAACCCAGAGTATTATCGTCGTCTTGTAGGAAAGTTTATTTATCTTACTGCTACAAGATCTGAAATATCCTTTGTTGTTATAGTTGTCAGCCGATTCATGCATGCTCCACGAATTTTTCATCTTTATGCAATTGAGTGCATCATTTGATATCTAGAGACTGCTCATGTACAAGGACTTGTTTACAAGCCCTCTTCTTTCTTATCTCTTGTTGCCTACTCCGATGCTGACTACGCTGGCTCTCTGGCTGATCGTCGTTCCACAAATGGATATTTTACATACTTTGGTGGACACCTTATCACCCGGCATAGCAAGAAGTAGTCTGTGGTTACACGCTCATCTGCCGAAGCTGAGTATTGTTTTATGGCCTCTGTAGTATCAGAACTTACATGGCTGGAAAGCCTCTTGTGTGATCTAGGTGTCAAACTCTCCTCTCCAGCCACACTCCTTTGTGATTGTCAAGCTGTTGTTCATGTTGCCAAGAATCTCATATTCCGTGAACGTACCAGACATATCAAAGTAGATTGTCACTTCATTTGGGAGAAGTTTAACTAAAGAAATTAGAGATGAAACATGTGCTTGCTGCTGAGCAATTGTTGATATTCTTACTAAGTTCTTACCTCGTCCGCTTTATTAACCGTTCTTGTCCAAGCTTGGTGTCTACGATCTGTATGCTCCAACTTGCGGGAGTGTGTTAAATGAATCTGTACAAAAGCCCACCGTAAGACCCATCAAGAACCCATTATTCTCCTCAAGCCTTAGTCCCACACCTTGTAATGATAATAGTGTGTATCTCTCTCATCCTATAAATATTCACCTTGTTATAATTATTCTCCTAAGCTTGATCTTATTTTCATGTTGATTTGTATTAAAATCCTAGGATCAAAACATTTTACATCACTTTGTTGAATAAAATTGTTGCTAAGTATCTTTTGAGGTGTTCATATGAATCACCTAAAAGATTCAAGATACTTTGTTGTGCCTCGCCTTGTTTGAGAACTAGACCTAAGATCTTACTCCATTGGTAAATATTGAGTTGAACGTTATATACTAAAGTTTATAACTTAAATGAAAAACCTTAAACTTCGTCAATTAATTTTGTTCATCATTACTATCTCCCTTGGATCTGTTCTAGTAAGTGGGCCTATAAGCCTTATTATATTACGTACACTTTCTCCCTTGCAACCGCCCCTCATCGAGACTAGAGACTACTGACACTCGCATGAGTTACCTTTCGCATTCGTTGGGGCAGCCATGCCTCGTCGGGATCACCGAATCGCACATATGGAGACCTCCATAATCATGAATGATGGCATGTTACGTGCACACTTTCTCCCTTCCAACTAACCCTCATCGAGACTACCGGCGCACGCTTGAGTTACCTACTGCATTCATCGGAGCGGCCACGCCTCGTCAGGAACACTGGATCACGCATATGGGGACTTCCATGATAATTTGTTTGTAATTAATTAATATTAATTAATTGATATTTGAATATTAATTATTATTAATCAATTTGTTAATTACTTAAATAGTTTGTATGTCCTTGTTCGGTTGCCCTCCATCATCTATATAAGGGGAAGGGTTTTATATGTGGAGAATATCTTGGATCACTTGTCTTTTGCTCTCATTTGAGAGAAGTCTCTTTCGAGAACCCAACTTCCTTGAGCTTGGCCGGAAGTTGCTCTGGATTGTATTCGTTTGTTCGTTACATTTTAGTGAATGCAATTTATCTTCGTGTTGATTCTCTTGCTCGTAACCGCTTGGTAACAATTTGGTCTGACCTGCCTTGTCTGCCCGCCTTTTGTGCCGCCAGATCCCCTAATCTCTAGTTGTACCTGTTGTCGGCAATGTTCTGCCGACTCGCGCCATGGTCGTGCACCGCTTGGACTCCGTGGAGATGAGGCTAGATGTGCGGTCCACTGCCCTATCCGCCCAGGCTACGCTCCTCGCATCCTTGCTGACATCGATACATATCCAATCTTCTATCATCTCCTCCATGCTTGCCTTTGTACAGGAACTTGAGTGATAATTGTGACATATGCGACCTTCGTGCGGCCAACCACTCCATGATGTCGCCACCTCCTCTTAGTTTGAAGGCCACCTCATCAGCATATATCACCTCCATTCCGCACATCCCCATTCTGACGCCATCACTGATTGGAGGGAACAATGGCCCGCAGGAACACCTGCCACTAGCAGTGAGGGCAGCCCTTGACTATCGACGACCATAGCCTCATGCTGAACTGCAGTTTTTCACCCCCCCCCCCCCCCCCCCCCCCCCGTTTCCCTCGCACTGGCCCCACACGACATCTCCCCTTTTCCATCTGATGCTCCTCCTTCTGCAGACCTCGCCACCACACTCGTAGTCTAGCAAGGAATAACTTCTTTCCATCTCCAAGCCGGCACTACCCTGCGCCCACACGGTCCACCGCAGTCCTCTCCGAAGTGGCCACTTATCTCCCTCAACACGCATTCCCCATTCTCAAGCCCGGCTCTTTCACCCTTTTCACGAGATTTCCTTTTTATTATTGCTACACAACATGCACTGGAATGCCATTTCTGGGCTTCCCACAAATCTGATTTATTTCCTTTGGGCCCCACATATCCCTCTTTTGTTTTTGTTATTCTCATAGCACCCACAATACAAAACCTCTCCTCCCAAACACCGCCGTGCACAATTCTTCCCCACAACTTCCCAATTTTGTTTTTCCTACCGCACCTCACATGGACAGCCATATCCTTCTTTATTTTGCACATGCCCCATTAATTAAGTCCACATTCTCTACATGCACCCACCTACCCTTTATTTTTCTCTTTCTGGCCACTATTGCCTTGTCAATAACACCACAAGACAAACCATGGGAGTTGGTTTCACAAGCTTTCCATGGTATGCACCCTTTTCTCACCATTCGTTTGAATTACTTGGTTCTCACCCCACTCAACCCCTTGTTTTCCCAAAATATAATCTCCTGCCGTCACAAAATTCTCCACGCCACTCCTTTATACTTCTACCTCTCGCCGCTAGTATTAATGCCCCAGATAAATATTGGAGGCTCGACCTTAAGGGAAAAGTCAATTTTCAAGAGTAATGGTATGTTACGTACACGCTTTCGCCCTTGCAATCACCCTTCATCGAGACTACCCGCGCTCTCATGAGTTACCTATCACATTCATCTGTGCGGCCTCGCCTCGTCGGGACCACCAGATCGCGCATATGGAGACCTCCATGATAACTTACTTTGTAATTAATTAGTATTAATTAATTTATTGATATTTGAATATTAATTAATACTAATCAATTAATTAATTACTTAAATCGTTTGTATGTCCTTGTATTGTTGTCCTCCCTCATCTATATAAGGAGGATGAGTTTATGTGTGGAGAATATCTTGTATCACTAGTCTTTTGGGCTCTCATTTGAGTGAAGGCTCTTTGGAGAACCCAGTCTCCTTGAGCTTGGCCGGAGTTTGCTCCGGATTGTATTTGTTTGTTCGTTACATTTTAGTGACTGCAATGTATTTTCGTGTTGATTCCCTTGCTCGTAACCGCTTGGTAACATCATACCTCTACATTTTACAACTCCTTTGCAGCCCCACTTACCGGCCCAGAGTAAACTATGTACATAACCCACTTGCTGACCTAGTTTCAGGAGTTTGTTGTGAATACTATTTTCTCCTTGTACTTGTTGTTTTCTGGTTTCATCCTTTTCTATATTTTACCCTTTTTCCATATTTTTGTAAATTTTATAATTTTCATGTATTGCATATTTGTTGCGTTAGTTCTGCTAATACTATTTTCCTGGTTCATATTGCAGAGGCATGCAGGCGGATGTGCTGTTTGACATGTTCTATTCCGGAGTTTACTTGTGTCTCAGCTGCAAAGGTTCCACTCTTTATGCCTCCTTACACAAAATCATCTTCTTTTCATTTTGTTATGAAAATTCTACCATTTTAATCATTTTTTAAATTAAGATAAAATAATTATAATGATCTTTTAGTGCCTTTGTATACATGGCTATAAAGAATTGTTTGGAAAGTAGAATCCTGATCTTTTAGTGCCTTTGTATGTGTTGAAGCCAAAAACTAGCCTCAACGAGAGTTCGGACCTTGGGGTGTAGCCAACACCTACTTCTCCCAAACTCTGCCCCTTGACTAGCAACAAAGAATTAGAAACTGACCGTAAGCCTCAGCTGGGAGGTCCCTTCACTAACCCGGAAGATCTCTGAGCGCTTCCCCTCCAAAGCCAATTGCTGGGCTAGGAGATCCTCAAAAAGCTCTAGAAGGAAAAATGAGAGTATGAGAAAAATCCTGCCTTCTGAGGTATCCTGTGGGTCTATTTATAGATTTTCAATATCTGGTTTGCAAAAAGTGTAATTATGCTGCCCTAAAATTACTAAAATGCCCTAGACTGGTCTGCCAATAGCCAAACTCCGCTGTTCTGAGGAGCTAAATGCAGGCCCAGGGGTATTTAGGTAAATTTCAGGTCTGGGTTGAACGAGAGCGTTAAGTGGACAAGCGTCACTCAACGCCTAGGGCTGGCGGGAGCGTTGAGTGGAGAAGCATCACTCAACGCCAAAGGCTGACGGGAGCGTTGAGTGGAGAAGCATCACTCAACGCCAAAGGCTGACGTGGGCGTTGAGTGGAGAAGCATCATTCAACGCCAAAGGCTGGCGGAAGTGTTGAGTGGAGAAGCATCACTCAACGCCAAAGGCTGGCGGGGGCGTCGAGTGGAGAAGCATCACTCAACGCCAAAGGCTGGCGGAGGCGTTGAGTGGAGAAGCATAACTCAACGTCAAAGGCTGGCAAGAGCGTCGAGTGGAGAAACATCACTCAACACCAAGGGTTTTCGCTGGCCCGAAGCGCGAGCCCTTTCGCCTGCCCAGGTTCAGCTATGGCCTAAACCTAAACCTGCTCGACGAAAATAACTTAAGTCGAAGACTCAGTTCGACGAATAACGTTCGACGAATGGCGTTCGACGAATTAATGTTCGACGAATGGTGTTCGACGAATTAATGTTCTCAGCTCGACAAGCTGAACCTTCTCCGTTCGCCTAATTAGAGTTCGACGAATAACGTTCAACGAAATGACGTTAGTCAACCCCTGGGCGAGAGCCCTCCCGCCCTCTTACGGCGAGAGCCTTCCCGCCCACTTTCTTATCTGGTCCAATTTGGAGCCCAAAGTTAGCCCAATCCGGGTCTTTGGGCGGTCTTGGTCCCAACGAATATGAGGTTGTACACAATCCCTGCTCTTTGCGAGCTAGCCTTGCGCTTGGAAAGATACGTCCAACCCCTAATATTCGGTGGGTACTTGCTGACCTGGCAGGGAATCTTTCTGCTGACCCCACCTTTGTCTTATAAATACACCGCTGAGTTCGTCTCTCAGGCCATCCCTGTCGTCATTACTCTCTGCTTGAGGCTTTGTAAGGCCATGAAAATGCGTACCAAAAATGTTGAAAACCGCTCTCGGAAGAACTTCAGGCCCGCCTTGCCGCGACCCAGGCCCGAGCTCGCGCCAACTGCGCCAAAGTTGCCCCTTGGCTGATGGGCCAGAGGCCAGCTGGCGAGAAGTCAGCTGGCGATAAACCAGCCGGCGAGAGCTCCCGCCCAAAGAAGAAGAAGAAGGCCAAGTCAGTCAGGCGAGACCTCTCAAAAGAAAACCAAGCCTCGCCTACCCCGACTCCTAACCGCGATGAGATCCCTTCTTCCCTGCCGGAGGTACTTTTCTCGCCTTACCCATTAGCGCGAATTGTTAAAGAGTTGGAACGTGGTTGCGTACTGATGTACCACTCTTCTCGCAGGGGACAGTGCCAAAAGATGTCGCCGACTTTCTACTGGCGGATACAGAGGCGACCCGCCTTTTGAATGAGGATCCGCCGTCAGCCTCGGGGGCAGCACCGCCAGTCTCGGGGGCTGCCCCTCCAACTACCCCGGTCGATCCCCCATTCTCTCCTGATATTTATCCCTTTCGCTGACTTGGCTTCCTCTTTGAATGATCTGTTTCTCCTTTTCGCTGACCTGACCTCTCGCAGCACCTATTTCGGTGCCCTTCCCGCCCTCCCCGCCCGAGGGGTCGTCTCGGAGCCTTCCGCACCTGCGCCGGGATCCCAGCCCTCGGCGAGAGAGGGCGTCTCTGTTCCCCCACTGGGCGAGACCGAGACCCTGGAGCGCAGGACGTTTTGTCCGGGCCGGGGCAAGCCGCTCCATCTGCTCTTTGGAAAAAGTTCAGAGAGCCAGCCCGCCCTTCTCGCCAGCCATCGGGGTAGGGTATCCATCGCTCTTCAGGTATGCGAGAACCTCCCCTCTTTTCTTTCGCTCCCCTCTCATTCTGACTAAAATCCGCCCTCCAGGTCCGACGGAGCAGGAGGAGGAAGGGGAAGGAGATGAAGAAGAAGAAGACGGGGAAGACTCGCCCTTCCCCTCCTCTGGCGATATGGAGGACTTTCTCGAGGCCTCTGGGAGCGGCAAGGCGCGGAGGCAGAGGATTGCGACAGTCCTGTCGAAGCTCGCGCGGCGGCAGCGAGCCAACTTAGCAGCGGTGAAGAGAATCCACGAGATGATGGAGCGGCGGCTGGCGATCGTCGAGCGGGACTGCGCCTACCTCATTGGCGGGGCAGAATCCCAGGACATGCTTTCCGCCGAAACCTCCTCAGGAAGATACGTCGCGCGGGTTCGAGATCAACTCCGCCTGGCCAACCAGGGGCCGACTGCCCTAACGGCCTTCTTCGATCCGCGAGTGCCTCCGAGATCTGGCAGGCGAGGACTGGGTCGTTGGCGGTGGGAGCCGTACTGAGCCCTGTGGGGCTAGCTTCTTCTTTACCCACCTCCTCAGCCTACCCTTCCCGCTTTGTACCACTTGCGCCTTATGTCGACAAACAATTATTATTATTATTATTATTTTTTTATCACTGTTGTTTCGTGACTCCCGCACCGCGGGAGTCCCTTTATATCTGTATCATTTTCCGTCTGTGTTTTATGCTTTCTCTTTGATGCTTTGCGAGTCCCCGACTCATACGCCTTGCTCAACTCTTCTCGCACGCTGCGACCGTTTGTCTTTTCCCTAGCCCTCCCTGGAGGTTCTCGCTTTCTGCAGGTCCAAGGAGAGCCGACGAGGCAGGACGGAAATCGAGGAGTCAAAACATCAAGATTTGCTGACTTGTTGACCGCCCCCCCATTTTTTAGGAAAAACTCATAATTATCGTATCTTATATAAATAGGCCGATTCACCTACCACATTTACTTCTCTGCATTTATTTCTTTCATTCCAAGCCTTCGCCCCCCTCCCTACTGCTCTCGCCGATCTCTGAAGCGCAAAGGCTCTCGCCTTTCCGATCTTTTCTACCCTCTCGCCTTCTCTTCAAAATGTCTGGCGAGGGCGATGGTCGCTCCAAGTGCGCGCAATCCTTCCTCGAACACAATTTCCCTCCTTGCCGGCTGACCCTGGAGGAGTTCAACATGATAGTCGCCAACTTCATCCCCACCGGGTTCACTGCGCGGAACCCTGGGAACGACGATAGAGTTAACCTCGCGCCGGCCGGGGAGCTCGCCATTCCCCTGTAGCACTTAGAGGTGGGCTTCCGCCTCCCCCTCTGGCCGGAAGTGCGCCAGGCCCTTCGGTATTATGGGGTGGTGCCGGCCCAGCTCAACCCAAACTTCGTCGCGATTCTGGTGGCGTTTATCTGCTACATGCGGGCGGAGAGGATCGAATTTAGCCCGCCCATCTTCCGGAAGCTGTTCAACTTCCGCGCGAAAGGCGGGGTGGTCTTATTCTCGGGGCAATTGGTGAAGAAAGGCGGTCTCGCCAACAAGAACCATCACTGGGGACAGAGATTCGTCTTTGACTCCGGTGATTTTGGAAACATTCCGCTTGCGACAGTTCAATACGAAGACACGACCTACAAGCCTCACGCTCTCGGGGGGCGAGAGGGCGCCCTCGTTGATTTCTTCGGGACTAAGATTTTCAACGTCCCCTTCCTTCGGCGAGACCTGGATTCCCTCCCGCCGGTTCCTCCCGGCGAAGGTAATATTTCAATCTATTCTCGCAATCTTTTGTTTTGAGCAGCAGGGTAATTTAGCCACGGGTCTCGCAGGTGAACGAGAAATCCCCCTCCACCAACCTTTCAACGAGACCAGGGCGCTCGCCGACCCCTTGGTTCTCGCCAAGTCTGCCGCCGCCGCCTGCCGAGAGGAGCCGAGACCCCCTTCCGCACCAAGTGTCTAGAAGCGGAAGCAGAGCTCCCTCTCTGCCCCCCCCCCCCCCCCCCCCACTCAAAAAATCAAAACTTTCAGCAGCGGACAAGGGCAAATCCGTTGTGTCAGCTTCCGCCGAAATCCCCGCCGAGACCCCTTCAGTTGCAGGCGGGACGGGTTCCCGGCCTGCCGCAGAGACCCCTGCCGAGACCTCTCTCAAGCCGGTGCCGAAAGGGCACCGAAATTTCGGCTTCGGCGAGAAGTACAAGGATGCGGAGGGCCAACCCTTGATCCAGTGGGACCATACCACCAACCGCATCGCGGTTTCCACACTTCTCCCCTCCTGGAGGGAGCGGGACTCAAGCTCCGGTGATGCCTTCGCACTGGGCTATGGCCTCTATGGTCGGGAGGACGCCGACATGTTCGACCGGACGACAACCCGGGACCTCGTCCTCGACGCCGCCCAGGCCCAGCTTCGCGCGGTCCAGCTCTTGCACATGGCTGGGCGCCGCACCCTCGCCCTCGAGCGCAACCTTGCGGACATGCTCAAGGCGAGGGATGCCGCCGCAGCCGAAGTGGTTACCCTGAAGGCCGACTTGGCTGCTTCCCAACAACTTCTCTCCTCTCGCCCGGACGCCGAGGTAAGCGGGACACCTTCAATATTTTTCGTCCTCTTAATATATATATATATATTCGCTTAACCGGACCGTCTCGCAGGATTCCGCGCAAGCCGAGCTATCTCGCGCGAGGGTGGCCGACATCGAGTGCGAGAACCAGCTGCTGCAGGCTGAGGTGAAGCGCTTGGAGGAGGCCCTGGCCCTGGCCCTGGCCCGACCGTCGTTGGAGGAGAGGATCGAGCGGCGTCATTATTCCGCGTATGAGATTGACGTGATAGTTCAGGAGAACGCGCAAGCCACCGCCAAGATGGTCATCGAGGTGCTGCGGGAGTCGGCGCTTTTGAACGAAGGAGGCGAGACCCTCACGGCGCGAGAGATCTTGCCCTGGTTGTTCGAGCCCATCCCTAAGCCTGCGGGAGAGGACCACTCTCCGATCAATGATGCGGCGGAGCTTGTCCTGAACGAGGAATCTGGCGGCAGCTCACCCAGCGAGTCTCCGGCTACACCCCCAGCGGAACCTCCAGCAGGACCTTCGGCGGGACCTCCAGCGGGCCTGCCCAATAGCCTTCATATTTTGCTTTTTGCATTGTAATTTTACCCTTGTTTTTGAAAATTTTTTATTGTAAATTTTTTTTGTAACTTTTTGTAAGGGGCGAGATTCCCCAACTGATGCTACCACTTTTACATTGTATTGAAAGATCTGCCTTTTCGCTGGAATGTTCATTACTTTTGCGCGAACCCTAGGATCCTAGGTGATGACCGCCACTCGTTTGAAGAGTTGTCTAAGCAAAACCTGTCGGAAGGGGCCTGCCGAAAGCCTTGCCGAGAGGGCCGTGCCGGGAACCCTGCCGAGAAGTGCTTGCCGGGATCCCGGCGAGATGGCTATGGCGAGAGCCCTGCCAAGAGGGTTATGCCGAGAGCCCTGCCGAGTGGGGTCTGAGTCATCCCATCCTTTCTTAGGACTGGTGTTAGCCGTTTGTAAACTTGTTATCAAGAGCTTCGTGACTCCGTCATGATTTCAACAGCCCTGTCTGCTTGGTGTGAGCCTGGTCATCGGTTCCTCCTGGGACCACTTAAACAAAAAATCTCCTTTTTCCTTCTCCCCCCCCCCCCCCCCCCCAAAAACAAAAGATCCCACGGCCCTTTGCTTCCTTTTCCCCTTCGGGGAGGTTGCCTGTAGTGAAGAAGGCCACGAAGGGATCCACCCACAATGGTCGTCGGTCCACTTCCATCAACTCCCCCTCCTCGATCGCGGGATGAAATAGCTCGGTCAAGGTCCCCCCCGGTCCAAACTTGGCCAATCGGTCCGCTGCTTCATTCTCTTTTCTAGGGACGTGCTGAATTGAGAACGCTCGGAACCCACCAATGATCACCCTCGCCTTGGACAAGTACTTCTGGAGGGTGGGCTCCCGAGCTTCATATTCTCCCCTGATCTGCGACGCCGCCACCAGTGAATCTGTGAGCACTTCCACATCGTGAACCCCGAGCTCCTTAGCCAACTGCAACCCGACTATGACAACCTCATACTCCGCCTGATTGTTTGTGACCGGGAAGTGCAGCGCCACTGCTTACTCTATGGTGACCCCTTGAGGGCTTACCAACACTGCCCCTCCCCCAAGGGAATATTTCCCCGAGGCTCCGTCAACGAACATCTTCCACTTTTCCCTTGGCAGTGCTTCCTCCCCCTCCATCTCTATGACGTAGTCGGCCAAGAAGTCAGCCACTGCCTGTGCCTTGATGGAGATCCTTGGCACGAAGGAGACGTCGAACTCGCTGAGCTCAATGGACCACTTGGCCAACCGCCCCGAGTGTTCCACCCCCTCAAAAATCTTACGCAGCGGGTGGTCGGTCACCACCTTGATTGAGTGGGCTTGAAAGTACGACCTGAGCTTCCTGATCGAGACGATCAGAGAGAAAGCCAACTTCTCTAAGATGGGGTAGTGTAGCTCAGCCTTCTTTAAGGTCCTACTGACATAGTAGATGGATAACTGTCTCTTCCCTTCTTCCCTTACCAACACAGAACTCACAGCCTCAGCCCCTACCCCAAGGTACAAGGCCAAGTCCTCCCCCTCCTTCGGGCTCTGTAGGAGCGACGCTTGGGATAGTTGAGCCTTCAATGCCCGGAAAGCCTCCTCACATTCCTCCGTGCACTCAAACTTTTTGTTCCCCCAAAGCGTTTTGAAGAAGGGTGAGCATTTCTCCCCGGCACGAGAGAGAAACCGACTCAGCCCGGCCAGCTTACCCGTCAAGCGCTGAACTTCCTTGGCGTTGCGAGGAGATTCCAATTCCACGATGGCCTTCACCTTATCCGGGTTAGGCTCGACCCCCGTCAGAGTTAGAAGGTGTCCGAGGAACTTGCCTCGGCTTGCCCCGAAGACACACTTCTGGGGGTTTAGCCTCATCTTAGACCTTCGCAGGGTTGCGAACGTCTCCTCCAAGTCAAGTAGGTGTGAACCTACATCCCTGCTCTTTACCATGAGGTCATCGACATAGACCTCCAGGTTCCTACCCCTCTGGTTTTTAAACACCCGATCCATCATTCGCTGGTACGTAGCCCCCGCGTTCTTTAGCCCGAAGGACATCATTTTATAGCTGAAGCATCCCTCCCTTGTGATGAAGGAGACATCCTTGACGTCGGGGGTATGCATGCGAATCTGGTGATAATCTGAAAAAGCATCCAAAAAACTCATAATAGAAAAACCGACGGCTGAATCAACCAGCGCGTCGATTCGAGACAGGGGGTAGCAATCCTTAGGGCATAATTTATTCAATAAAGAGAAATCTACACACATGCGCCACCTCTCATCACCCTTTTTTACCATTACCACATTTGAGACCCAGCCTGGGTACTGGATCTCTGAGATGAAGCCTGCATCGAGAAGCTTCTTGACCTCCTCGCGGATGGGCTCATCCAGCTTGGTGGCGATGGTCCTCATCTTCTGGCGAATGGGACGCGTCTTGGGATCCAGGTTCAGACGGTGGCAAGCCACATCCGCGTCAATGCCCGACATGTCTGCCGCGCTCCAGGCAAAGATATCAACATTCTTTTGGATGCACTCCCGCATCCTTGCCTGGTCTTCTGGGCGCAAGCCTCCGCTGATCCTTACCTTCTCTACCTTCCCTGCCCTGCTGATGACCCCCATCTCCACGAATTCCTCTGCTGGCTCCAGCCGGGATTGCTCCCTGCCAGCTCTTTCCTCCTCTTCTCCCAACTCCTCACCTTCTACCCTCTCAACCTCCATCGCCTCCAACAGGCCTTCCCCAGATAACTCCACTTCTTCACCCCTCCGGGTCTCTCCCCCAGCTTCTCCCTCTATCCCTTGCTCCTCTGCAGTATTCCCTCCAGCCTCACCTAGGCTCACCACTCCTCTCTCCACAACCTCCTCTTTAGTCTTCTCTCCAGCCTCACCTAGGCTCACCACTCCTCTCTCCACAACCTCCTCTTCAGTCTTCTCTCCAGCCTCACCTAGGCTCACCTCTCCTTCCCCCGCAGCTTCCTCCTTCATCGCCATCTCCCTCTCCAGCTCCTCCGCCTCCGCCATCCAAGAAATGGTATTGACGGCAGTCACATAGCACTGCCTCGCCACCTTCGGATCGCCCCTGATCCTGACCTGCACTCCTCCACTGCTGAACTTTAGGCACTGATGAAACGAGAAGGGGAGGCAACGAAAGGCGCTGATAAGGGGCCGCCCAAAAATTGTGTTATAGCTGCTCGGAGCGTCAACAATGACGAACCGACAGTTCCTCGACACCCCCCCAACGTCACGTACAACCCTAACCCTCCTTCAACTTCCTTCAGCTCCCCCGAGAACCCAAACAACGGTCTATCCGAGGCTAGAACCCTCTGAGCTTCCACCTTCATCTCGTCGAAGGCTTTCTTGAAGATTACATTCACGGAGCTCCCATTGTCAACCAGAATCCTGAAGACCGTGAAGTTCTCTACCGCCGTCTGGATCTCCAAGGCGTCACAGAACGGGTCTTCGTAGTCAGGCATGTGTTTCACCGAGAAAGTGATTTTTTCCTCCTGTGTGTGGAGGGGGGCGGGTCTGCGAGGTCGAGGCGACGCTCCTTCGATACATGATTAGGAAGCTCCCCTTACGAGTGGCTTCGATCCCCACACCACCATGGATCACCCTGATCTCTCCTCGGGCTCCCACATCCACCCGGTCTTCACATCTATCCTCTCATCCTCCTTGATGAACCTCCTCAATTCTTACGGGGGGCTGCTGCTGGACCTTCCCCCTGGCCGCTCTCAACTCCAGAAACTCCGGGCAGGTGGCCGTTGCATGACCCACCTCCTGGTGAAAGTCACAGAAGGGCAACGCCACCCTGCCCTCTCCTCCTCGCTCCTCACCGAACTACTCTCCTTCCTCCTCTTCTCCTTACTATCTTCATGGCTTCCTGCTGCGGCGGGAGGGGGGGCCCTCTGTCCCTGCCTCCAGGACGGCTGGTTGAACCTCCTTTGCTCCCGGTGGTTGTCCCTTCCTTGGAATCCACCACCCTGTCCCTGAGTGTTACCTTCTTGGGGCCTCTAGCCCAACCTGTTGTTCGGCTCTGGGGGCCCCCAACCTTGCTGCTGCCCCTGCCCTCGGGGTTCCTCTCTCCTCCTCTCCTCCCTCTGCTCTCTCTGCCTTCCTGCTCCCGATTACTTCCCATTATCCTCCGCTAACTTGGTCAACTTCTTGACAAACACCGGATTGGCCGCCTCGATCTCGATTTCCTTCTCCGCCCTCTTCATCAGCTCCTCGAAGGAGAGGGGGGAACTCTCTTCGGCTCCATGCTAAAGAAGCTGGACCTCAGCCCAAGGGTGAAGGCAAGCTTCACCGTGTATCCCGACATCTCCTGAACCTGTAGAATCTCCACCTAAAACCTATCGACATAGCTTCCTAGCGTTTCCTCCGGCCTCTGCTTGATGGCGAACAAGCACTCTGCTCCCTTCTTCCTCTTTTTAGACGTTGAGAACCTCAGCACGAACCCGCGTAGCAAATCCTCAAAGAAGTAGATCGAACTCGCAGACAACTTGTGGAACCAGTTCCTGGCCTTCTCCTTCAGAGTGATGGCGAAGAGCTTATACTTGAAGGCATCCGACATTTGTCGTATGGAGACGGAATCTTCAAACCACTGCACATGCTGCGTGGGGTCGTCCCTCCCCGTATAGTAGGTCATGTCTGGCTCCCGAAACCCCTCCGGAACCGGAGCTGAGATGATGAGCTCACTGAAGGGGCTCCCGCCCCCTGCCTGCCGAGAGGGTTCGTCGCGCGACCTCGGCTCGCTTGCCCTGTCCGCACTGGTCTGTCCCGGGAACAGGTCCCGCATGGGGACATCCCTTTCTGCAGCCTTTGCCGGAAACTCCTTTCTCGGGCGTTGCCCGGGAGCGTTCTCGCCCAACGACGAAGCAGCCGCCACCGGGACCTGAGGAGTCTCCCACTCGCCTCTTGCCGAGAAGGCCAAGTGGATGGTCTGCAAGACTTCTCGCCTGAAGTCCTCCAACATCTCCAACGTCGCCCCACTTTCCCGAGAGGGAGAACCTCCCGAGCCAACTCATTCTCCTTCACGTCCTGCCATGAAACTTGGCTTGAGATTTTCGTGTATCAGTTACGGTCCACGCTCACCGCATCAGAAATGTTGAAGCCAAAAACTGGCCTCAACGAGAGTTCGGACCTTGGGGTGTAGCTAACACCTACTTCTCCCAAACTCTGCCCCCTGACTAGCAACAAAGAACTAGAAACTGACTCTACGCCTCAACTGGGAGGTACCTACACTTACCCGGAAGATCTCTGAGCGCTTCCCCTCCAAAGTCAATTGTTGGGCTAGGAGAACCTCAGAAAGCTCTAGAAGGAAAAATGATTATGAGAAAAATCTTGCCTTCTGAGGTGTCATGTGGGTTTATTTATAGATTTTCAATATCTGGTCTGCAAAAAGCGTAATTCTGCTGCCCTAAAATTACTAAAATGCCCATAGACTGGTCTGCCAATATAGCCAAACTCCGCTGTTCTGAGGAGCTAAATGCAGACCCAGTGGTATTTAGGTAATTTCAGGTCTGGGTTGAATGAGAGCGTTGAGTGGACAAGCGCACTCAACGTCTAGGGCTGGTGGGAGCGTTGAGTGGAGAAACATCACTCAACGCCAAAGGCTGACGGGAGCGTTGAGTGGAGAAGCATCACTCAACGCCAAAGGCTGACTTGAGCGTTGAGTGGAGAAGCATCACTCAACGCCAAAGGCTGGCGGGGAGTTGAGTGGAGAAGCATCACTCAATGCCAAAGGCTGGTGGGGGCGTTGAGTGGAGAGACATCACTCAACGCCAAAGGCTAGCAGGGGCGTCGAGTGGAGAAGCATCACTCAACGCCAAAGGTTGGCGGGGGCGTCGAGTGGAGAAGCATCACTCAACGCCAAAGGCTGGCAGGGGCGTCGAGTGGAGAAGCATCACTCAACGCCAAAGGTTGGCGGGGGCGTCGAGTGGAGAAGCATCACTCAACGCCAAAGGCTGGCGGGGGCGTCGAGTGGAGAAGCATCACTCAACACCAAAGGCTGGCGGGGGCATTGAGTGGAGAAGCATCACTCAACGCCAAAGGCTGGCGGGAGCGTCGAGTGGAGAAGCATCACTCAACGCCAAGGGTTTTCTCCTGCCCGAGGCGCGAGCCCTTTCGCCTGCCCAGGTTTAGCTATGACCTAAACCTAAACCAGCTCGACAAAAATAACTTAAGTCGAAGGCTCAGTTCGACGAATGACGTTCGACGAATTAATGTCCGACGAATGGCGTTCGACGAATTAATGTTCTCAGCTCGACAAGCTGAACCTTCTCCGTTCGCCTAATTAGATTTCGACGAATAGCGTTTAACGAAATGGCGTTAGTCGACCCCTGGGCGAGAACCCTCCCGCCCTCTTACGACGAGAGCCTTCCCGCCCACTTTCTTATTTGGTCCAATTTGGAGCCCAAAGTTAGCCCAATCCGTGTCTTTGGGAGGTCTTGGTCCCACCCAGCAAATATGAGGTTGTACAGTATGCACATATTTACTTATTTATTTTTTGGATTTTATAATTTCATTGATGAATTTTTTCTGCACTTCCTTGTGATATGACAATCTAGGTCACATTGATATTTTAGGTTAAAATGTTAGACCGTATTTGTTACTGTTACAATTATGATGTATTATTCCCTATATAAAGGATACCCCTCTCAAGGTTGTAGATGTCGGATATCGGGAACATGTCGGTTTAGATTTTTCATGTCGGTTTTAATATGTCGGGGGATATATTAGGGATATTTCATATATCTGGTTTTAATATTTAATTATTTATATGTGTAATTATTTATAAATTTAATCATTTTTTAATTTATATATATTAATAATTTTGCCCTAATTAACATGGTATCAGAGTTCCAGTGCGGCTAAAGACTTCGGCTCACGCTTCCGTTCGGGCTCCTGCTCGGTCCTCCATTCCGGTCTCTCTCTCTCTTTCTCTCTCTCTGTTTCGCTTTCGCATCCAGCCTCAGTGTCACCGCTCCTCTGTAGCGTCGATCGGCGCTCGACACAAATGTCAGCCGTTCGGCACTGATACTTCCTCAGAAGGGCAACCGGCGGTCCGATCGACCTCAAACTTCGACAAAAGTTTTTCTTAGCCTCCCTTATCCAACCTCTCAAGTTTTGTGTGATTCCAACATTTGGATGTCTTCCAATATTCGATCCAGGGTTTCCTTTGTTGTTGTAGATCGCGACTCTTAACCCTCTATTTATGCTCGTTCTCCCTTCTTCTCTTTGACGGGGTGTTCTTCTCTACTCTATTCAATCTTTTTGGCGGTTTGGTTGTACTTTGCTTCCATATCGGACATTAGTGATTCCGGTATTCCCACGACCCCCGCTGGTTCTACCCGGGTTGGTCAAGACCACATCTATTCTCAGCTTACCACAATCCGCCTTGATGACACCAACTATTTGGCTTGATCCTGCTTTATTTCCCTTGCCTTAAAGAGTCGACATCTCTTTGGCTACATCAATGACACCACCATTGCTCCGGCTACGACTTCTACTGCTTGGCCTAAATGAGAGTCAAAATACTCCCTTGTCATGTCATGACTTATCAACTCTATGCAGGAATCGATTGCACGAAATTATCTTTTCCTGGATACTGCTGCATAGATAAGGAAACGCACCGAGTCTTCCTATTCCCGCAAGGGGAATGCGGCCCAATTCTTCCATCTTCGCCGCAAGATTAGGAATCTTCGTCAGGGGGATCGTCCTCCTTCTGCTTATTACCTTGAGTTTACCTAGCTCTATCAAGATTACGATCATTTTGACTCTCTCGTCATGTGTGCAATACGTATGCACTTTTACTGAAGAATCGCGAGGATCAAAATAGGGTATTTGGGTTCCTACATGGATTGCACTGAGATTTTGATTAGATTACAGTCCACATCTTGGGACATGTTCCTATTCCCTCACTTCCTGCGGTTTATAATATTATTCAACAAGAGTTTGATTGACGGTAGTCCTGGAACACCTCTAACCTTCTAGAGGGATCTGATCTGGTTGCTCATCAGCCCAATTATGGCAGTCGTACTTCTCGTTATAACTGCCTAAGACGACAGATAGGGATCACCTCGCATGTGACTATTGTGGAAAGCTTCGTCATATTCGGGATACTTGTTATAGCCTCCATGGATTTCCTCCTCGAGGTGGATCGACTTCTCGTGGTGGTCGCGGTCGTGGTAGGACTACTGGACGATCTCCTCACTCTACTCATCTGACCGAGACTTTCGATGATGGTTCTTCTCAGTCGTCATCCTTCACTACTTAAGATATGCAGGCCCTTCGTCGTTTGATGCACGATCTTACTGCTGAGCTTGTAGATGCCTCTATACCATCTTCTGTTCTTGCCCACACATGTACTTTGAGTGCCAACTCCGCCTCTACTGGTCCTACTCAGTGGATTATCAATTCCGACTCCACTGAATCACATGACCAGTTCTGCTTCTGGTTTTGTATCCTATTCCTCTCTTACAGTCAGAGATAAAGTGAGCATTATTGATGAGTCCTTCTCTTCTATTGTTGGGAAATGCTCCATTACTTATTCTTCTCACTTTATCCTCTATACTTCCCATTCCAAAGTTCACCCGCAGTCTAATTTCTGCTAGTCATTTGACCAATTCTCTTCACTGGTCCGTTACATTTTTTCCTTATCATTATGTCTTTCAGGATTTGAAAACGGGGCAGGTGATTCGCTCTGGTAGCATGAAGGATGGTCTGTACGTGTTTGACTCTTCTTCCGAGGCTATGCCATTGCAAACTCTTCACTCTTCGCAGACCTCCACATTGCTCACCTAGCATCGTCGACTTAGCCACCCTTCCTTTGCGACCATGCAACGTTTATTTCCTGTTTTTTATTCTTCATGTTTTAAACATTTTGTTTGTGATATCTGTGTTGTTGTCAAACACCATCGTACTCCTTTTCATCATATGTCATTACCCAGTAAAACTCGTTTTCATATTATTCATTCTGATGCATGGGGGTCTTGCTCTGTTGCTTCTATTTTTGGATGTTTTTGGTTTATTACATTAGTTGACTGTTTCTCCCGTACAACTTGGGTTTATCTGATGAAAACTAAAAATCTTGTGTTTTCTATCTTCCAAAAATTCATGTCATGGTTTCTACTCAATTTTTTGCCACTATTAAAATCCTTCGTAGTGATAATGGTCAGGAGTTTGTCAAACACTCCATTAGAAGAGTATCTTGCTGCTCATGACATTCTTTATTAAACTCTTGTGTCCACTCTCCATCTCAGAACAAAGTTGCTAAACGAAAGAACTGTCACCTAAGTTGTCAAGGCGCGCGCCTAGGCGTGCCTGAGGCATCGGGCGCACCAGGCGCAGCCCGCTGCGCCTCAGCACAGCTGAGGCGGGCGATGTGCACCAGGCGCACGCCTTACAGGCTCCCAAGGCGCGCCCGGGCCTTTCAAGGTATTGTTTTTTTAATTTTTTCTGATATGGGCAAAAACATGATCTTAGACTCACCTGAGGCACCCCCTAGGCGCACTTGGGCGCCCAATTCGCTGAAATTGAGCGAATTGGGCGCCCAATTTGCTGAAATTCCGCGAATTCGCTCAATTTCAGCGAATTGGACGCCTAATTCGCTCAATTTCTTTTATCCCCCATTTTTGTGCCTCACGTGCCTCAGGCGCGCGCCTGAGGCCTTGCGCCTAGGCTCCATGAGCCTTTTGCGCCTCGTTGCGTCTAGCGCCTTTGATAACTTAGACTGTCACCTATTAGAGGTGGCTCGTTGCTTACTCTTCACTATGAATCTCCCAAAATACTACTTGAGAGATTTCGTTCTCACGACTGCCTATCTCATAAACCTCTTCAGTTCTTGGACATCAAGCCCCTCTTACTACCTTAGGGGTGACGTCAACCTTTTTACCTCCAAAAACTTTGGTTGTGTCTGCTTATCTCACATATGCTCTCCAGACAGGTCCAAGCTTGACCCTTACGCCCTTAAATGTGTGTTCATTGGCTATTAACCCACTTAGATGGGGTATACATGTTTTCATCCCCCGACTAAAATGATTTTTGTCATAATGGATATATCTCATTTCATGAATCTGAAACTTATTACATGACCTCACTTTTGGGAGAGTTCATATATACGGGTGAAGTGACCTCACTTATTTTGCCCTTTTCGATTCCTCCTTCACATTGTTTACCTACTGCTGAGACTCCCAATCAGGGGGAGACTCCTTATAAAGAAAAGGAGTTACAGGTGTACACCAGACAGAATAGAGCTAACACACAGGCTCATCCTACGCCACCTGCACCAATGCCAGCTCCGTCAACGGATTCTTCTGAACTTCTCATTGCCCTTCAAAAAGTTATCAGATCTTGCACCCAACATCCACTATCTCATTATGTTTCCTATGAGGATCTAAATTCTTCCTACAAAGCTATCATCTTCTCTTTTGCATCTGTCTCCATTCCGTCCACATGGCAGGAGGCTCCTGGGCATCAACTATGGAAAGATTCTATGAAGGTTTGGTTGAATGATTCAAAGCAAGGTTGGTGGCAAGGGGTATACTCAAACTTTAGGAATTGATTATCAAAGCACTTTTTCCACCGTCCCAAAAATGAACTCTATATGAGTTTTGCTATCAGGTGTTGCATGTAAGGGTTGATAACTTAACCAATTGGATGTCAAGAATGCTTTCCTTCATGAGAATTTACATGAAGAGGTATATATGTTTATCCTTCCAGGTTTTTCCCCTTTCGGATCTGAAGGGAAAGTGTGCAGGTTAAAAAAAGCCACTTTACGGCTTGAGGCAATCTCTAAGGGCTTGGTTTGATCAATTCCACGAAGTTATGATTTTACTTGGATACAAAAAAAGTGACGTTGATCATACTTATTAAATGAAGAACAAATCTAATAACTGCTCTCATTATCTATGTTGATGATATCGTTATAACAGGAGATGATATTGAAGAACTGAAAGCTTTGAATGTGAATTTGGCGAGAAAGTTTGAAGTAAAAGATCTGAGTAAACTGAAGTATTTCTTGGGAATTGAGGTAGCACGATCTAAATGAGTATCTTCATCTCTCAAAGAAAATACACCTTTGATTTGTTGGAACAATCTGGTATGAGTGGTTGTAGACCTGCTGATACACCTATGGAGGTGAATCATAATCTTGGAAGAGATGAAGGTGACCCTATTAAAGACGTGGTTGGATATCAACGACTTGTTGGAAGGTTAATCCATCTTTCTCATACTCGTCCCGACATAGCTTATTTTGACTCCGGAATGAGGAATTCTATTTTTCCAGAGCAAGCATGTGAATATTAAAGTATAGATCTATGTCGATTAGGATGGAAGCCAAGATGACAGGATGTCCACTACCAAATATTTTTTCTTTGTTGGGGGGAATCCAGTGACCACGGGAAGTATGAAACAAAATGTATTAGCAAGGTCAAGTGTAGAAGTAGAGTACAGAGCAATATCATAAGGGATATGTGGGCGACTATGGCTCCCGTCTATAATGCAAGATCTGGGGTTACAAGATGGGAAACTCATATGCCTATATTGCGATAATAAAGTGTTATGGACATTCACGACGAGGTGCGTCCATGACGGGTCTTCAAGCGGCGGGGTCTACAACCGTAATGCAATATTACGGTTGGAGAAGAAATCCGGACTAGGGGAAGAGCCGGCGGCAAGAAGGAGAGAAGAGGGATATTAGGGTTTGAGAGGAAACAAGAGAGCATCCCTTTTCATAACACATCCAAGATAAAACATTACAAGGTCCAACACGCCCTCTTATAGTGGTGAGATGCAAATAACAAAACTGAAATATTAATTAAAACAAAACATAATAAAAGCTGAAAGTTAATTATCCTCCGCGCTCGTCATCAGCGGTTCATCCTCGTTAGTCTAAGCCACACCCGCCGTCACCGCCGCAGGCGGACCCCGCCACTTGTAGACCCTCCATAGATGCACCTCGTCATGAATGTCTGTAACAATGGTTGGAGAAGAAATCCGGACTAGTGGAAGAGTCAGCCGCAAGTAGGAGAGAAGAGAAAGATTAGGGTTGAGAGTAAACAAAGGAGCAGCCATTTTCATAACACATCCAAGATAAAACATTACAAGGTCCAATACACCCTCTTATAGTGTTTAGGTGCAAATAACAAAACCAAAATATTAATTAAAACAAAACATAACAAAAGCTAAAAGTTAATTATCCTCCGCGCTCTCCATCGGCGGTTCATCCTCGTTATTCCGAGCCACGCCCATTGTCACCGCCGCAGGTGGACCCCGCCTGTTGTAGACCTGTCATGGACGCACCTCGTTGTGAATGTCCGTAACATAAAACAACTATAAACATTGCACATAATCGTGTTCAACATGACAGAACAAAACATGATGAGATTGGCATGCACTTCATCAAGGACCATTTGGAGAAAGACAACATCTACACAATCATTTGTTCAATCCTAAGATCAACTGATAGATTTCTTTACTAAAAATTTGAACTGTGACACCCTCATTGATTACATCTCCAAGTTGGGAATGATCGATATTTACTTCTATCTTGTGGGGGTGTTTTGAATATTTGTATATAAAGCCTACTTGTAATGGCCCATAAGAAGGCCCAATAGTTTTATTATTTTTCCTTTCTCTTTAGATGCACGCCTCTAGTCATGATCTAAGGTCTCTCCTCCTTGTGTATAAATAGAAATGTGATATAATGTTTAAATAGATTTTCGGAAATAAATATCTTCAAATTCTCAACTAGAACTATCTCAAAGTATCTACAACATTAAAAACCAGCAAACTCTTCCAAAAGTGATCCGCACCCGAATAAATCCTTTAATATCTTTTCTTTTTCCTGCATATAGATGGTCTTTCGTATGTATTTTTCTTCTCTGTTCATCTTTCCTGCATTGCTGCAATTCAGAGACCACGAATAACCAACTCTTGTGACCTCCTCTGCACTTCAGATTCTACTTGCTAATAATCCTCATCGATTGGCCAATTTATTTCTGTGGTTGAAATCAGCTCACAAGTAACCCGTGTCTGGTTATTGTTCATGCCCCTTAAGTATTGGGTTCAATATAAATTCAGGGAACATCTGTGGCACTTACCCGCTTGGATTTCTCCCACTAAATTAACTGGTGACTCTCTTTTGTATTCTCCAAGGATTTTAGTTTTCTTTTATTATCTGACATCCGCCAATTCTCAAATGGATTTATATCTTCAGCTTAAATGCATCATTTGGAAGCATTGTTATTTATTAGATTCAGGTAGTAATCTCAACCAAGGAAATTTGGATTAGATTTGTTTTTGATTGAATAACAAAGCATTATTATCAATGTTGTAAATACCTGATGTCGACGACATGTCAGTTTAAGATTTTAATTGTTGGAAGTCGGTGACTTATCGAGGATATTTTAATATACCTGATTTTCATATCTTATACTAAGTATAGTTATATGCTCTAAGAGGAAAAAAAATAACATAACAAGTGGATGAAAAATGAGTCAAGTATATCCTAAAATAAATCCAGAGTATTCAAATTAAAATACTATTACTATAGAAGTGTAAAAGCCCAATTTATCAATTCTTGGCTCATTAGAAGATTTCTCTCATATATAGATTAATTCCACATTGTGGTTTGAAGTTAAGGTACATGAAATTGTATTTAAATTGAATGTGGAGTAATAAAATTATTGCGCATTTGTATTCTGCACTTCCACATGGTATCAGAGCCATACAGTTTCTTAAGTAAAACTCTCTCCGATTGAGTCTCCCGGTATCGCTAATCGAGCTCACTTCCGCTCCCAATGTACTCAACTCATCTCGACAAACCCAAGCTTGAGTGTATCCATAGATAGATTTCTTGATGCGAGAGATAAGAGATATGTTGGGAGTGTAAGTGAACTTATTGGGAAGAAAAGATTTGTTTAGTAGGTCCACTATATGCACCTGAATACTCTAGACTATGCCTTCTTCATCTTACTCACGACCCATCTGTTGAGCCTACCAAGCAATGGATCTGGGATGATGATTGAGTTCACTCTTGGATTTTGAACTCCATGGTTAGTGAGTCATATCCCATAACTATGCACCACGAGATTGCAAAGGCTATGTAGGATGAACTAACATCCCTCTACTTTAGGAAAGATAGTCTTCAACGTATGTTCGATATATGTTGGGATCTCCAGACCATTGAACCAGGTTCGGATGATTGCCTGACATCGTTCATGGCACGGTACCACACTCTTGTCAAGGCTTAGATTCAACGCAAGCTTCTGACTTGGGATTTCGCTACCCAACAGGCTCATAAGGAAATTATTGGCATAACACTTATATTGACACGGATACCACCTCATTTAACAGTGTTTGTGCCAACATTTTCCCTTCTACTATTCCCTATCTATTAAATGTTTTCCCCATGATTTTGAAGGTGACTCCACCCACTGATGTCTCGTTGACTCTCTTACATGCCCTACTCCAAGACTCTATTGCTTTCCACATTCTGAGAATTGTGGAGGTTGCAATGGGTCTCGTGGCGGTAAGTGTGAAGGTTGAAATCGTTTCGCGGGATAAAGTACTCGCACGTGTACCCATTGTTGCCGGATAAATCATGCTAAAGCTACCCGTTGCAAAAAACAAGGGTGCCTGCAACACCCACCTCACCCTCCTCACCATGCCTCTCCTACTTTGAATTCTCCCAGCACGTGTTGCTCTGACATTGACACCCTACGGGATAAACTCGAGCATCTGTGGTGGCTGGTTACTCGTATTATTAGTTCCTCCTATATAGTAGATTCTGGGCCACCAATCACATTACTCCACAAAAATATTTTTGGTATACAGAGACTATTTGTCCTAAATTTATCAATGTTCAGGGATAAGACATGAGTAACATCAATTGCAGAGAAGACCGACTAAGATGGTTTGGAATTTGGATACGTACAAAGGAGACCATTAGAGGCACCTATTAGGCATTGTGAGAGTCTAGTCACTAGGCATTAGTGAGATTATGACAAAAGATAGGACACAATGTCGATAAAGGATCCATATAGCCGACCCCACTATATTGAGATAAAGGCTTGAGTGTTGTTGATGATGAAGAAACCACCCCAGTTTGCGGATCTGGAGATGTGTCTCTCACTCTGTCTATTTCTCAATGTTATGTACTTAATGTTCCTGGCTCAGAATTTAATCTTCTCTTTGTTAGTCTACTTACTCATGATCATAACTGCCTTATCACTTTTTCATATTCTTTCTTTGTAGTGCATGATCGACAGATGTAGATTATCTTTAGTAAAGGATGACTGTCTAATGAGCTATATACTCTGGACATCCCCACCGCAGCTTTATCCTTTGTTACTTCGATTGATTGACATCACTGTCTTGGCCATTCAGCTCTTCCTATATTACGGAAGGCTTTTCCTGATATTCCTTTTTTGTATTTACCTGTGAATCTTGCATCTACAGAAAGCATCATCATTTTTCCCTCTTCCCTCATTGTAGTAGAAGCTCTGCTTCATTTGTTTTAGTTCATTCAGACATTTAAGGTCCTTATATAACTGATTGTTTATCTGGATATCCTTATTTTCATACTTTATTGATGATCTTTTTACATGACATTAGTGTGTTTATTGTGTAATCGCTCTAATATATTATGCGTCTTTCTCTCATTCATTGTTAAAATTCGCACTCAATTTTGTGTGCTCCATTAAAATTATGTTGACCGATAATGTTCGTGAATATACTAGTCATGAATTTATCGAGTTAGGTCATGAACCCAATTGAGCTTACCTTGAATCTCGAGTTACAGTGACTCAAGCCTGCTCTTTGAGCATTTGAATTCAGAATGGATTCCGGTTAGTGGCGTTGCACTCTTAAAATCAATACGAACTCAACGACGTTTGTTGCGCCGCATTCTGATGCATATTTATAAAGTTGAACAAAATGGGTTGCGTCGAGCTACTGCCTTAAATTTTTACTTTTGAGTAGACGACCTTAGAAACCATCTCAGTTGATTTTGTTAGGCTCGTAAAGCTTATACGAGTTCAACAGAATCGTCCACGCTAAAATTCTGATGAATATCAGATAATTTGACGTGCGGCCGCAGTTTAAGTAATGCGTTTACCCAAAATGTGGAAATTATTAAATGAGCTCAGAATTGATCTCAGTTTGGTTCGTTGGACTCGTCAAATCAATTTTAATCCAACGAAGTCGACCACGCTCAATTCCGATGAGTATCAGAGAATTTGACTCACATACAAGGTTTTTAAATATCATAATTATCTGAAAGGTGAAATCAAGTAAACGACCTAAAAATTGGCATCGATCAATTTGTTGAACTTGTAACGACAATACGAGTTTAATAGTCATCTGTGTGCAATTCTGACATTGTTAGTGGTTTTTGACGTTTAAGTCAAATTGGACCACAAGTGCTCTGGGAAGCATTGGATAGTTTGTTCTTATTGCCCACCCATTTGAGGGTGGAATGTAGTATTTTGTAGTTTAGTTACTAGCTTCATATGACTAATTTTCATGTTATGCAAATTTTCAATCTCTGTCAGAATTTATTGATCTTCGAACTCTGTGCAGCTTAACTATTTTATCTATGTACTTATCAGCTAAGCTTTCCCTTAGGTCATCCTTTTGCATAAGGATAAAATATGTTACTTTGGTCAAACGATCAATTATTACCCATACGCCTTCATTTCATACTTGGCTTTGGGGTAATCCCATAGCTAAATTCATAGCAATGTCATCCCATTTCTATTCTGGAATGGAAAGTGACTGCAATTATCCTTCTAGCTTTTTGTGTTCGGCTTTGGCAACTTTGCACGTATAATACTTTGATATTGCTTGATTACATCATTTTTCATTCCTGGCAACCAAAATTATTGTTTTATTTCTTGGTACATCTTCCTTCTCCCTGGATGAATCAAGTAGCTTGTGTTATGAGTTTCACAATATTTTTGCCCTCAAAATATCTTTATTTAGTACACATTGTGTTATGAGTTTCACAATATTTTTGCCCTCAAAATATCTTTACTTAGTACACATTGTAACGACCAGTGGATCGCCACAACAAATAGTAAACTACACGAGCAGTTTTTTTTCTCAAGTGCAACAGAGTATGTACAAGTATACAAAAACACAAATGTACAAAATAAGGATTTTATTACATTAAAAGCTTGATTACAAGAGACGCGTACAACCGTACAGTACATCAACTACTACAACCTTACCTTAGCTCGCACCTCAGTTTTCTTCCTTTGTTCTTCTTCCTTCGTTCTTCTTCTTTCATTCTTCTTCCTTCAATCTTCTAACTAGGTCCAAACCTTCGCTGGGACCCTAAAAAATTTGAGCAGCAAAGGGTTAATCAAAATAATAATACTAAGTGAGAAATTTACCTCTTTAATCGTTGTCCACAAAAAACAAGAAAGAAAGTAACAATATGCATAAGATTTATTATAATTCTAAGCAGTACAAAGAAGTGTGTATATGTTATAAGATGTATATACTACTATATTTCATTAGTAGATTCATTTATGGATTTCAATACATTTTATATTCATTTATATCAGACTTGATGTCTTTTCATTATCATTTTTTTGTATTCATTGTTTTCCTTAATTCTTTTTATATTTGTATTCATTTCATGTTTAGTTCATGTTCAGACAGATCATTTTCCAGTATTCTATTATTCATTTTTTCTGTCTAGTCTAAGGGAATCCATATGTATCGGTCAATATCAGTACACAGGCCAAGGGTCAACATCGTCCCGGGCTATTGGCCCCTCCTGAAATTGGTCATGTATAACTTTGGCATTTTCAGCCCCTAGAGCACAATCCAGCGCACTCCCACACGCTAAGGCTCGTCGACCAAACTAAATTGGAAATCAGTCTATGGTCAACCCTTATCATTACCTAACATTCACATGGATTCATTAACTTTCAATCCCGTCATACTTCATTCTGATTAGAATATGTAGTTAAGTGTAAATTATAAATTATTCCCTTCTTTTAACCTCTTATGAATTCTCTTTTTCGAATTCTTTTTCAATATTTCAGCAATTCTTTGTTTCTGTGATTAAAATTGCTAACTATTTCAATTTCATTTAAATATTGTTCATGCACATGCAAGCAAAGTAGTATCAATGTGAAAGTAATATATTCACATGTAATAATTGAAAAATCAAAAATAAAACGTAAATTAAAGATATAAATTCTCACTGTCATCTACTCTTTTCATTTTATATTTCTTGGTTCATCATCGCGCCTATCTTTCGACACTATACTTCGCAGTATTTGTAATTAGGCCTCAGTTAATATGAGTTGCATCTTAAAATAATCTACGACGTTGAATCCATTAAATAGCCAGGACTTTTAAAGGGTTTGTCTAAAGTCAAAGAAGGTTCAGGTGAAATTAAAAGGCGATAAAACGTAAAAAATCGACTCAAAGTAATTTCCGAACTTCCACACCTACATTGACCGGACATAGCTAAAAACCAATACAGTACGAATGAAATACTTAACTACCAAATCCACCACAACAACCTTGCTAACAGCCGGCCATATCCACTTTCCCCCAACCAAACTATGCATCAAAACTAAGGTTTTCATATATGCCAGCATTAATAAGAAAAGAGTTGTAATAGTTGTAATATGTTATGTTCAAGTTATGTTCAAGACGCGGTAGTGTTGTAATTTTATTTTGTGTTTAGGTTTCCCTTACTCAAGTATATAAGAGTAAGAGACCACTCTTTTAAGGATTATTCAGTTTTGCATTCCACTTGGTATCAGAGGTCCTGTCGAGGAGAAAAAAAAACTTGTCCTATTCTCGTCGAGGCGAAACCCGTCGGCTCGTTGAGGCGAAACCCGTCTCCCTTCGCTCTCCCCGTCGATCTCGCTCTCCTCTCCCGTCTCTCCTGTCGGCTCGTCGCTCGGATAGCTCATGTCGGGCGGCACTCTTGCCGGTTGCTGAGAGGAACGCCGCCTCCGTTCCTCCATGAAGCAGCTCGCCGCCTCTTCCTCTTCATCATGATAATGCGGTCTGTTGCCGATCCAAACTGCTGCCGATCCAGGCTCCTGATCCCGTGAAGCCAGCTGCCCATCCAAATCTAGATCCCGTGAAGCCCACTGTCGATCATGAAGTTGCTGATTCAGTCTGCTGCCGATCCTGGTTGCAGATCCCGTGAAGTCTGATGCTGTTGATCCTGTGCTTCTGGCCCGGGCTGTTGTCCTGCTTCTTGAATTAGGGGCTGCTGATCTATTGTCTCTCTTTGGTCAGTATGGGTGAACCCAAGTCATCTGTCCCTTCTCCGCTCGTGATCCAGTCTTCGATGGTTGAGCCTCAGCGGCCCCATGACCACTCTAGCTCCTTGAAGATTACCACAGCTTCTCTTGATGACACGAATTACTTGGAATGGTCTCGTGTTGCTCAGCATGTCATCCGTAGTCAACAGATGTTCGACTATATTGATGGGTCGATTACGAAGCCTCTTGTGTCTGATCCCTCCTGGAAGTGCTGGGATTCTGACAACTCTCTAGTTGTGTCTTGGCTCCTACATTCGATGTCGTCCAAGGTTTATCAGAGCTATATGCTGATGGACTCTGCGTTCGAGATCTGGACTCGTGCTCGCGAAACTTACTCTCAGATTGGTAGCTCCGCCCAGGTTTATGAACTCACTCGCCACATTTTGGAGTTGCATCAAGGGTCGATAACTGTCTCATCATTCTTCTCGGAGTTTGAGCGCTTGTATCAAGAACTGGACTACTTTGCACTATGAAGCACAAATACTTCCCCAAAGGCAGTGTGCCCGTACCGGAGACGTATCTGATACCGATACGACCCGATACTCGACGAATACACCTATGTGGACACATTTGGATTTAGCACATCATTTTGCATGTTGTGATAGGAGTCTGTTATTCTTGAGTAAACACAATTGGCCCTATGTTAGGAAGCGTTGGTACGTCCAATTAAGTTGTGTATATGTATCGAGTATGTTTCTGGTACATTTCTGTTACAAGTAAATGAACTGAACGTGTTGATGCGATGCAAGTAATTAACAAAATGGCTAACTTTTCTCTAGACTAATCAGAAATTGAAGATATTGATCTCCTACAATAAAGTTGATCTCCAACAATGAAGAAGAAAAAAAGACCAATGAGTAGACTTAAGTTTAATTTTATCTCTTTTGGTTAAACATATAAGATGTTAGATTTTGTGATATTTATAAAAGCTTAATGTTTGAAAACTTTATGTTATGTTACATTGATTTGTGGACTTATACTTCAAGTTATGATTTATATTTGATGTTTGGAGAACTATTTATTGCACTCGTGATATATATATATATATAGTATTATATTTATTAAACGCATGACGTACCGTATTCTTGGTTTTTAAATTTGGTTGTACCGCCATACCGGGAACGTATCGTACCCGATACCCATATCCGTACCGGTGCTTCCTATACTTTGCTCATTTCACTCCAGCGTGTGCAGCAAATGCCGTCCTGTTGAAGCAACGGGAGGACCGTTTCCGTCTTCATGTCTTCTTAATGGGGTTGAATATGGAATTTGATGTGGTCCAGAAACATGTTCTACGCCGTTATCCTCTTCCCTCCCTCCGTGAGGCGTTCAACATGATTCTGGGTGATGAAGAGCACCACAAGTCTCTCAGTGTTATGACTCATCCAGATCGTTCCGCCTTGACGAGTGTTGGTCATGACCTCATCCCTACTCCTGCATCTTCAGTACCTATCTGCGATTACTGCGGTCGACGGGGACGCTCTCGGGAGGCATGCTTCAAATTTCATCCGCATTTGGCTCCTCCTCGTCGCGGTCGTTGTCGGGGCCGTGTACCTGGCTGTGGGGGCCATAGGCACAGTGGCTACCGTTCTCATGACGCAGCTTACACTACTGATGTCTATGACGAGTCCCAGTCTTCGGCTTCCTCCTCTCTTACTGCTCATGTGTTGGATGCCTTTCGTCGTTTGCTTCACTCTCAGTCTGATCCGGTCACTGGAAGCTCTACTTCTCTTGCCACTGTTGTTATGCCTAGTGCTCATGCGGCCACCACCTCTCCTTCTGAATGGGTGATCGACTTTGTTGCCACCCACCATATGACTGGTTCCGCCTCAGATTTTCTCTCTTATACTCTTTTGTCTGGTAAGGAGAAAGTTATTTCAACTAACGGCTCGTTGTCCTCTATTGCGAGCAAGTGCAACATTTCTTGTTCACCGTCCATTTCTCTTACCTATGTTCTTCACGTTCCCTGTTTTTCTCGCAATTTACTTTCCATCAGCAATCTTACGAAATCTCTTAACTACTTCATAACATTCTTTCCTGATTCTTGTGTTTTTCAGGAACTGGGTACAAAGCGGAACATTGGCAGTGGTAGGTGCAGTGATGGCTTGTACTACTTGGACACTCCTCGTTCTCAGGCTCTTTCCAGTTCTACTATTACTGCGGAGGATTTTCACCGTTTGCATCTGTGTTTGGGACAACCGTCCTCCGTCTACCTGCAAAAATTATTTCCTGTTTTTCACCTTTTCTTCAGAATTTTTCTTGTGATATTTGTGATCGGTCTAAATATTTACAACAGACCTCTTCACATCTTTCTTTTCCTAGTAGCACTCCTTTTGATGTTTATACATTCTGATGTTTGGGGGCCGTCCCCCGTTGTATCGTTGGTTGGTTTTTGATGGTTTGTCACCTTTATTGATTGTTTCTCGCGTAGTACATGAGTTTATCTATTAAAAAATAAAAGTGAAGTTTTTTTATGTTTTCAAGTCTTTCATAACATGGTGAAAAATTAATTTAATGCCACTATCCGTGTTCTTCGAAGTGATAACGGGGAGAGTATGACGATCGTGGATCATCTGGCGTGTACCTCACATATCACGGTATCATCCGCCAGAAAACTTGTGCTTACACATATACTCAGAACGTTGTGGCCGAACGAAAAAATCGGCATCTCCTCGAGGTTGCCCGTTGTCTCCTCTTGACGATGCATCTTCCTAAACCATATTGGGGAGATGCGGTGCTTACTGCTGCACATCTTATTAATCGCCTTCCTTCTCGTGTTCTCTTCTTTACTACTCCTCTAGCCCGTCTCTCTACCTCTGGCATGGTTCATACTTCCCATTTGCCACCCCGTGTTTTTGGGTGCGTATGTTACGTGCACGTGCACCAACCTCAACGTGACAAACTTGACCCTCGGGCTCAACGTTGTCTTCCTTGGCTATTCCTCCACGACCAAAGGCTATCGTTGTTTTCACCCTCCTTCCCGGCGTATGTTCTGCACCGTGGATGTTACTTTCCATGAGCGGGAGTCCTTCTTTCCATCCCCGACTCATGTTCTTCGTCAGGGGGAGAGTACATCTACTACGGATGATGTTTCTACTGTCCCTCTGCCTCTTCTCCCATTCTCCTCCTCTATTCCTTCACCTCCTTATACGGATGTTCCCAAAGCTCCTCCTATCCCAATATCGGACTCCTCTACTATGATCTCTCCTTTTCCCCATGTATATCACTGTCGTTCAGGTACACTGGTCACCGCCGCTCTGCCTCTACCAGTGCCGACTTCGGACTCAGATTTTGATGATGTCGATCTGCATATGCCTCTTGCCTTGCTAAAAAAGAGTAAAGCTACTTCCACGCAACATCCGATTTCTAATCATGTGTCTTATAGTCATCTTACTCCGATTCATCAGACCTTTGTCTCATCTCTCTCTCTAGTTGTTATTCCCAAGACATGGCAGGAAACATTGACTATACCGACTTGGACACAGGCTTTGCGTGATGAGATGTCCACCTTAGACAAAAATCATATGTGGGACATCTCTGCTCTCCCTTCAGGAAAGAGAGCTATAGGTTCCAGGTGGGTCTTCTCGGTTAAGCAGAACCAAGATGGCAAGGTGGAACAGTACAAAGCGCGTCTTGTCGCTCAAGGATACACCCAGGCTCAAGGAGTTAATTACCAGGAGACTTTTGCTCCTGTAGTAAAAATGGACTCTATTCTGGTCTTGTTATCATGTGCAGCCTGTCTGGACTGAGAACTTCATCAGCTGGACGTGAAAAATGTGTTTCTCCATGGTGAGCTTGAGGAGGAGGTGTACATGAAATTTCCTCCTGGTTTTGTGAAGAAAGGATCTGAAGGGCTCGTCTTCCGCCTAAGGAAATCATTATATGGCTTGAAGCAATCTCCAAGGGCCTGGTTTGGAAGATTCCTCGCAACAATGCTCAAGTTTGGGTACAAGCAAGCCCACTCAGATCATACCATGTTCCTCCGGAGACATGAACAACGTGTTGTGGTTCTCATTGTCTACGTGGATGACATCATGATTACTGGAAATGATACAGAGGAGATCGTCAACCTCAAGACCCTCCTATCAGCTGAATTTGAAGTGAAGAACTTGGGACGATTGTGATACTTCCTGGGCATCGAAGTGATTAGATCGGAGCGGGGTATCTTTATATCCCAACGAAGTACATATTAGACCTCCTAAAGGAAACTGATATGCTTGGTTGTGTTCATGCGAACACCCCTATGGAGGAAAATCACAGGATTGATGAAGATGGTGATGGTGATCATGCTGATGTATCGTGTTACCAAAGATTGGTCGGAAAACTTATATATCTATCTCATGCACGTCCCGACATTATGTATGCAGTTGGTATTCTTAGCAGATATATGCATTCTTCTAGAATCATGCATCAATAAGCGGTGTATCGTCAACTACGGTATTTGAAGAAAGCTCCTGGTGGCCTCCTGTTCTCTAGGAACAACAATTTGGAGATTGAGGTTTTTACTGACGCTGATTGGGCCGGTTGCCAGGATGACAGGAAGTCCACAACAGGATACTGCTCCTTTGTTGGTGGTAACCTCGTGACGTGGCGGAGCAAGAAGCAGAATGTGGTGGTCAGGTCAAGTGCAGATGCAGAATATCGTGTCATGGCTCAAGGCTTATGTGAGAGATTATGGCTACGTACCGTGTTACAAGATTTAGGCTTTCCTGTGACAACTTCTTTCTCCTTATTTTGTGACAATAAGGCTGCAATTAGTATTGCTCATAACCCGGTCCAGCACGACAGGACAACACGTCGAAGTGGATCGACACTTTATTAAGGATCACTTGGATAAGAAAACAGTTGTTACTCCGTTTGTTCACTCCAGAGATCAGCTGGCCGATGTATTCACCAAAAGCTTGGGGTTTGATGTGTTTACCGATGATATCCATAAAATTGGGATGACTGATATCTTTCGTCCGACTTGAGGGGAAGAGTTGTAATAGTTGTAATATGTTATGTTCGAGTTATGTTCAAGTCGGGGTAGTGTTGTAATTTTACTTTGTGTTTAGGTTTCCCTTACTCAAGTATATAAGAGTAAGGGTTCACTCTCTTAAGGATTATTCAGTTTTGCATTCCACTAAAAGAACTTCTGAAAACGAGAGGAATAAATGCCATACACTTAATCCCCAATTTCTCCATGCCAACACTTAATCCCCTTTAATCAATCGGTTGTATGATTCCAAATCCCATAGTTATGCATAGAAATTCAACAGAATCACCCTTATAATAGCCTGCCAACAGGAAGAAATCATTCTTACAGCAAAAGTAAAGAGGAAATATGCATAGAAACCCTAGCTTGCTTTTGCAATGATATCCAACGTCCAGAAAGAGAAAAGAAGGGGGAAGAGGAAGAGAGTGCAAAAAGTCGAGACCCAAAACTGGCGCTCCAACAATCCCTTGATGCAAAAAAAAAAATCTGCTCTGCCGTCGTCAACACAGAGGATAGAGGAAAGAGATGTAGGAATCCCGTCGACATCATGAGAAAGAAAGAAAGAGGGAGAGGGGTCGTCGATCCCCTGGAAGCTGCGAGCGAGAGAGGAGGGTGTCATGGGCTATGGGAAAAGCAGGCAGCAGGTATCGATTTGTCAAGAGAACTCCAAAATCGACATAACATAAGAATTCTTAAAGACTTTATTAAATTCTCCTCTTAATCCATATTAGCATTAACCGACCCATCCTGCTAAAACCAATCCAAATTCTCCTCTTAATCCATATTAGCATTAACCGACCCACCCTGACAAAACCAATCCAGTCAGCTTACATATCCAAGTCACCCAGCCAAGTACACATTAAACCATAATCTTATTATTAACTCTTCGGGCTCTTTCAACTGCCTAAATGCATATGTTTTTACCTTCCCATTTTTCATGAGTCACAACCCAAACCTTTCAATGACGCATCAATGTATATTTGAATCCCTTTTGTACCACCAGGCTTCACCAAATAGGTTTAGCTAACTTCTCTTTCAATTCTTCAAAAGCTTCTTGACACTCATCCGTCCATGGGAAATTAACAATTTTCCAAGTTAACTTTGTGGTGGTAGGGTTGTTTTGGAGAAATTTTTAACAAAATTTTTGTAATATCCTGCAGGACCTAGAAACTCCTTATTTTTGTTACTGTTGTGGGTGTTGGTCAATTAAGCAGGATGTGATCTTGGATGGATTTACTGATAACCCGTCTAGGGCTGATATTGGTATTCTTGTAGGCGAAGTGTTGGTATTTTCTTGGTACACATAGTGTGTCTTACTGTAGCCTACATTACAGCAAAGTGATTACTAGCTGGTTATGCACATTTCCTTGCTCTGGATCATTATTTGTCTTTATATGGCATTGATTAAAAAGTTTTGACATGTTTTCTGAATAAAAATTTATGGTGCTAGATTGTAGTAAAGAATGAATTGGCCGAACTGGGATTCAGACAAAAGGCAGCTACATACAGTAGATTAATGACTAGTAAAATAAATTTTTTATGCCAGCAGATGTTGTTCCCCTTGCCGTAACAATGTTCATGTTTCTTATGATGATAGTGACTGAAGTTTGAGATTATAAAATGTTTCATAGGGTACAATTTTTTCTCATATTTTACTTGAAGGGGAGTCTTGGCGCACCAGTTGAGGTGTTGCCCTCGCAGTGGCGGACCCAGAAATTTCATCTGACCCGGGCACCGAGTAAAAGATATAAATTTCTCCTTGAATTGCTTGGTCGAGAGCATGTTATGTATACTAGCAATGAAAGGTTATTTGGTATGCGGAGTTTTATCCAACTCTTTTAGTTAATGAAAAATTGGATTTCTAATTTATTTTTTATTTTTCATTCTCGGTGATGGTTAAGTTTACATTTTATCTAGTTGGGGAGAGGGACTCGTTATGATTTGAGGTAATCAAATTTAGAATGAATGCAGTTTTTTTTTAACTACTATAATTGTTATTTTTGGGGTTTGAAAAATTAGTGGTTGGTTAGTGGTTAATATATTATTTCATTCTTGAAACATGGCTTCATTTAGAGCAATTTTTCTCAATCTCCTATTGAATACCTGAATGTACTACCATTCTAAACAAGTAAGCAATCAAAGAAGATAAAGAAGAAAATCAAAGAAAACATAGCAAAAAAAATCTTCAGTCATTTACTAGCAATAAAAGAAAACATAGCTCATGCCAAGACATTTTGTATATACTTCATGAAACTTTTTTGTGTCTATTGGGGCAATTGATCAAACATCCTGTATGCATTGGTTGAGTAGTTGAATAGAGGTCTAGAAGAAATGAGGGGAAAAACAGTGGCCCAAAGAAAAAAAAATTATGCATTACTGGAACAAATGACCAAATGCCTTAAGATTATCTTTCTCTCTTCCCTCAAAAGAAACTATCCATTATTCTAATTGAAACCTACGGCTGCACCTTTCCAACTCTTTCTCACCTTTTCAATCCATGGCAAACAGAAAAATTGCTAGTAGACAGTTCCCTCCTTGTTCCTTAACTCCCTTAGCCCCAGAAATTCCTATTCTCCTCTACCAAAGCCACTCAATGATTCCTATCTGCTAACATCCCCACTGGAACTCTCAGACTACCCTTGTCGAGCCTTCCTGCCTTCTTCCAGCAAATGTAAGTCCTACCAAATCTCTCCTAATGCCTGTAAACCCACTAACCATTACAACCGACCAACTCTTCCAGTAAGTGAAATAAAAAGTAAGTAGGAAATCAAATGTTGAACATAGAAGTCAATAACTCACCTTCTGCCGTCATTGCCAAAGTAGAATCGCACAAAAATGTAGTCGCCGGGACTCCACACTTCCACGGCTTACCGCTCGTCGCCACCGCCGAAGCAGACGAGAGAAGGAACAACGAAAAAACCTAGTTTGAAAGCACTATTGCAGTTCGCTGGCGGCGGAAAGGAGCGATACCTCTTTGAATCAGCGAAAAATTAGACCCGGGCATGTGCCCGGGTGTGCCGCCACGTAGGTCCGCCCCTGTGCCCTGGGACCTTGAGGTCACGGGTTCAAATCTTGGAAGCAGCCTCTTGCAAAAATGCAGGGTAAAGTTTGCCTACATTTCACCCTTGTGGTGGGATCCTTCCCCGTACCCTCGCTGGGCGGGGATGCTTCGTGCACCAGGCTGCCCCTTTTTTATTGACTTGTTTGTTTGTATATACTTTGTCAACAAGGAAATTATTTTATTTTTTATTTAAATTATTTCCTTGAAAATTCATATTGGTTGCAGTTATCTATGAGTCACGAATCATATTATATGTGCCCATATTATCTTGGTTATCAAACAATTATTGGTTAACTTTTGCAGCTTGTCAAACTGCTGGAATCAAAGGAGGCTAATCATATTGAATTCTGCAGAATAAAGAATGTTGTCGATGAAATTTTGCAAATGCATAGAAATAATGAGCTTTCTGTGATCCTCCGTATACTACTGAAGCCAGCTTGGCTGGCAACTGGACTGAAAGTTGATTACGATATCCTGGTACATATGTACTCACATATTCCATGTCTTTGCAGTTGACTTTATTTTCTGTGCGTGTAATGACTCTTTGGTGTTATGATACAATTGACATTATACATCTCAATAATCTAGTGGAGGTCATTATTGATTCCTCTTCTGTTTTAATAATTTATTTGAATCCTCTGTATTTTGGATTACTGAGTATTTTATTGTTCATTGTAATGGTTAATGCATGGGATATGGATTTTTTCATTCATAATGCATTATTGTCTTTTTGCCAATCTGTAAAGGACATTTAAGTTCATGAGAGAAGAATTCTCATGAATGTGTTTTTCAGAATTTTTGGAGTAATTTAGCAGTGTGTTCATGGTGGTGGTATTACGGACAAGAATTCTTTTCACAACTTGGTTTTCGGATTGTGAATGATGTGTCAAAATAAAAATAAAATGAAATCGGTATAAAAACCTTCCCATATTTTCTATTAATTATTGCTTAAAATTTTTTGTGCGCTATAAAATGAGTCCATAAAATTGCTTGACCCTTAGGAATTATTAATCATAAAGATTCCAAAGTAGAATTTACTCATCTACTAGGGTGACGCAGGTAGAAATGTGTAAGTACTAAGTGGAACTCTAGACAATGTGCGCCCTAGGTCCAGTGTCAGGGAAATAATCCAATCCAACCCTAGAATGTTGTATGCATGCAAGCAATGATCTAACAATAGTTTGAGAATATAAATAAAAGCATAAATCTCAAGCAATGTACACAAGCAGTATTTAGATAATTTAAAAAATCAGCATGGTAAGATTCCTCCGATTGTTGGTCGTTAATTAACGCACGCAATCAAATGAGTCCTGCAAATCACAAGCAGTCACAAGAACAAATACGCCAGCAAACACATGCATAATCATATCACTCCAATTTATACAATAATACTGAAAATAAAGAAACCAAACAATAAAATTCATGAGTAAGAGGTTGCAGGCGAAGGCAAGAAGATCTAGTCACGGTAGAAGCAGTTGTGGTTATTCGGAGGGTCAAGTCGGCTGTATGATGGTTGTCGGAGTGGGTATGGGGTTGTTTGTAGGTTGCAGGAGAATGTTGGCTGAGTGGAAGGGTGGTTGAATTCAAGGGAAGGTGTGAAGGGGTTCATCCAAACCTAATATAGTGGAGGGGGTAGTTGGACGATCCTGGACAGTTGGGAGAGGGTTTGTCCAAGTCTGGATAGACCTGGAGATAGTTCGACTAGGGTGGGGTGAGGAAAAGGTAGGAGTGAGTGAACCTAGAAGGAATTCAGATGGTTCCATTTGGGCTGGAAGGTATCCATGGAGTCTCTCCATGGTATTGGGATGAGGGCAAGGGAATGGTTGTTGCGCGGAAGGCTTCCAGGAGGTTGGCTGTTGTTGATTAAGGCATGGGATAGGTGAATACAAAGGGAAACAAGGGAAAACGCGAAGGTTATTATCTAACAGTCGGCACTTAGGACCTCTTGGAGCCGGAACCACACAAAGACCGTTGGATTCCGAGAAGAAGCATTCCAAAATCTGCAATAAAATACCAAACTAACCCCCTCACACATTTATATATCTAAACATTCTTAGGGCAATCATCTTGAGCTGCCTATATCGTTCGTTCGCGATAGTTATCTGATCTCTCAAAATAAAATACAAATAAAAACAAAATACATAGAAAATATGGAAATGTCTCTTTGAAAGAGACTGCAGAGTCCTTTTCTTGTGGGTGAGTACCCTATAAACACACACTTAAGGGCGATCAATTTTGATGTAGCAATGTTATGTATATGAACAAACCATAAATAACCAATGATTTTGAGTTGAAGTTGAGTAGGAGTGATTCCTAAGATATGATAAGGTTTTTTTGCCTAAAAAATGAGTATGCATATTAGTGTTTAGGACATGGGATGGGTGAATACAAAGGGAAGCAAGGGAAAATGCAAAGGATATTACCTATCGACACTTAGGACCTCGGAACCGGAACCTCAAGAAGACCGGCGGATTCCAAGAGAAGCATTCCAAAATCTATATTAAAACACCAAACTAGCCCCCTCACTCATCTATATAGCTAAACATTCTTAGGGAAACCATCTCGAGTGGCTTAGATCATTCGTTCACGATAGTTATCTAATCTCTCAAAATAAAATACAAATAAAATCAAAATACATAGTAAATATGGAAATATCGCTTTGACTGCGACTACATACTCGAATCGTTTAGATGACAACCCTGTTAGATATGGTGTATATTCTATGTGGTAGAGTTAGCTTAGACTCACATAGGGTGTTGTGGACAACCTCCCCTGTACATGTATATATATGCTATTGTTCATGTGAATACACCATTCAATCTATTATTGCATATTTCTTATCATGGTATCAGAATGACCAACGCCTTTCGCCGCACCTTAGGGCTTCCCGCACCTTAAGCTTCCGCTTTCTCTTTCGTCTTGTTCGGTCGTCGCCTTTCGCGATTCAATTCGACGACACTTTCCGCGATATCATTTCGCTTGCGGCTCCTGACGACGCCTCTAGATCACCTGCCGACGCGATCCAGTTTGAGGGTGTTGTCGACGCCTACCGACGTGATCCAGTTCGAGGGTGTTGTCGACGCCTTCCACGATCCAGATCGTCTATTTTTGTGATGTTCTATGGTTATGTGATGCCTTCCGCGATCTAGATCACCGACTGGCAGCGATCCTTTCAATGGATTTCGTGCTTCTTCCGCACGAAGCCACGACCGTTCTGCGATTTTTGCGTCTTCCTGCATAGTCTTCCCGTAGCCGGCTATTTCTTGCCTTTATCGGCTATTTCTCGCCGCAGCCTGCTGATTTTCACTGCAACCCGTTGTTCTACGCAATCTCCTGTAGCCCCAATGACTTCATACTCCTCTGCTTTTCTCTAGAAGGCGGACGTCATTCTCGTTGGACGAAATTACAAGGCATGGTCCGCCACCGCTGGCGTGATTCTCCGTGGCCTAGATCTATGGGGCCGCATTGACGCCTCTGAGCCTGCTCCGCCTCCACTAGCTTCCAGTAATGTGGACGGCTCTTCCACTGTTAGCACTATCGCTTCCACCTAACGCTCTGACATGGAGAAGTGTCGCTCGGACGACAACTCGCGCGATATCCGTCGTCTGTCAGTCCTACGAGCTCCCTATTCGAATGACCGTCCACGTGCTCCCTACGACCAAGGCGATGTGGAATCACCTGCGTCCCCTCTACCTGCCATCGAGTCAGACACTGCGCTACTTCTTGTTCCAGACCCTTGGCGTCTGTTACCAGCGTGATCGGTCTGTACAAGCCTTCTTTGCTGAGCTTCTAGACCTCTGCCTTCAGTGCGATGAGATGACTCCTTCCCCTTGCACTACTTGCCTTCGGTGTGTTGCTACATCTTAAGATCTTTACTTTCAACGCATGTATGAGTTTCTTATGCGCTTACGCCCCGAGTTTGAGTCTGTTTGTACCCAGCTTCTGCACCGGGACCCTCCACCTTCTCTCAGCGATACGTTGGCCTTGGTAATCGCTGAAGAGACTCATCTCTACTCCTTGGATTCCGCTACTCCTTTTGGTGCGCTACTCCAGAGCCGACTTCCTACCGTGAGGCTACCCAGATACATGAGTGACAGGTTGCTATGTCTGCTGTGTTGGAGGCATTTTAGCACACTCGTACATTGGACATTGTTCCTCTTCCACCTGGTGTTGTTCCTATTACTTGCAAGTGAGTATTCAAGGTCAAGACTCGCTTTGATGGTTCTGTGGAGGGGTACAAGGCTCGACTAGTTACTCGTGGTCTTCAACAAGAGCAGATGAGAGACTATGACGAGACTTTTGCTCCAGTCTCTCACATGACTACGGTTCAGACTCTTATTGCAGTTGCAACTGTTCGCCACTGGTCTCTATTACAGCTTGACGCGAAGAATGCATTTCTTCACGGTGATCTTCAGCTGGAGGTATACATGCTTCCTCCTCCTGGTCTATCCTCTCCTCCAGGCCTTGTTTGCCGCTTGAGGCGAGCTCTTTATGGGCTCAAGTAGGCGCCCCACGCGTGGTTTGCACGTTTAAACTCAGCTATTACAGTCGTCGGTTTTCAGCCATGTCCATATGATCCAACTCTGTTCATGCACTACTCTTGTGGTCAGACCCTTTTTTTACTCTACATGGATGATGTGATTATTACTGGTGATGATTTTTCTCATATGGCCTTCGTCAAGCATCACCTTCAGCAACAGTTTCAGATGACTGATCTTAGACAATTGAACTACTTCTTGGGTCTTGAGGTCAGCTTTACAGACTGCGGGTTTCAGCTCTCTCAGCAACGTTACACATCAGATCTCCTAGCTCGGGCCACTCTTTCTGACTCTCGCACAGTGGACACCCCTATAGAGCTCCACCTTCAGCTACGTCTGGATGATGGGGTTCCACTCTCCGATCCTATTCGCTACCGCCACCTCGTTGGGAGTCTCGTATATCTCACCATCACTCGGCCCGACATTGCCTATGTTGTTCATGTGTTGAGCCAGTTTATTGTGCATTACGGTCACCTGTTGCGGCTCCTGCGCTATCTCCGGGCGACGACTTCTTGCGGCCTCTTCTTCTCCAGCAGCAATTCTCTACAGCCCCGTGCTTACTCGGATGCTACCTGTGTGAGGCCTCAATTCAGACCCCACAAGAATTCTGTATCTAAGCTACTTTCATGTTATTTACCCAGGATGAAGTAGGGAGAGTGAATACAAAATAAAACACATAATAAAACATACCTTGGGTCAATCGGTTGCTAATTTGTAACACAATTAGTCTTTTTCTTGTGTACACAGGTTCGACTTAGCAACCTAAACAAAATGACGACGGGCAAAAATCGAACTTCTAAGATGGCGAAAACTAACTTCATGACTCATACTTCCACTACTGATGCACAATAAAATTGAGCTACTGGTTGCTACCAAAATAACCTTCAAAAGTTAAGGAAGAGGGCAGCCACTAACAATTCTCAAAAGCCCACAAAAGCTATCAACAATAGCTCAAAAAGTAGCCAACATAAACGCAATTTCACAGCAACAATGTTGCTAACAAAAGTCTCTAAGGTAAAACCCTAATACACAAGGCATAAAAGACTTGATTCCAAAAACACCCATGTAAAATTCGAGGCCAGCTTAACCAATAAGTAAACCATCTCACAAGGCAACTTACAAATTTTAGTGAACATTCAAATTAAAAACATTTGTATTATGAATATGTATGACTTGGAGCATGTCTCCAAACTATCATCCCTATTGATTGCTACATTACTAACAAACCCTAAACTAATCACAATTAAACAACCCTAAAATGATCATAACATATGCCCATCACCAATAAATCCCCCAAAATCACATGCAAAACTAAGCCAAACCAATCAACAATAAAACTGAATCAAAATCCCCATTTCACTTAATAATGAAAATACAATTAATCGATATATCATGGAGGAAATAATTGAAGAAGCTTACAGTGAGGGAGAGGAAGTGTTGAAGTGGAGGAGTTGATGACTTCACAAAAACAGTGGCAGAAACTCAAGACCAGCGACAAAGAAACCCTATATTAACGACACGGTGAGCAGCGACACAACACAAGAAGTAGTGGCAGGAACTTCAGTCGAGCGGCCTGGCAACCCTAAAACAGCGACACGGGGAGCAGCGACACGACACCAATAGCAGCAGTAAGGAACAAGAGACACATCACAACAAGAGGTTGCAGCAGCCACCAAGAGAAAGAGAGGAAGAGAAGAGCTTGCAGGAGAGGAGAAGAGGAGCAACCGAGAAGGAGCAGCGGCCGCACATAGAACCGAAAACGGCGCAGGAAACGGGAATGCGGAACTTAGAAAGGCTCGGGCTTTTTATAAAAGGAGTTAAGCGGCCATCGATTAGACCGACTCAATTTGGGTTTCGTTGCACCGCATTTTAGGAGCAGGTGTCAATTCTTGAACTCAACCCATGCCCACTTATCAACACATGACCACTTTATGTGTCAACCCCAAAATTTATTCAGCCACAACACTTAAATACACATGTTAAACTTACAAGCCAACCATTAGCCACACCAAAATTATTTCTTAATATTTCTACTAATTTCCTAAGTATATTTCGTCACATTACGTGATATGTATGATAAATGTCACAGGGTCAATTTCACTTTATGATGAAATTTGAGTCGTTACAACCTGGGCTAGTGATCTTATTGACCGTCGCTCTGTTACTGGCTTATGTCTGTTCTTGGGTTCTTCACTTTTTGCATGGAAGTCCAAGAAACAAATTGGTGTTTCTCGTTCCAACTCTGAGGCTGAGCTTCGGGCCATGACTACGACCGCTGAGGATATTATTTGGCTCTGTTGGCTTCTTAAGGACCTTTGTGTCTCTTCTACAGTTCTCACCCCGCTCTTCTGTGATAACACCGGTGTCTTTCAGATTACTCTAAATTATTCCTTCTGAGCAGCAGATTGCAGATTTGATGACAAAGCCGCAGAAGAGGACCCAACATGCTTATTTACGGTCCAAACTCTCGGTGTATGATCCCCTGTGAGTTTGTGGGGGGTGTTAGATATGGTGTATAGTCTATGTGGTAGAGTTAGTTTAGACTCACCTAGGGTGTTGTGGACATCCTTCCTTGTACATGTATATATATGTTATTGTTCATGTGAATACACCATTCAATCTGTGAAATAATTGAATTTTATTGCTCAAAAACTTAATATTACACAGGTGTGACCTCCTATTTATAGACAAGAGGAGTTATAGAGAGAATACAATAGACGATGTGGGACTAAAATACTATGCCTTCAACAGGCGATTAAGCGAACTGATATTTACAGGCCGCGACGAGTTGCGCGGTTAGACAAGATAACCACACGACACCAAATCAACTAAGTATCCGCCGGTCTCAATTCAACAGATCACAGTGGACCACCAGGAGCAACAGGAACGGTTAGACAGACTCTAACCAGACCGCAACAACTTTAGCCTTTTTTGATTGCCAGACCGCAACAACGGTTAATCACCATCAGACCTCTCTTGCTTTAACAAAGGTTCGGTTACACTGGTCATCCTCAAGACAGCCAGACTTCCAAACCAGACCGCCAGAGTAGTCTGCCAGGACCACACCGCCAGAGCAGACCGCCAGACTGTCAGGACCAGACCTCCAGAGCAGACCGCCAAGATTTAGTTTCTAACACTCCCTCGAGCTGGAACATATATGTTAATTATGCTCAACTTGTCACAGATGTTTGAAAAAGAAGTGAATACTGGTTTGGTAAAGACATCTGCTAGTTATTCGTCGGAAGTGATAATGAAGTGCAGATTTTATTCTTCAATATTTCTTCTCTAATAAAGCGGCAGTCAACTTCAATGTGTTTTGTCCTCTCATGAAAAACTGGATTCTTCTATATGTATATAGCGGCTTTGTTGTCACAGGAACATTGGCAGGAGATGATCATAGAACTCTCCTAAGTAAAGCATAAGTGTCTGTAACCATTTCAACTCGTAAGTTGTCAAAGTCATGTTTCTGTATTCAACTTTAACCCTCGATCTGGACACAACAAATTTTTTCTTGCTCTTCCAACTAACCAGATTTCCTTCCACAAAGGTGCAAAAAACAAACGTAGACTTTTTATCTTCTTTGTCATCAATATAGTTGACATAGAATAAGCTTCAATCCTCAAATGGTTATTTTTCTGAAATAGTAATCCCTTCCTCAGAGATCCTTTCACATATTCTAGGATTTTTAGAGTTGAATGAAGATGACACTCTCTGGGAGCCTGCCTAAACTGACTAACCTTGTCTACCGCATAACAAATATTTGGTCTCGTAATAGTCAGATAGATGAGTTTTCTCACTAGTCGTCTGTATCTGGTGCTATCTGAAAGAAGAGGTGAATCCTCACTCCAACACTTGTCATCACCAACGGTCCATCGGACACCGAGCGGGTCTTGCCCCAAGAAGACCAGTCTCTTTCAAAAGTTCCAACATATATTTTTGTTGTGAGATCACTACTGAGTTGTATTTTTGTGAGACTTCTATTCCAGAAAGTACTTAGGAGATCTCATATCTTTTGTAACAAAGTGTTACAAAAGATGTTTTTTTGTTAGATCAATTCCCTCCTTATCATCACCTGTAAGAAAACTATCATTCACATTGACAGCAAAGACAACCAGCCCTTCAAAAGTCTTGCGTATAAAAAGATAGTGACCAGGCCCGTGGGCTTTGCTTTAGGCTATATATTGCCTTCCGCAACTTGCACACCTGAGACTTCCCCATAGCAACATACCCAAGAGGTTGTTCCATGTATACCACTTTTTGCAGATCGTCATAAAGGAAGACATTCTTGACATCCAACTGAGACATCTCTCAATTCTTCTTAACAGCCTCAGAAAAGAGAACGTGGATCGTGCTGTTGCGAGCAACTGGGAAGGTGTCAAAGAAGTCTACACCATATGTATGAGTAAGTCCTTTGACAACCAGTCTAGCCTTATATCAATATATTGTACCATCATGATGAAACTTTATTACAAAGACTCATCGACAACCAACCACATCCGCTCCTGGAGGGGTAGGTACAAGAGTCCAAGTACCCCTCTCGGTCAAGGTCTTCATCTCTTCGTCCATAACAGCTTTCCAATGAGGAATAACAAGAGCTTCTTGATAGGTAGTCGGGGTGACAGTGGTCGAGAGAGAGAGAGAGCAAGACTTTTATAGGAGGGGGAAAACGAGCATATGAGACAACATCATGAATGGAATGCCGAGTGCATACAAAAAATAAAGAATTGATGACTAAGATACTCTTTATCATGATCAGTGCGAAGGACTTTAATAGGCACGCCAAATTGTGTGTATTTCATTATGGAAAGTAGTGAATACAAAGAAAAGTTTAGAACATTCTTTTAAAATATACAATCAAGTACATCCAGAAAAGTCGTCAGTAAAAATAACAAAATACAGACTACCCCTATCAACAGAGCTAGTAGGAGACGAGAAGAACTACGTCCTTGTCTTGCTGGATAGGATGAGCAGTGATGTTTGCCGAGTTGGCAGGCTTCACAGTTGAGAGAGGAATCTCCTTGAGGTAGATCAGGTAGAAGCTGGTTGTGGAGGCGAGGTGGAGGATGACCAAGGCAAAGATGTTGTAAGACCCGAATTTATATATATATATATATGTATATATATATTTTTTTTCGCAATATAAAAAAAACTATGTAAATAATCCCCGATGTGAAAAAATGATTTCATTGCCGATTCGACGTCGCACGTTAATTTTGATGTTCGGATTTTTCGATTGATTTTGCGACAGTCATTTCGTTTTCGTTTATTTTTGAATGGCTTGAGTTGGCAGGATTTTATATGAGCTTAATAGAATTTGGGCTTGGTTTGGATTGGGGTTTATGTATGATATTTGATGGTTGGACCGACTGGGTGTGTGTGTGTGTGGCTGTGGATGTGCACTGTTTGAAATCGGTTGTACCTGTGGTGTGACTGGCTGCCTGGGTTAGGCGGTGGAATTTCTCGTGATATAACATTATTCTGCATTTCGTTCTTCTTCATTTATCGACGGAATGAACCCAACGAAATTCGCTGCAGCGCCGATCACTCTAGCCGCCTCAAATCTCCTCCGTTTCGTACAATTTATTCTTGTTTAGGAAGGTAATTCTTTCTTTTCAATCCTCTCTCTTCTTGTATGAAGTTATGACATAGATTGGAGAGGTCTTGAAACCTAGGGTTAAGATTTTTGAGCTTTGTGTTAATGAAAAGCATATGAAATATTCCTATACACCTTTCTTGTGCCATAATCTTTGATTTTGAGTTAATTTGAGAACCAAATTATTAGGTCTTCAGATTTGGAGTTTTGTTTTTGCTTTCCTTGTAAGCTGCTGGCCGACTGCTGTTGTTGGGGGTTGTTTGTGCTGGCCGGCTGCTATTGTTGGTGGCTGTCTTATGCTGGCCGACTGCTGTTTGTTTGGGTGTTACCTAAACTGGCCGGCTGTCTTAGATGGAATTTATACTTTAATTTAAGCTGCTATTCACAGCCCTTGGCGTTGCCATTGTGGCAACCTTTGCGACTGTCTGTATGAGCAATTTGAATTATTTCTTGTGGACATATGAAACCTTTGTTGATCGAATGATGCGCCTTCATTTTGAGTCACCCACGCTAGTCCTTCCCTAGACAACTCCTAGAGGTCGTAGTTGTGACCGTTGTAGGAGTCCGCTTGCAACTATTTATAGTGCAACCCTAAAGTAAATGATTTATTAATACTGCAGAGGATGGCGTCCGGCGATAGACGCGACGAGAATCCTACGAGGGACAATGACAAAGGAAAAGTTGGGGTGAGTCATCACAGTTCTTTTTATGAACTTGATAAGCTAGTTATTCTTTAAATATTTGATATCATTGAAAATATAAATCGCTGAACACGCTAACGTGGCTTAGCGGGCGATAGAAATTTGAGGGGAACCAAATATAAATAAATTCTATTTTTGAATTGAATTGAACGAACTGAAATGAATTGAAGAAAATGATTTGGAAATAAAATAAGTTGAAATCGAGAACGCGTTGACGCACCGAAATGCTAAGGGTCGGCCTGATAGGGGGGATCTTCAGACTCCTACTCCTCGTGAGAGAGGTAGAACTCTCACACCTCGTAGGAGGGGACAAACTCTTACAAAATATGAAAAGAATCCAATTTTGGAGGCGTTGAAGCCTGCTGCGCGAGTGAACGCCATAAAGAGGATCTTGATATGAAGGGTCGACGGACCCAGATGTTTGAGAAATTGAATGACCCTCAGTATTTTGAGAAATGAATCACGAATGAACAAAATATGAATTATATCAGATGGAGAATTGTTGATTATACATTTTCCTAGCTTAGAAACATGATTATACTGATATAGATTTGATTGCTGCTGACTCTCTTGTTCGCTTGCAGTGCGAAACTACATGTAAGGGTAAGAAATTCACTTAGTTTTCAAAATTAACTGGTTCCGATTTCTCTTATAGGAACCGAGCATCAACGTACCAGACCCCGCTAGACGGACTCAGGCAGAGGCAGTTCTAAGATCAGTTGAAGACGTGGCTCGTCCACGGGTTAGCATATGCGTCTACTACTTGTACATTTTTAAATATTTGTAGTTTAGACGTTCTGTACATGTACTTTCATTTGGACAGTGTATATATTCTGTATGATATGTGGTTTTATGTTTTTACCTGGTACACCTTTTTATTATAACTGATGCACATTTACTTATGAGAAACCTGCTCTAAATGAAAATTTAAATTGTGACGGATTTTGGGCCGTTAAAATTAAGTGGTATCAGAGGGTGGTTTCTCGTGGTGCGTGTAATGCAGAAAGTACCAGAATGAAACATAATTCACAGTAATGAGATTCGAATATCCGAACACACTGAACTATTCCATGTTTACCCTCAGGAAATGTTTCAAGTATATTCGAGCCGCAGGATGCGCGAGACTCTTGATGAACCTGAGGTCTCCAGGGACTCCAGGTCTGAGGAAAGTGTGAGTGGGCAACAATCTTCCTCAGTGCATATCGCTGATATTGCCGAAGCCATCGCCGAAGCAATTTGGCTGGTTCGGGACACCCCTCCAGCTGTGCCTCCTCCTGTCGGACCCTCGGTTGTGCCAGTTGTGCCTCCTCCAACATTTATGGAACCGCAACAGCCTCGTCTGATTGATATTGATATGAAGCAATTCTTAGAATTGAAACCACTGACTTTTCGCGGTGGTTTGTCCCCGATCGAGACGGAAGACTGGATTTTACGGATTGAGATAATATTTGATACTATGCGATGCCCAGCGGAGAGGAAAGTGGAGTTGGTTGTTTTCCTCCTGCAGGGAGAGGCGAAGCGATGGTGGGTGAACTTAATGAAAGGAAAGTTTCACACTCGGGGTTTGGCGAACGTGACTTGGACAGAGTTTGTTCGCGAGTTTACAAAATGGTTCGTGTCGCGGACAGAGAAGAGGTAACTGCAGGAGAAGTTTTTGCGCTTGGTGTAAGGAAATCGATATGTCCTGCATTACGAAGCGGAATTCTCCAGCTTAACATATTATGCAGAGTCCGTAGTGGCAACAGAGGAAGCTCGATGTTTACAGTTCCAGGAAGGGTTGTGGGATGATATTCGCGCTTCAGTGGTTCTGTTTGATATTACAGAGTATGTGCTATTGGTGGAGAAGTCTCGATTAGTCAAGCTGGACAATGAAAAGAGACAGAGGAGGATGGAGATGAGAAAGAGGTTCAAAGAGGGTACTAGCCAGGATAAATCGGGCTGAACAGGCGAAGCCCCGTGGAAAAAGAAGAAATAACAAGTGACATCGACAGTGAGCACCCAAGTGTCCCAATCAACGCCGACAAATTGCGTCAAGTGTGGCAAGATGCACAGAGGGGAATGCTTGACCGGAGTCTGCTTTTACTGTCGCCAATCGGGCCATCGTCAAAGTGATTGTCCAAAACTACAAAAGGATGAAAGTATGAGGGGATTCCCAGCCTTACCGACCCAGAAGATGTATCACATTGAGACTTTCAAGGAAGGGGAGTCGATTGCATCGGCACCCGCTGAAGGGGCCAGAGAAGAGAGACTGATTCAGGCCCGAGCTTTCAATCTCGGTCAGCAAGAGGCGAAAGCAGACGATACTGTTGTGACGGGTATGCTGCATGTTCATGATCAAGTATTGAGAGTTTTATTTGATACGGGAGCGAGTCACTCTTTTATTTCCTTATATATTCTCGATTCAATTCATACACGACCATATCAAGTTACAAAACCAGTGAACGTGCTGCTACCGAATAATACGATTTTGATGACGCAAGAGCGAGCCGTGGTCACGCTGTCTTTTAACGATAAGCAAATTGAAGCTGATGTTGCAGTCCTACCGCTGGTAGAGTATGATATCATCCTCGGTATGAAGTGGCTATCGGACAGAGAAGCCGTTATTAACTGTAAATCAAAAGAGGTGGCATTTAAATGCCCAGATGAAAGTCCGATGATCTACAAGGGTCTGGGCGAAGTTGCAAATATTAGGATTTCTGCATTAAAAGCCAGTAAAATGGTGTGGAAAGGTTGTGAAGTCATTTTGGTGATGATCAAAGAGATGAACAAAGAGAAAAAAGAAATTACGTTTGTGTCCGTAGTGCGGAATATGTGGATGTATTTCCAGAAGAGTTGTCTGGTGTGCCTCCAGCCAGAGAAGTTGAACTTGAAATTAAAGTGATTGAAGGAGCTGCTCTCGTGGCGAGGACTCCGTATCGGATGGTGCCAAAAGAATTAGCAGAATTGAAGGTGCAATTGCAAGAATTGCTTGATAAGAAATTTATTCGACCGAGTACTTCACCTTGGGGAGCTCCAGTGTTATTCGTGAAAAAGAAGGACGAGTCTCTCCGTTTTGCATCGATTATCGGGAACTAAATAAGGTGACAATTAAGAATAAATACCCTATGTCGTGCATTGATGATTTATTTGATCAGCTAGTGGGTGCACATGTATTCTCTAAAATTGACCTTCGGTCAGGATATCACCAGCTGAGAATTTTGGAGGGAGATATTTTCAAAACAGCATTCAGTACCAGGTATGAACATTTTGAATTTGTGGTTATGCCTTTTGGCCTAACAAATGCTCCTGCAGCTTTTATGGCCTTGATGAATTGGGTTTTTAAGGCATTTTTGGATCAATTTGTAATTGTATTTATCGACGATATACTGATCTATTCAAAGACAGAGGAAGAGCATGTCCAGCACCTGCATCTAGTCTTGTAAACGCTGAGAGAACATCAGTTGTATGTCAAATTCACAAAGCGTGCTTTCTTGCTGAACGAAGTAGCATTTCTGGGCCACATGTTTAATGCGCAAGGGTTATCTGTTGATCCAACTAAGATTGAAGCAATAATCAATTGGACCCAATCGAAATCGGTGACTGAAGTATGAAGCTTCTTGGGCTTGGCGGGTTATTATCGGAAATTCGTCAACGACTTCTCGAAGCTAGCACTCCCCTTGACACAATTGATTCGAAAGAATGTGTCGTTTACGTGGGGAGATGATTGTCAGCAAGCGTTCGAAGGTTTGAAGGAAAGATTAACGATTGCTCCTGTGTTGGTGATGCCTAAAAGCTCAGATGGTTTTCAAATTTATAGCGATGCATCCTACAAGGGGTTAGGCTGCGTATTGGTGCAACGTGGAAAGATGATTGTCTTTGCTTCCCGACAATTAAAGGAGGCCGAAAAGAACTATCCGACGCACAATCTAGAACTAGCGTCAGTTGTGTTCGCTTTGAAAATTTGGCGCCACTACCTGTATGGTGTTCGATGTGAATTATTCACGGATCATAAGAGTTTAAAATATATATTTGATCAAAGGGAAAGAAATTTGCGCCAGAGAAGATGACTGGAATTTATTAAAGATTATGATCTGGATATCCAATACCATCCTGGTAAGACGAATGTGGTCATGGATGCCTTGAGCAGAAAGAATATTAATGCGCTATCAGTGATACCGCAGTACAATAAGAAGCTTCTTGGCATGTTGCAGGAGATGGAAATTTGTGTGATATGCACGCCTGAAGAAAAGCAAGCACAGCTATTCGAGATGCAGATTCAATATTCGCTAAAAGAGAGAATTCAGAAGGCGATATCGCAGGAACCCTTCTTGATGGGTATCTTCGAAAAATTGAGAATGGGAGAAGCGAGTGCCTTTGTTGAAAAGGATGCCTTATTATTCCTGACTGGCAGGCTGTATGTAACGGATGCTGATAATTTGCGGAAGGATATCTTGTATGAGGCGCATAATACGCCATATTCGATTCACCCGGGCCGGGCAAAGATGTACCACGATTTGAAACAGGATTTTTGGTGGCCACATATGAAGAAGGATGTTATTCAGTACATTGCTCAATGTCACACCTGCCAGATAGTGAAAGCAGAACATCAGAAGCCAGTTGGATATCTTCGATCCCTTCCCATCCCAGAATGGAAATGGGATGACGTTGCGATGGATTTTGTGTTTGGCCTGCCTCGCAGTAAGGCAGGGAATGATGGAATCTGGGTCATTATTGACCAATTGACAAAAAACGCTCATTTTATACCGATCAAACAAAGCGGGCTGACTGAAAAGTTGGTGGAACTTTATGTAAATATGATTGTGAGATTACATGGTATCTCATATATGATAGTGTCTGATCGCGATGGACGGTTTACGTTGGATTTGTGGCGAAGGGTGCATAACAGAATGAGATCAAGGCTTCTGTACAATACAACCGTTCATCCGCAAACAGATGGTCAGTCCGAACGCACTATCCAGATGATTGAGGATTTATTGCGAATAGTGACTTTGGATTTAAAAGGCTCATGGGAAAAATACTTATCGTTGGTTGAATTTGCTTATAATAATAGCTATCAAACAACGATTCAAATGGCCCCGTTCGAAGCTGTATATGGGAGGCGATGTAGTACTTCGTTGAGCTGAGCAGATGATGGAGAGAAGAAATTGTTTCCGCAAAAGAGGACAAATAAGATTGTGGAAAAAATTCGCATTAGCGAACAACGAATGAGAATCACACAGGATCGTCAACAAAAATATTATAATGTCTGACATCGTCTGGTGGAATTTGCGGCGGGCGATCAAGTGTGTTTGAAGATTAAACCGTTTAAATGGATTTTACGATTGCGACGAATTTGAAAATTGACTCTGAGATATGTTGGTCCCTTCCCAGTGATTGAACGAATTGGTGAGGTGGCGTATCGCTTAGCTCTGCCCGCTGAATTACAGAGGTTGCATAATGTCTTTCATGTATCCTCACTCAGACGGTATATTTCGAACCCAGATTTGATGATGTCTACTAGTGATGTGCAAATAGAAGCTGATTTGTCATGTCCGACAACACCTTATCAAATTATTGATCGGCAGAGAAAGAATCTTCGAAATCGACATGTGAACTTTGTCAATGTCCGGTGGACCGGCCATCCCGCCAAGGATGCTACTTGGGACGGAGAGGACTTGCTGCTGAAAAGTTTTCCCTCTTTATTTGGGAATTAAGAAGATACTTGAATTTTCGAGGACGAAAATTCTGATAAGGAGGGGAGAATTTGTAAAACCCGAATTTATATATATATATATATATATATATATATATATATATATATATATATATATATATGCAATATAAAAAAACTATGTAAATAATCGCCGATGATGAAAAAATAATTTCAGTGCCGATTCGACATCGCACGTTAATTTTTATGTTCAGATTTTTCGATATATTTTACGACAGTCGTTTCGTTTTCGTTTAATTTTGAATAGCTTGAGTTGGCCAGATGAGCTTAATAGAAATTGGGCTTGGTTTGAATTGGGGTTTATGTATGATATTTGATGGTTGGACCGGCTGGGTGTGTGTGTGGCTGTGACTGTGCACTGTTTGAAACCGGCTGTACCGGTGGTGTGACTGGCTGCTTGGGTTAGGAACTGGAATTTCCCGTGATATAACACTATTCTGCATTTCATTCTTCTTCATTTCTCGACGGAACGAACCCGACGGAAGGTAATCTTTTTTTTTTCAATCCTCTCTTCTTGTATGAAGTTATGGCATAGATTAGAGAGGGCTTGAAACCCAGGGTCAAGATTTTTGAGCTTTGTGTTAATGAAAAGCATATGAAATGTTCCTATACAGCTTTCTTGTGCCCTAATTTTTTATTTTGAGTTAATTTGAGAACCAAATTATTAGAGTTTTAGATTTGGAGTTTTGTTTTTGCTTTCCTTATAAGTTGCTGGCCGGCTGCTGTTGTTGGGGGTTGTTTGTGTTGGTCGGCTGCTGTTGTTGGGGGCTGTCTTTTGCTGGTCGACTGCTGTTTGTTTGGGTGTTACCTACACTGGCCGGCTGTCTTAGATGGAATTTTTACTTTAATTTAAGCTGTTATTCGCAGCCCTTGACGTTGTCATTGTGGCAACTCTTGCGGCTGTCTATAGGAGCAATTTGAATTATTTGTTGTGGGCATATGCAACCTTTGTTGATCGAATGATGCGCCTTCATTTTGGGTCACCCACACTTGTCCTTCCCTAGACAACTCCTAGATGTCATAGTTGTGACCGTCGTAGGAGTCCGCTCGTAACTATTTATAGCGCATCCCTAAAGTAAATGATTTATTGATACTGCAGAGGATGACGTCCGGTGATAGACGCGACGAGAATCCTACGAGGGACAAGAGCAAATGAAAAGTTGGGGTGAGTCTGTATCGTTCTTTTTATGAACCTGATAAGCTAGATATTCTTTAAATATTTGATATCATTGAAAATATAAATCACTGAACACGCTAACGTGGATTAGCGGGCGATAGAACTCTGAGGGGAACCAAATATAAATAAATTCTATTTTTGAATTAAATTGAACGAACTGAAATGAATTGAAGAAAAATGATTCATAAATAAAATAAGTTGAAATCGAGAACCCATCGACACACCGAAATGCTAATGGTCGGCCTGGTAGGGGGGATGCTTCAGACTCCTACATCTCGTGAGAGGGATAGAACTCTCACACCTCGTAGGAGGGGTCGAACTCCTACAGAATATGAAAAGAATCCAATTTAGGAGGCGTTGAAGCCGGCTGTGCGTGTGAGCGACCTAAAGAGGATCTTGATATGAAGGGTCGACGAACCCAGATGTTTGAGAAATTGAATGACCCTCGGCATTTTGAGAAATGAATCACGAATGAACGAAATATGCATTTTGGTGTGTCTTGATCCTTTAATAACTAAGCCTCTACCTCCCCGTGATGTGGCTCCCCCTCTTAGTTTTGGAAACTCATGAAGCTTATAGTAGCTATCTCTAGTATGTCAGCCCTTTCCATAGTAGACATACTAGATGATCTTTATTTGTAGACCTTGGCTTGAATTCACGAGCCAAACTACCTCTTAAATTGTGATGTGTGTTAACATATGCAGAACTTTCGGGGATGGCATCAGAAATCCAAGACTACCTATTATCATACTCCTATTGTACGAGGCTATAAGCCTCAATCAAAGAGGGAACAGTTATGCTTACAAGTATCTAAACGATAATTTGATTAAAGGCCCTGTGAAGCCCATGCAAGAATTTAAACACCACCCTTTGTGTGCTCTAAATAGAATCTCATTTGCATTACAAACTAGAGTTGGAGTATCGAAATGAGAATACTCTTGATATACTTGTGTAAACTTCAGGTAGTAAATAGAAAGAGGTATGTCTCATTGACGAAGGAATGTCTTTCTCCTTAACTAAAATATGTAGGCTGCTTTCCCTTTCCTTGAGTAAGTGAATTCCTCCATATTCCAAATATATGCATGTATATCCAAGAATAAGTAATTCTAGGGCACGACCAAGGAGTTCTCTAATTCCCATTCTCCCCAATTAGGAGTTCTTTGTGGATTCTTTGGTGGCACCATTCACTTTGCTTAACAATTTCAGACCTTAAGAGCCAATGTGATTGTCCTAGAACTTAATAAGTAGTTCATGTTATCAAGACAAATAGTGGTAATCTCAGGAAGTGTGATCGTCACCAACATGAGTTGATCCAACAGGATTCAGTGACCAATGTGATTCAGCAATGTCATACATGGTTAAATGTCATAAAGGGCACGAAAGGGTACGAACACATCAAAGAAGAGGTGGAAATCAAGTTCTAATTTGGTCATAAAAAAGATCGTTAGACAGTCGCTGGAAAATTGCTGGAGATAGAAGGGAGAGGTGAAACCACCATTAGAATTGCACAAGACCCTGGAGCAACATATCATGAAGGATCGAGATCAAAAGATGAGTCATTTATGAGATGGGACATTTTTTGCACAAGGTTTGAAGAGAAACCCTGGATATACAAAGCTTCAATAACCCTTTTTAGTATGCATCAGGGGCGATGCCTTTATTGCCGACGCCAAAAATTAAAACCCATTTGGTTGTTTTCGGTGTTGAGGTTGCGGGCGGGCTCTGTTTGCAGTGGAGAACATTGATTTGTGATGTTTAAGATCTTGATAGGAGGAAGATGAATGAAGAGAGGGTGATGAGGGTGGTGGTGATTGGAGATGGTGGTGGTACTAGTGGTGAATTGAAGAAGGCAAAAAAGTTATTTAACAAATGTATATTTTATTTATAGAGATATGAGTAGGTGCAAATATTGGATGAAATATAGTGACCTAAATACATCAAACTAACATAATAACAATTCAGGAAAAATAAAAGCTTAAAATACCTAGGATAGTTTGGAGACTTGATAGCTATGAACGGATGGTGAGGAAACTTTGTAGAACCTTTGACACCAACTGGCCTCTTAGGAGATTGTTTTTTATAATCTTGAGTTTGGTGGAGTACTGAAGTACGGTAACTTGCAAGCTTTTGAAATTGAAGGTTGATATATTATTTTAAATGAAATTTAAGAGCGGGAACCATCAAAGTGTCATCCCATGATCAAGAGATGCTACTGACATTGAGAAGTCATTATATAAGGCTGTGATTAATCTCATTGTCTATATGCTGCGGTGGATTGAAGTGCATGAGTTCATGTTGTAAATAAGCTACTACAAGCAAGGATTTCAAACATGTAAAGGGCCTGTGAATCTTACTAAAAGGGGTAATAATTTAAAAAAAGATAGGAACTGTGGGATGGGTTGATGCAATGAACAAGATGAATGAGGGATTATCCTGCAATGCAGTAGGGTGTACTGTAGCTTGCTAATTAGAGCTGCGTGGGTTACATGGTTTAAAGTGATTTACCCGGGTTTGTATCACAATGGTTTACCAAATTATAGGTTTACATGGTCTTACGGACTATGGGTTCCAAAGGGTTTACCTGATTATGGTGGTTTGTGTGACAAAATGTTTCAGAGCAACTTGCATTCTATGACTTAAATGGATACACGTCTGGGTTGTTTAATGATGCGCCTAGGCAGCAACAAATGCGTAGTTGGCTTCATATGCTGTTTTGTGGGACTGTGAAAAAGGATCTTGTGGACTATGGTTTTTGTGAACGGATATAAATATTTGTAAAAAGAAGAAAAATTCTCACCTCAATGTAAAATCCTTTGTTGAGAGGTTCACATCAGAAGGATTGAAGAGTGTCGCTGAGAAGAGAACTGTGCAAACACAACTTGGAGATGCGAAGGAAGATAACTTTGGGTACACAACTTTGAGTAATCCTGCCAAATTACTTCAATCAATTGGGAAAACAAATGATAAATTACTTTGATCAGTTGGGAGAACAAATGATGGGCTCGAAGAATCTGTCATATCCAAGTGAATTAATCCAAAGTCCATAAAAGAGGTCTATATAAATGAAAAGTAAAGCTAAGATAAGGATAAGAATATTCTTATTTTTAAACAAAATAAGGATGTCATTATCCTATCTTTTTTACAGTTAAAAATTATATTTACGCAAAGCCATATTTAATAATAGAACTAAAAGTCTTGAAAACTGGTCAGGTGCAACCTTCTGTTTAGCTCAATTCAATTCTTTTTGGTTTGTTTATGAAAATTGGTATGATCTGTGCTATATTAGTTTAATAACCCATATTTCTTGTACTGGATCCAGATCCAGTGCATTTTTTTAATGTATTTACTGTAAGATAGTTATTCCTTGATGTATCATGTGCAGGAAAATGCTACCATGGCTGAGAGAAGTTGAAATATAATGATAGTGAATTTCATTTCCTTGATTACATTTTACTTCGTTACTCTTTGATGTAACTGTAACATCAATTATATTTTACTCTTTGATAAGTCCTAAAACCTTGAGGTCACAGGTTCGAGTCCTGGAAGCAGCCTCTTGCAAAAATGCAGGGTAAGTTTTACCTACATTTTACCCTTGTGGTGGGACCCTTCCCCGGACCCTCGCTGTGCGGGGATGCTTTCTACACCGAGCTGCCCTTTACTCTTTGATGTAATTGTAAGAGGATTTCTTTCCTTGTTTTAAAATAATATCTAAAATCTTTACCCTTTCTAGAAGACAATACTCTAGATTACATGTTTTGAAGCAATATTTTTTTCCCTTACTCTATGATGAGTTGAGAGATATGAGATATTAGTATTTGTAGAAATGGCCGGAAACTTATGTATATTAATTGAGTATGTAAATACAAAGAGAGTATACAAATATATAGGAGAGAGAGAGAGGAAACAAATCCTATACAAGATGTGGGACTAAAGAAGAAGAAGCATAAATGGGCATAAATGGGCCAACAATACATGGGCCCAATACAAGAGTTATTCTAACACTCCCCCGCAAGCTGGAGCGTACAAATCGTATGCACCAAGCTTGGACAAGCATTGATAGAAGGATGCTTTGGGAAGAGCCTTTGTGAGGACATCTGCAACTTGTTCCGTCCCTGGAACATGCTTTAAATCGAGCTTCTTCATTTGAACTTTCTCTCGAACGAAGTGGCAATCGACTTCAATGTGCTTCGTTCTTTCGTGGAAGACTGGGTTCTTGGCGATATGTATAGCCGCTTGGCTATCACAAAGAAGTAGAGCAGGAGAAGGTAATTTTACACCCAGATCAGTGAGAAGACTTTCAAGCCATGTGAGTTCGGATACAACAGAAGCCATTGCGCGGTATTCTGCCTCAGCCGATGAGCGAGCAACGACCGCTTGTTTCTTGCTTCTCCATGTAACCAAATGTCCCCCAAAGTATGTGCAGAAACCACTAGTAGACCGCCGGTCATCAAGAGAGCCCGCATAATCCGCATCAGAGTATGCCATTAAGGTAGGAGCAGACGAGGAAGTCCGGTACACAAGTCCTTGACCCGGGGCTGTTTTTAAGTACCTCAGAATGCGTTCAACCGCCAGAAGATGAGACTTGCGAGGAGAGTGCATGTATCGACTGACAAGACCAACAACAAAGGAAATATCTGGTCGGGTAACAGTAAGATAGATCAACTTTCCAACAAGTCGTCGATAATATTCAGGGTTCTGGAGAAGAAGATCCGAGTCAGAAGCCTGAGCACACAACTTGTGGTTTACATCCATAGGGGTATCACATGGCTTATACCCTAAGAGGCCAGCATCATGAAGAAGATCAGTACAGTATTTCCGTTTAGATAGAATAAGGCCGTCCGGTCGCCTGGCAACCTCAAGACCCAGAAAATATCGCAGAGTCCCCAGGTCCTTTGTCTGAAAGACCGAGTTCAGATGTGCTTTGACTGCATGTATCCCTTGTGAGTCATCTCCTGTGATGATGATGTCATCAACATATACTAATAGAAGGACCGTCCCTGAGGGTCGGTGACGAGTGAAGAGCGAGAAGTCAGCCGAGCTTCGGCTAAAGCCGACAGCTCGAAGTACTTTACTGAATTTCTCAAACCAGGCCCGGGGAGATTGTTTGAGACCATACAGAGCCTTGTGAAGGCGGCAAACCTGAGACTCCCCCGTGGTCTCAAACCCGGGCGGTTGTTGCATGTAGACCGTTTCCTGGAGATCCCCATTTAAGAAAGCATTCTTAACATCAAGCTGAAAGAGAGGCCACCGTCGATGAACAGCGACAGAGAGGAGGACCCGAACGGTATTGAGCTTGGCGACCGGAGAAAAGGTTTCCTCATAGTCGAGCCCCTGTTGTTGAGTGAAGCCGCGAGCGACAAGGCGAGCCTTCAGACGGTCGATCGTCCCATCAGCAGCATGTTTGATGACAAAGACCCACTTGCACCCGACCGGTTTCTGACCCGGAGGGAGGGGGACAACGGACCATGTCTGGTTAGCCCAGAGAGCAGACATCTCCTCTTCCATGGCTGCCCGCCAGCCCGGATGTTGAAGCGCCTCCTGTACAGAGTTAGGAACAGAAACCGAAGAAAGAGAAGTAGCAAGGGTGTGCAGAGGTGGAGAGAGGCGATGAAGAGAGACGTAGGCCTCCAGAGGATGGGCAGTGGGGGGCATTACCTGATCAGAGGGACGCGAAGTGTCCATGGCAGAGGTCGGCGGCAGAGGGGCAACGGATCAGGGAGGGCGACGAGTGTAGACCTGGATAACGGGCGGTTTGATGGTAGGAGCGGGGGGAGGAGAGAGCGGGGGTGGTGGTGGAGTAGCAGGAATAACAGGACGAGGGAAGGACGGCGGGAGAGGAGGCGGGGGGGAGCAGGAGGGGAGGGAGCAGGAAAGAACGGTTCGTCTTCCCGGAAGGTAACGTCCGCAGAGACAGTGACCTTGCCGGTAGCGGGTGAGTAACAAACATAGCCCTTCTGGGTGTGGGAGTATCCAACAAAGATGTGTTTCGCCGCCCTGGGGTCCAATTTATCGGAGGCGGGCCCGAGGCAGTGGACATAGCAGGTACTTACGAAGATACGGGGCGAGAGAGGGAAAGCCGGAGTGGAGGGAAACAAGATGCTGAAGGGAGTCGCATAATTGAGGACAGAGGAAGGGAGGCGATTGATGAGAAAGCAGGCAGTGGAGACCGCAAAGTTCCAGTAGGCTTTAGGAACATGCATTTGGATCATGAGGGAGCGGGCAACATCCAATAAATGACGGTTCTTGCGTTCGGCAACCCCATTTTGTTGTGGGGTATACGCACAAGAGGTTTGATGGAGAATCCCGTAGTCCGTACATAAGGTGGTAAAGTCGTGGCTGGTGTACTCACGAGCGTTATCAGTACGGAGAGTTTTGAGGGTGGTATGGAATTGTGTCCGGGTCTCGAGGACAAATGCCCGAAACACCCGGGGAAGCTCGGAGCGTTCGCGAAGTAAGTAGAGCCACGTGGTGCGTGAATGATCATCAATAAAAGTGAGAAAAAAACGATAACCACATATACTAGGAATCCGAAATGGTCCCCAAATATCCGAATGAACAAGATCAAAAGGAGTCGCACTCTGAGTACAATGCGAAGGAAACGAAGAACGTGGCTGTTTGCCGAGAATACATGAATCACACTGAAAAGAAGTAAAAGAAAGGTCTGGAAGAGCCCGCTGGAGAACTGGCAGAGGGGCATGACCAAGGCGGCGATGCCAGGCAGTGGAGCAGACGGAAGACAGAGCGAGCGGAGAGGCATCGAGAAGGTAGAGCCCATTCCGCAGCTGACCTTTACCAATGGTAGTCCGCGTCCGCCGATCCTGTATAACAAAAGAAGAGGAAGTGAATATAACAGAACAATCCAAGTCACTCGTAAGACGCCCAACAGAGAGTAAGTTAAAAGGGGAACTCGGAACATGAAGAGCCGAGCGAAGAAGGAGGGATGAGTGGATAGAAAGATCGGCCGAGCCGGAGACAGGAACCAGCGCCCCATTGACCACGGTGATGGACTTCGGATAAGGAGAACCCGAGTACTCGGCAGGCCGTTGCGAAGTGATGTGATGAGTAGCGCCAGAGTCCATAATCCAACCCGGGTTGTGGGAGAGACAAGCAGTACCTGTGTGGGAGACGGAGGCGACGGAGGCCGAGGGGGGGTTGAGCAGCCCCTGGAGATGCTGGAGCTGAAGACGGACGGTCTCGAGATCCGGAGGAGCGTCAGTAACGGCAGAAGCCGTCGGGCGAGGGGGGTAGCCGAGCTTCTTGTAACAAGCCGCCTCAAGATGACCATCCTTGCCGCAGAAGGAGCACTTTGGCCGGCCACGGCCGCCACGGCCACGGCCCCGCGAGCCCGACCGTCCCCCCCGAGTAGAAGTGGGAGGAGAGGGTAAGAGCGGAGGGGCATGCTGAAGGAGAGCCGGTGGAGAAGGAGCTGGAGGATCTGGAGGAGGCGAGACCCGGAGAAGCATGGAGCAGACATCCGAAAAAGAGGGCGTAGTAGGAGCGGCCAGGACCTGAGCACGAAGGCTTTGAAGATGAGAAGGAAGTCGAGCCATAAGGATGGCAATGCAAGCAGCTTCTTTCTGAGCCCGCTGAGCAGCAAGATCAGTGGTCGGCGGCTGGTGCTGGATCCACTCTTCAGCAAGCGTTTTAACCCGAGCGACAAACGAGGTCATATCTGAGGCGCCGCCAGTGTCGAGAGTGAAGAGATCAGTGAGGATGTCATAAAGATGCTGGAGGCTATCGCGGCCAGAATACAAGGAATGAAGCTCATCCCACATAGCCTTGGCGGTGTCGTGGTACATAGCCATTTGATAGGGCTCACCATCCAAGGAGTTCAGAATCCAAGTCTGAACACGACCGTCATTACGAAGCCACTCATCCGTAGGTGTAGGAGGTGCCTGAGTAAGGTGCGGGAGAAGGCCCTTAGCCTGGAGAACCTGCCGAACAGAATGTACCCAAGGAATAAAGTTCTTCTTGCTAGAAAGAGAAATAGTTGTGATCCGGAGCTCGTCACGGAGGTCGACAGAACAGGCCGGGCGGTCTGGAGGACAGGCCGGATGGACAGGGGGCGGGCTGGCCGCTGAGCTGGGAGAAGTACCAGAGGAAGTCATGGAGACAGGCCGCAACCCTTAGACGACTAGAGAAGAAGGCCGCGGATAGAGAAAAGCCGGGCGGACTGAGACAAGCCGCACTGGACTGAGACAAGTCGGGCGACCAGGAGACGGTAAAAGATCGCGACCAAGATGCAAGCGGGAAGGAGACAGCCCGCACGGTCAGGCAGATCTGAACAGCGGACAGAGAGGAGGCCGCGGCGAGAAGAAAGGCCGCGGCGGACAGAAGAGAGACCGCGACGGACAGAAGAGAGGCCGCGACTAGGAGAGAGACCGCAGCAGACAGGAAGAAGAGAGGTCGCGACTAGGAGAGAGACCGCAGCAGTCAGGAGGAAGGTGGTCCCACGGAGAGAGGAAAGGCTATAAAAGCAGGAAGGGGGGAAGGGTGAAGGTGGATCCACGGAGAAAAAACAAGAGCAGAGGGAGGCGGACTGAAAGAGCAGGCCGCAAGGAAGCGCGGCTAGAAGCAAAACAGGCCGCGAGAAACAAGCCGCGGGAGGAAGTCCGCGAGAGAGTTTACACAGTGCGGTCAGACGTTGGTAAACCGCGAGAGGCGTAACCTGGCTCTGATACCATGTAGAAATGACCGGAAACTTATGTATATTAATTGAGTATGTAAATACAAAGAGAGTATACAAATATATAGGAGAGAGAGAGAGGAAACAAATCCTATACAAGATGTGGGACTAAAGAAGAAGAAGCATAAATGAGCATAAATGGGCCAACAATACATGGGCCCAATACAAGAGTTATTCTAACAGTATTTAATAAGATATTTGTATTAACTACGTAATATTTGTATCCTAAATAGAGCAAACCCTATTTAGGAATTATTAGTGCACACAGATCAATGATGTGTCACCAAGTCGTACTCCGATGTAATAGTATAAATACCCCCATTGTGGAAGAATAAGATTATCAAAGTTATTATTTCTCATCTTTATTTCTACTTGGTATCAGATGCAACCCTAAAATCCCTTTCGTTCCCGACTCCATCGTCCCGCCTTGTTCTCAACTCCGCCGCTCCCGCATCCGTCGCACCAGTCGCCGTCTTCTATGGCCACGTCCGGCACGTCTCGCACAGCCGTCGCCTTTCCCGTCAAGGATGGCGGGCGGCTCTGCTGCTGGCTACTAAGTGGGGTGTCGCCGCCGCCCCTCTGTGACGCAATCAGTCGATTCGACCTTCCAGGAGACCTTCCAAATGCCGATTTCTGCATGACGAAGGTGCCTATGGACGGCTAGGTATCCTTCCAGCGACCCTTCTGCACCGCTGGCCGCTGCTGGCTTCTAGTCCTACCGATGCCAGCCGATCCAAGTCGCCCCCCAGCCGATCCAAGCGGTTCTTCTGCGCTGGGTTACTGTTCCAACATGGAGGCCTCTTCCGTGATGTCACCGGATGTGATTCCGCCTCAAATGAGCGACCCTCTGCGGGCTCATGGCCACTCCAGATCTCTGAAGATTACCACGGTCTCATTGGACGACACAAACTACCTTGAATGGTCCTGGGCAGCTCAACATGTCATTTATAGCCATCAGTTGTTTGGTTACATTGATGTCACTCGTACGGAACCCCAAAAAACGAATCCCTCCTGGAAGAAATGGGATTCCGAAAACTCCTTGGTTGTTTCGTGGCTCCTACACTCTATGTATCTAATGGTCTATCGGAGTTACATGTTGATGGACTCTGCCTTTGACATCTGTACCCACGCCCGTAAGACATACTCGCACGTCGGCAGCTCGACTCAGGTGTATGAACTCACTCGCCGCATTTTGGAGTTGCGGCAAGGTTCTATGGTTGTCTCGTCTTTTTTCTCAGAGTTCGAGCGTCTATATCAGGAGCTGGACTATTTCTCGCACTTCACCCCTGCATGCACTGCAGATGTTGTTCAGCTACAGCAGCGGGAAGATCAATTTTGCCTTCATGTCTTCTTGATGGAGCTGAATATGGAGTTTGACATGATGCAGACTCATATCCTTCACCGCTCTCCTCTCTCATCTCATCGTAAGGCCTTCAGCATGGTTATAGGCGATGATGACCGTCGGAAGTCTCTTACTGCTAGTCTTCACCATGGTGCTAATCTTCCTCCTAAACGCTCTGCTTTGACTGGCGTTAGACAAGGTCCGAATATCAGCCCCAGCAACTCTGTTTCGTCCTGTGATTATTGTGGCCGCAAAGGTCATACCAGAGAGGTCTGTTACAGACTTCACCCTCACCTTGCCCCTCGTGCCCGTGGCCGTGCCCGTGCCCGTGCCCGTGGCCGAGGGCCAGGTCGTGGTGGTCATCGCCAGGGAAATCTCAGACATCATGATGCTGCTTACTTTACAGATGTTTATGGCGAGACCTCTACTACTGCCCCCAGTCAGCTTACTGCTCAGGAGTTGGACGCTTTTTGCCGCCTACTGCACTCTCAGCCTGATCAATCACTGGGTGCATCTGCTTCCATTATCTCTATTGCCATGCCAAGTGCTCCTACTACCACAACCTCCTCCTCTGAGTGGGTAATTGATTATGGTGTCACCCATCACATGACCGGCTCCTCAGGTTTCCTCTCTTACACTCCCTTGTCTGGTAAGTACAAGGTTATTTCTGCTAATGACCTGTTGTCCCCCATTGCTGGCAAAGGACAGATCTCATGTTCCTCTTTTATTTCCCTGCCATTTGTCCTTCATGTTCCATCCTTTCCGCGCAATTTGCTTTACATTAGTGATATTACCTAGTCTCTCAATTGCTCGGTAACTTTTTTCCTGATTCGTGTGTTTTTCAGGAATTGGGTACCAAGTGAAGCATTGGCAGTGGTAGGAACCGCGGTGGCCTGTATTACTTGGACATGCCTTCATCTCAGGCCCTCTTCTGTTCTGCTGTTACAGTTGACGATGTTCGTCGCTGGCATCACCGGCTTGGACACCCTTCTCCTATTTATCTTCAGAAACTTTTTCCTGTTTTTCCCCGTTTTTGAAACACATTGTCTATGATGAATGTGACAGGTTTAAACATGTGCGACATCATACATCACATTTGTCATCTCCATGTAGTACTCCTTTTGATATCATACACTCTGATGTTTGTGGACCATCCCCTGTTGTATCTACCTTTGGTTTTCGGTGGTTTGTCACCTTCATTGATTGTTTTTCTCGCACGACTTGGGTTTACTTGTTGAGAAAAAAAAATGAGGTCCTTGCCTGTTTCCAGTTTTTTCACAAAATGGTTCAGATTCAATTCAAGGGGGTCATCCGAGTCTTGAGTAGTGATAATGGAGGCAAATATGATGATCGAGGATCATTTGGCTCATACCTTGCTGATCATGGTATTTTCCACCAGACCACGTGTGTCCACACTTCTACCTAAAACGGTGTCACCGAATGTAAAAATCGGCACCTTTTGGACGTTATCCGCTGTCTTCTAGGCACTCTGCACCTTCCCAAGCCCTATTGGGTTGATGCAGTTCTTACTGCTTCTCACCTTATCAATCGGCTTCCCTCACGTATCCTTGGCTACGCTACTCCTCTAGCATGGCGGTCTACCATGACTACTGTCTATACTTCTCACCTTTCCCCTCATGTCTTTGGTTGTGTTTGCTTCGTCCACGTCCATTCGCCTCACCGAGACAAACTAGACACACGGGCTCATCGGTGTGTGTTCCTCGGATACTCTTCCACTACTAAAGAGTATCAGTGTTATCATCCTCCCTCCGGTCGTCTATACTGCACTATGGATGTTACTTTTCGGGAAGGCGAATCATATTTCATGCCATCGACTCATGTTGTTCGTCAGGGGGAGAGTCATGCGGATCTTCCTAGTCATGTGGATCTTCCCCTTCCTATCCCTCCGGTTCCACCTCCTCTACCACAGCCACTACAGCTCCTTCCACCACAACCTTCTCTGTCCTAGGAACAGGGACCTCCTATCCCTCTACCTACAGTTCCAATATCTCTGTTCCCCCACGTGTATCACCGACGCTCTTCCCGTTTACAGACTACCAAGGCTCCGCCTCTACCAGCGCCCGCTTCAGCCGCAGATCCTGATGATGTGGACTTGCATATCCCACTTGCTCAATTACGTAAGTCTGCATGTACTAATCATCCTATTTCTAATCACGTTGAGTACCACCATCTTTCTTTTGGCTACCAGGCCTTTGTTGCTTCTCTTTCGGCTGTTTCTATTCCCAGGACATGACAGGAAGCCTTGCGCATTCCAGTTTGGGCTCAGGCTATGAAAGAGGAGATGGCTGCCTTGGACAAAAATGACACTTGGGATGTTTCTCCTCTTCCCCATGGCAAGAGAGCTATTGGTTCAAGATGGGTGTTTTCCGTCAAGCAAAATCAAGAAGGGAAGGTCGAACTGTACAAAGCACGACTAGTGGCTCAGGGGTACGCTCAGACTCAGGGCGTGGACTACCCGGAGACATTTGATCCTGTGGTCAAGATGGACTCTATTCGGGTATTATTGTCCGTCACAGTGATCATGAGTTGGGAGGTCCTTCAATTGGATGTCAAGAACGCGTTCCTCCATGGTGACCTCGAGGAAGAGGTCTATATGACATTTCCTCCTGGGTTTAGTAAAGAGGATGCTAAAGGCATGGTCTGCCGGTTACTAAGATCCTTATATGGCTTGAAACAGTCCCCAAGAGCATGGTTTGGCAGATTCCTCAAGGCTATGCTTAAGTTTGGTTATAAGCAGGCGCAAGCAGATCACACTATGTTCATTCGAAGATGAGATCAGAGTATTGTGGTTCTTATTGTTTATGTAGATGATATTGTCATCACCGGTAATGATGCAGAAGAAATTGCAAATCTCAAGTCTCTCTTGGCTGTGAAATTTGAGGTAAAAGACTTTGGAAGGTTACGATATTTTCTGAGCATAGAGGTGACTAGATCCAATCAGGGTATCTTCATATCTCAGCGAAAGTATGTCCTAGATCTGCTACAGGAGACAGGTATGCTTGGATGTGTTCCTGTGAACACCTCAATGGAAGAAAATCATGATATCTGTGAAGATGGTGACAGTGACCGTGTTGATGTCACCCGCTATCAGAGATTAGTTGGAAAACTAATATATCTATCTCATACTCATCCGGACATTACATATGTTGTGGTCATTTTGAGCAGATACATGTATGCTCCTCGTGTTAGACACCAAGAGGCAGCATATCGGGTGTTACGGTACTTAAAGAAAGCTCCAGGCCGTGGACTCCTGTTCACCTAGAATGATCACTTGAGGATAGAGGTCTTTACTGATGCTGATTGGGCAGGATGTTGTGATGATCGGAAGTCCACTACGATTGTTCCTTTGTTGGAGGAAACCTGGTGACATGGCGCAGTAAAAAGCAAAATGTAGTGCCCAGATCAAGTGCCGAAGCAGAGTATCGTGCGATGTCACAAGGGATGTGTGAAGGTCTGTGGCTTCGAACTATTTTACATGATTTGGGGTTTACCGATACATCCCCCTTCTCCCTATTCTGCGACAATAAAGCGGCTATCAGCATAGCCCACAACCCTGTTCAACATGACAGGACAAAGCATGTCGAGGTTGATCGGCACTTTATCAAAGATCACTTGGATAAGAAAACATTGGTCACTCCTTTCATCCAATCAAAAGATCAACTAGCATGTGTTTACTAAAAGCTTGGGAAATAACATATTTACTGATGACATCAGAAAAATGGGCATGACCGACATCTTCCATCCGACTTGAGGGGGAGAGTTGAGAGATATGAGATATTAGTATTTAATAAAATATTTGTATTAACTACGTAATATTTGTATCCTAAATAGAGCAAACCCTATTTAGGAATTATTAGTGCACGCGGATCAATGACGTGTCACCAAGTCGTACTCCGATGTAATAGTATAAATACCCCTATGTGGAAGAATAAGATTATCCTAGTTATTATTTCTACTTAATGCTCTATAGCTTAGTTCTTAGGATTCTTTTATGCATAAATTTAGCACAGTTGTAAAGCTATCTAATCAGTTGTTAGCTTGAGCTTGTGTTTCTTTTACCTCCACCATTGCATAAAGACTGGATTTTGATTATCGTTTTCACTTGCTCATGATTTGATTATGGTTTTCTTCACTGCAATTCTCACTTTTGTCATTCTGTTTTTTAGCTATTAACAGAAGTTTCTATCATTTTCAGTTCGATGCTCTAGAAAATTAGTGACATTTTTTCCCCAACATAGGTGGAGAAATGTGGTTTGGTTTCCCAGAGAATTGGTGAAATGATTTCCCTTGTAGGAGAAAGAGGTCAGGAAATAAGCTCCTTTGTGCACATCCCTTCTGATTTTTTCTATGATATGGAATCTTCATGGAAAGGTCGTGTAAAGAGAATTCATGCTGAGGATACTTTTGAAGATGTTGACCGGGCTGCTGAATCTCTGTCAGTTGCTGTTAGTCTCTGACCCTTACTGTTTTTTTCAACACGTGTATCTTCATCTTTCCATGCAACTACTATGTATGTTAGATCAATGCTACTTCCTTGAAGCCCAATCATTGCTCACCTCTGCCAAGCATAGGACACTTCTGTTGGGGAAAATAAATATTTTATGACTATCTTCTTTATAAATGTTATTTTTGAGAAATCATTAAACGGGGTCTGAAGGAAAAGGGGTAGTTTGGAGGAACATAATTAATAAATAACAAGGTATACTATAGATAAAGAGAAGAATGTGAAGTAAAATTATTGCTAGAACTTAGAAATGTTATTTTATGTTTTGTATTTCTTTATCCACAGACCTATAGTCAGAGGGACCCATTCTATTGAATAACCAAGCATTCTATTGATGGCATCATAGCTGGTTGAATTACTTCCCTGGTTGATACAGAAGCTCTTATCCTCCTGTCATCCACTATTCGTGCTCAACCCCTCAAGTGTCATCATCCTTTTGTAATCGAGAAAGCTCGTCACCTAATCTTGAGCCTTTGTCCCTCCTCTCTTCATGTGAATGCTCTAACAACCTCATAGCTCCCAACACACAATCATCCACCTGTAATAGACATTCCTTCATCCCCTTGCAATGCCCACTCAGGCTCTAGAGATCGTCCCTTTGCCCCCAATTTGTCTCTCCGACTCTCTAGTATGGATTAGTGCATACTGTCCTAGTGCTAGACCATCCTCTTGATTCTTGGATGCAATTTGCGAATTTCTTTGTGAACTCATTGTTTACTGCTCTCATCATGTCTGCTTGGTGTTCTTTTTTGTTCATCCATGGTGTGTTTATGGCGTTGTTGGAGTGGGACTCTTGTGTTGATTTTCAGTACTTTCTTTATGTGTTCACGATGCCACAACCCACACCCACATCGTATACCACCATGCCTCTGTAAGCAATCTTAGGACCACATCCAAGTTGATCGGCCCCAACTATGTTGATTAGAATATTTCATTTCTCTCACTTGATATAGTCATATCAATAATCTTTACTTCCATCTCTCTTGTGGATTTGGGTTTTTCATAATTTTTCATTCTTTGTTTTGTTGGACTATCCATGTGCCTTGATTCCACATTCGCTTGACATGTCCTCCTTTATAAATATTATTTTCATGAATAAAGAGTTTCACGTTATACCAGAAGGGTGGATTTGTATTGTATCTGGAAGCTATGGTAATTTAGATCTTGGTTAAGCGGTGGCGGTTTGTAAAGGAGCTGTTGTAAAAATAGGTTTGTAAAGGGAGCTGTTGGAAACTGGATGCTGCAAACGGAGTTCTGTTTGGCTAGTCTGCGTTTGCAGAACTGTTCGAAACAGAGAACTGTTTGGCAAACTGCGATGGGCGTTTTGAGATTTTTTAAAACAAAATTGGTTTAAATTTTTAAAAAATCTGTGTAATATACTCTAACAGACTGCTAAGTTAAAACATATAAAGGTACTCCAAATACTCCAACATACTGTTAAACATTACAATTTTGCAAATCCGAAATACAACATCTTCTATGCGGAAACAATAAACATGTTCAAGCTCTGAGCAGCTGATCGGCAATGGAGTCACGCAACGCCACCATCTCATCGACCCCTACTCTAATGCCTCTAACATGGTCTCCACTTGAAGATTCGTTTATCTGTCCTGTTCTTCTTTGAAGGCCCACCGGGTAAATAAATTGCTCGTCTTCATCGCAAGCACGAAAATGAGTGTCCTGAGCGAGATGGATGCCTGCGAATGTAGTTATGCAGTGTCATTGTTGCAATCACAACGTCTCGTTGCTTTGCCAAATTGTATGGCGGCATATCCCTTAGTATCTTCCACTTTTTTTCAATACGCCGAATGAACGTTCTATAACACTGCGCAACGACGAGTGAGCCTGGTTGAAAATTTCCCGCGCCCTTGTATGGGTCTATTGCCCCTTCTAAAATCTGGCAAATGGTATCGCGTGCCTGAATATGGTTTTAGAAAACCACGTTGTAGTGGATATCCGGCATCTACTACATAATATTTGCCTGCAAAATTATATATTTCAAGGTAAGTATGACTAAAATGTTGTTCAATACTTTCTATTACAAATAGATTTATGCTACAAATGACTCACCAGGTGGTGGGTACGGGAAATTATAACTGGGGTTCATAAGAGCATGCTGAAAAATACGGCTGTCATGAGTAGAACCCTCCCATCCAGCTAATGCAAAAGTGTAGCACATGTTGAAATCACAAACCGCCATGACATTCTGCGTTGTTGTGCCATGGCGACCAATATAAGAAACTTGTTGATCTGCAGGAACTCGAGCATCCACATGTGTTCCATCAATAGCTCCTATGCAGTCTTTAAAAAATGGCATGTACCGAGCGTCATTTGAAATTTGCGGGGGAATATCATTGAAATGTGGATCGACAGGCCTAATAACATCAGAAGATAGTCTTTTAATTGCATTTATACCCCTTGCGAAGAATTTGCTAATAGTTTCCGTAGAATTTTGAAATCTTTCACTCGCTATTTGCATCGATAAATTGTGGCCCAAAATCTGCAAAGTAATTGCAAGCACCTCACGTGGGAGAGTCCTCCTGGATCTTTGCAAGCCATACTGTTGTGTGAGGAGTGTCAGCAAATCAATAAAGATTACCTTCGACATTCTAAAGCGCTGAAAAATCTGTGAGGATGTCCATCCAAAAGTTCACCAATCCATCTAGCTCCGGTTTGGCTTGATGTCATACAAGGTGTACTAGACGGTCCACCTTCCGAGGGTACCATCATTGGCACTAAAAACTGTCGTGCACCGATCGCTGTACTACGATAAACAAATCAGCCGCCTGCTGCTGAGTCTCCTCATTCGAACTGTCACTGTGATCCGGGCTCGTCATTGAAAATCTGTGGTAAATACATTATATGTTATTTTTTACACCTGTGAGACAGTATAATAAACAAACATAATATTTAAACAAATATTAGCAAACATAATATTAAACACACATCACATCACATAAATAGTTTGTGTCCAGCAATAAGTGCACCAAAAAAACAAAGCGTACTACAACATATGGAAATAAACACACAGACATATCACATCACAGAAATGCAACTACTGCAAGTTTTTGGCATAACAAGCTTGCAGCCATATGAGACGCCGATCTTTCCGCATGCTCATAAATGTCTCTCGATTCTGTTTCTGTCTCAGAAAGATGATGCAGTAGTGGTAGAAGTCCACATTTGACTCATCCATAACCTCTGTCATAGTTTCCAGCTCTGAAATAGTCTCAGGAATGGTGTACAGTGATGAAGATATCTGTAGCCGAGGCGGCTCCTGCATGCAACGCCCAATAATGCGGGATGTCTCGACTAACTCATCCATTGCTGAACTCCTTGTCTTCTTTGCTGAAATCTTAGTACCTTTCCCCTTAGCTGATCTTTTTTGTTTAGCTGCAGTATCCTCAGTTTCGTTGATGTCCTGAGTGCCATGGTCAGGAGACCCATCATGTTCGTCGATTGACTCATGCTCAAAGATTCTTGAATTTGGAGCCCAAGCAAGATCACCTTTTGCAACAACCTGGCTGAACATCATATGCAACTTATCCTCCAACTCAGGTGAAATACCAGCAAACTGAAATTTCCTTGCAGACGGAATACCTGCAATGAAACACATAATGTATACCACACAGTTTCATACATTATAAAAAATTATAATTTTTTTTAAAAAAAAATCATACCTTCAGACGTTCTTTCCATCAATCTTCTGAAGCAAGAATTGTTTTGCGAATAGGATCCCACCCTAGCCCGGTCTCACGACCCTTAAGCTCCCGCCATAACTTCCAATCTTTTTTCAGTTGATCCCACTTGTTCTTCATTTGAGTTCGATCATATGCCTTCCCCGTGCGAGCATGGAAATTTGTTGTCAGGTTAATCCAACCATCCCGACTAAAGTGTGTAGTTGGGCGATTACCCAACTCAATTTCTTTCAAACACAGATCACAAAAATTATTACATCATTTGCCTCCCAATTAGCACTTACACCACCATCTTTATGTTTACCCATTTACCTATAATAAAATCTACACATATTAGCCTGGGCACACAATTACATTCACGCCAACAAAAACACATTACATATTCACTCAAAAATAAACACACACACACACACATCACAAACATGCACACACACACACACATTCACACTCCAGCACACACACAAGCACACACCCCACACACCTCAGCACACACCCACACACACTCCAGCACACAACCCACACATACTCCAGCACACACAACACACACCACACACACTCAGCCAACTCACACACACAGTCCAGCACACACACAGAGTCCAGCACACAAACACACTCACACACACACTCCAGCACACTCACACACACACTCCAGCACACACACACACACTCCAGCACACACACACTCCAGCACACACACACACTCCAGCACACACAGTTCCAGCAAACACACGCACACATTCCCACAAACACACACACACTCCAGCACACACACACAGTCCAGCACACACACATTCCATCACTCCAGCACACACACACACACTCCAGCAAACACACGCACACAGTCCAGCAAACAAACACACACAGTCCAGCACACACACACACACACTCCCCACACACACTCTCCAGCACACTCACACCACACTCCCACACACTCTCCAGCACACTCACACACACACTCCAGCACACACACATTCCAGCACTCCAGCACACGCACACACACACTCCAGCAAAAACACACACTCCACACTCCAGCAACTCACACACAACACAGTCCAGCACACACACTCCACACACTCACACACACACACACTCCAGCCACTCACACACACACTCACACACACACTCCAGCACACTCACACCACTCACACACACACTCCACACACTCACACACACACACACTCACACACTCCAGCACACTCACACACACACTCCAGCACACACACATTCCAGCACTCCAGCACACACGCTCACACACACAAACATTCACACACACACACACTCACACACACACTCCAGCACACTCACACACACACTCACACACACACTCCAGCACACTCACACACACCTCCAGCACACACACATTCCAGCACTCCAGCACACGCACACACACACTCCAGCAAAACAAACACACACTCCCTAAACAAACACACAACACTCACACACACATCACTCACACACACACTCCAGCAAACACACACACAGATTACACACACACACGCAGAACACATACACACTCCAGAGTCAGCCACACACACTCCCGCACACTCACACACACACACACTCACACACTCCATCACACTCACACACACACTCCAGCACACACACATTCCAGCACTCCAGCACACTCACCACACACAACATTCACACACACACACTCACCACCACTCCACTCACACACCCACTCAGCACACTCAACACACACACTCACACACACACTCCAGCACACTCACACACACACTCCAGCACACACACATTCCAGCACTCCAGCCACGCACACACACACTCCAGCAAAAAAACAAAACACACACTCCCTAAACAAACACACAACACTCACACACACATCACTACACACACACTCCAGCAAACACACACACAGTTACACACACACGCAGAACACTACACACTCCAGAGTCCAGCACACACACACACTCCAGCACACTCACACACACACACACTCACACACTCCAGCACACTCACACCACACTCCAGCACACAACATTCCAGCACTCCAGCACACGCTCACACACACAAACATTCCACACACACACACTCACCACACACACTCCAGCACACTCACACACACACTCACACACACACTCCAGCACACTCACACACACACTCCAGCACACACACATTCCAGCACTCCAGCACACGCACACACACACTCCAGCAAAAAACACACACACACTCCCTAAACAAACACACAACACTCACACACACATCACTCACACACACACTCCAGCAAACACACACAGATTACACACACACGCAGAACACATACACACTCCAGAGTCCAGCACACACACACTCACACACACACTCCAGCACACTCACACACACACTCCAGCACACACACATTCCAGCACTCCAGCACACGCACACACACACTCCAGCAAAAAACAACACACACACTCCCTAAACAAACACACAACACACACACACTCCAGCAAACACACACACAGATTACACACACATGAGCACACATACATTTCCTAAACAAACACACACAAACACTCCATAAACAAACACACAACAACACACATCAGCACACACAAATGAAGAAATCCAAACATTCACACACATCAGCACACACAAATGAAGAAATCCAATACTCACACCTACGGACATGATCACAGACATCAACACAGAAACAGAACTCACACACACACAGACAACAACACACACATCTGCAGCACACACTCATCAACACACAGCAGCAGGAAACACACACTCACAGCAGGTATATACTTGCTAAAATAATGGAGGGGAATGAGAAGGTATACCTGCTGTTACTGGCAATTGCTCCACACCAACAGAAATGGCAGATCTGCACAGTGTTGCCGGAGAAGCTGACCTGCGTTTTCCGGCCAAGATGTCGGAGAAGAGGACCTGTGCTCTTCTTTGCCGGAGAGAAATACTGACGGGAGAAGCTTTCCGAAGGTGGTTACTGCGCAGTTGATCGCCACCGGATCCGACTGCGATCGCCGGTGCCGGATCGACTGCGATCGCCGGTGACGGGAGAAGCGCCGGTGCCGGATCGATCTGCAGGAAGAGAACTGTCCCGATTCGAAGAGCGCCTGTCGCCGATGCCGGATCGATCGTGCCGGTTGATCGCTGCGGCGCTGTCCACGGTTTCGGCGGATCGATCCTGCAACCTAAACCGAGAAAAAGGAAAAAGAGGAGCAGCCCACGGTTTTCGGCACGCAGAATTTTCAAGCCGCGGGATTTGTCGTGCGGATGGAAAAGAAGGCGCAAAAACAAATGCTCCGCACTTGCGCGTTTCGTTTGGGGCAAACGGAATGGAGCCAAAACGCTTAAACAAATGAGGCCTTAGATCTTGTTTTGTAATATGTCCTGAAATGGTAACTTTTTCTCCTAAATCATGGCCAATCATATCTCGAACATCCAATTTTCTGAACACTTTTGCTTGCATAACCTTAATTTCAGATGTAACTGTTTTCTGTGGCTGAATGGAATGGCCGACAGCAGGCTTCATACTTCAATTTTTTTTCAAATGTATGATTTGGTTTCTTGAATGTTTTAAATCCTCTGTTTTCTTACAGCTAATAGATGTCCTATCTTTGGAATTCTGCTTTTTTCTCCAGGTGCTGGAAGACTTTTTCCCTATAATTCAGAGAGTTAAATCTGTTTTATCACCTCTGGAGGGCTGAAGGGGGAAATATATTATGCAAGAGAGCAGAAGCAGTTTGGTTTAGGGGAAGGAATTTCATACCATCTGTGTGGACAAACACCCTGGGGGAAAAGCAAATCAAGCAACTCAGACATGCCGTTGATTCAAAAAGAAGAAAAGTTGGAGAAGAATTGTATACCACTGCCAAGGTTGAGGATGCTTTATCTAGGTGAAGTCTCAAGTTTTAGATTGTATTAATTGTTTATATATTTTTTTATTTTAAATTTTCTCATGTACCTCTGACAGGATGCAGTTTTAGTGTTTAAATGCATTATGCATACACTGTGATTCAATCTGTGGTAATGGGCTTCCTTTGATTTAGGTATCAACAGGCTTGTGGGAAGGCAAAAATTCAAGTTCTGGAGCTGCTTAAAGAACTTTCTTCGGAAATGCAGACCGAAATAAATATTCTTGTCTTCTCTTCCATGATGCTTGTGATAGCAAAGGCACTTTTTGCCCATGTTAGGTAATCGACATAAGTTCTTGAGATGTATTACATGATTTCCATTAATTATGAGGCTTTCTCTTGTATTCATATGAAATTGTACGTTCTCTATATTGGTGAAAATTGTATACGTCATAGCAGTATTGAATATTTGTTTTTTTATAGCATAGAATCATCCTTTTAAGTTTCAGGTTTTATAATGCTCTATCTGTTTACTGTGTCTGAAAATTTTGTAATTTGCATTTGTTTTGGTAATATAAGTTGTCTTCTTGGAGATGCAATCAGTGATTAAGCGTATAAGAAAATTTAATAGACACTTTCGGTGTGGAATGAGGTTTATTTGATCTAATAGCTTTGCAGTTTGGACTGATGTACGGGTACCATGAAAGGTACCAATGTAAAGATGAAGAGGCTGGTGAAAAAAATTCTACTTGTGCTGATAGTATCTTTTATCCAAGACAAATGAATGACATCAGTTTATCTTACTAGAGTTATGATCCTATGTCGAAGGTGTTAACCTTGAAGATGGCATTCCTCCTATGATGATATCACCAACCAATAGCCATGTAATTTGACTATTAATTCTTATAAACATCTTGTTCAGTTCTTCTATGTTTTTGAGATTCTTAGTAGGATGGTATGAGGGCTTTTCATCAACCCATTAAACATCTCAAAATTGTCTCTACATGCAATCAATTGAAATTAGATCACCGGGAAAACATTGATTTTTCTCCATAAAGACCTAATGACGCTCAAGTCAAGTGTGCTTCAAGAGGAATTACCATGGAAAACCATAATTCATTTTCGTTTGGTGGAATGAAGAGCAAAGGAAGATTACCTTAACTTTCTCTTGAGGTATTTACATGTGCTTAGATGAAGGCATTTTAGAACCATGGCTTACCATGATCAACAACAGATGAACAATTTCTCCTTTGAGATTCATTTCATTCAATAGTGTAAAGAATGACCTCAAACCTTGTATATACTTCTTGAATAATGAATTACAAGTATGAATACACTTATATAGGAAGAGAGAAACACGAGAAAAAAAAAGAGAGAAAAATGGGTCTTTAGATGGGCACTTACGAAGGCTTTTCCAACACTCCCCCACAAGCTGGAGCGTACAAGTCGTAGGCACCAAGCTTGGATAAAAATTGGTAGTGTAGCAGCCGGGAGAGAGCTTTAGTCAGGATGTCAGCAACTTGTTTTGTAGCAGAGACATGCTCCAAATCTATCTTCTTTGACTGTACTTTTTCCCGAATAAAGTGCCAGTCAACTTCAATATGCTTTGTGCGTTCGTGAAAGACCGGGTTCTTGGCAATATGTATTGCTGTCTGACTATCACAAAATAGGGTCGTCGGTGATGAGAGACAAACACCCAAGTCTCCCAGAAGGCTCTCAAGCCAAGTTAACTCGGAAACAACAGCAGTCATGGCCCGGTACTCGGCTTCAGCAGAAGAGCGAGCAACCACAGTCTGTTTCTTGCTACGCCAGGTTATGAGATGTCCACCGAAGTAGGTACAGAAACCAGATGTAAAACGCCTATCATCAATGGATCCTGCATAGTCATCATCCGAGTATGCAACAAGGGATAAAGATGTGGATAGCTTGTACACAAGCACTTGTCCTGGAGCATTCTTGAGATACTGATGAATGCGCTCGACAGCTTGAAGATGTGATGTCTGAGGAGCATGCATATATCGACTCACGACTCTCACGGCAAAAGAAATGTCTGGTCGAGTAACCGTAAGATAGATCAGTTTCCCAACCAAGCATCTGTAGTATTTCGGATTTGTAAGCAGCTTATCGGAGTCAGAGCTGTGGGCCGAGAGCTTGTGATTAGCGTCCATAGGAGTATCCGTAGTTTTGCATCCAGAATAGTCGGCATCATGAAGGAGGTCCATACAATACTTCCTTTGGGATAATACAGGACCATCAGGGCGTCGTGTAACCTCAAGCCCGAGAAAATACCGTATGTTACAAAGATCTTTGGTCTGAAAGACGGAGTTCAACTGTTGTTTGGTATGTTGTATCCCTGTAGTATCGTCGCCAGTAATGAGCATATCGTCAACATAGACAAGTAGGATCACAGTTTCGGTTGAACGGTGTCGGGTGAAGAGAGAGAAATCAGCCAAACTCCGAATGAAGCCAATATCACAGACTACCTTGCTGAATTTTTCAAACCAAGTGCGCGGGGACTGTTTGAGATCATAAATAGATTTTCGAAGATGACAAACTCGACTCCCTCGTGGTCTCAAACCCGGGAGGTTGGTGCATATAAATAGTCTCCTGCAGATCGCCATTGAGGAAGACGTTCTTAACATCCAGCTGATAAAGTGGCCAATGACGATGAACAACCAAGGAGAGAAGAACGCGGACCGTGTTCAATTTGGCCACCGGAGAGAAGGTTTCCTCATAATCAAGGTCATGTTGCTGAGTAAAACCCCGGGCCACGAAGCGGACCTTTAAACGCTCAACGGTGTCATCTGTTGCATGTTTAACAACAAAGACCCACTTGCAGCTAACACAGTGTTCTCCTGCAGGAAGAGGAACCAAATTCCAAGTCCGGTTAGCCCAGAGAGTCCTCATTTCATCGTCCATGGCCGCCCGCCACCCCGGATGTTGAAGCGCCTCCTGCACAGTGTTAGGAATAGAAATAGAGGAAAGCGAAGTGGCAAAGGCGTGGAAAGGCGGAGTGAGCCGATGGAGGGAAACGTAGTTGGCCAGGGGATGGGCCGTAGAAGCAGGAGCCGGATCCGCCGTCGCCGGTGTGTCACTGGGAGCAGGGAGCTGGGGCAGGGAACCATCCTTGGAGCCGCGACGAGTATAGACACGTATAACGACGGAGGAACCTTGGGGGCAGGAATAGAGGAGGAGGGAGATGGCAGAAAGGAGGGCGTGATAGGTACGACAGGCCGAGGAAGAGCAGGAGAGGAAGACGGGGTGGGGCAAGGTAAGTGAAAGGGCCGGTCTTCGCAGAAGGTGACATCCGCGGAGACGACCAGCATGCCATCCGAAGGAGAGTAGCAAACATACACCTTTTGAGTACGGGAGTAGCCAACAAACATATATGTGGCCGCCCGAGGAGCAAGTTTGTCGGAGGGAGGTCCAAGAAGATGAACATAACAGACACACCCAAAAACACGCGGGGTGAGAGAGGTTGGGTTGGTAGTAGGATAGAGGAGTTGGATAGGAACGACAAAGTCAAGAACAGAAGAAGGTAGGCGGTTAATGAGATGACAGGCTGTGGAGACGGCAAAATTCCAATATTCAATCGGAACATTCATTCGAAACATGAGGGACCGAGCAACATCGAGTAAATGACGATTCTTCCGTTCGGCCACCCCATTTTGCTGAGGGGTATACGCACACGAAGTTTGATGGATGACGCCAAATTCGATGCAGATATTGGAGAAGGTGCGCCCTGTATACTCGCGAGCATTATCAGTGCGGATGTTTTTGAGGGGGGTGGCGAACTGCGTACGCATCTCAGTTAAGAAGGCACGAAACACAGATGTAAGTTCAGTACAATCATGCATTAAATATAGTCATGTAGTACGCGAGTAGTCATCAATAAAAGTTACAAAAAAGCGAAAGTCATAGATACTAGTGACTTTATAAGGGCCTTGTAGAGAAAGCTCCAAACCTTGTATATACTTCTTCAATCAATAATTACAAGTATGAATACATTTATATAGAGGAAGAAGAAAGAGAGAAATCCCAATCTAAGATGTGGGACTAATACAAATAGGGAGTGAAAGAGAGAGAGAAGAGGGAAGAATGAGCCCCTAGATGGGCCTTAAAGTAGGCTTTTCTAACACTCCCCCGCAAGCTGGAGCGTACAAGTCGTAGACACCAAGCTTGTATAAAAACTGGTAGTATAAAGGCCGGGAGAGAGCTTTAGTCATGATGTTAGCAACTTGGCTTGCAGCAGAAACATGCTCTAAATTTATCTTCTTTGCCTGAACCTTTTCTCGGATGAAGTGACAGTCAACTTCAATATGCTTTGTGCGTTCGTGAAATATAGGATTCTTGGCAATATGGATTGTCGCTTGACTGTCACAAAATAGGGTCGCTGGCGATGAGAGATGAACACCTAAGTCTCTCAGAAGGCTCTCAAGCTAAGTCAACTCGGAAACAACAACAGCCATAGCGCCGTACTCAGCTTCAGCAGAAGAGCGAGCAACCACATTTTGTTTCTTGCTACGTCAGGTTATGAGATGTCCACCGAAGTAGGTACAGAACCCTGTTGTGGAACGCCTATCATCAATGGACCCGACATAGTCAACGTCAGAGTAAGCGACAAGGGATAAAGAAGTGCATGGCTTGTACACAAGCCCTTGTCCTGGAGCGTTCTTGAGATACCGAAAAATGCGCTCGACAGCTTGAAGATGAGATGTCCTCGGGGCATGCATAAATCTACTCACGACTCCAACAGCAAAGGAGATGTCTGGTCGAGTAACTGTAAGGTAGATCAGTTTCCCAACCAGGCGTCTGTAGTATTCCGGATTCGTAAGCAGCTCGTTGGAGTCAGAGTTATGGGCCGATAGCCTGTGATTCGCGTCCATTGGAGTATCCGTAGGTTTGCATCCTGAATAGCCAACATCATGAAGAAGATCCGTACAATACTTCCTTTGGGATAATACAAGACCATCAGGCCGTCGTGCAACCTCAAGCCCGAGAAAATACCGTAGGTTACCAAGATCTTTGGTCTGAAAGGCGGAGTTCAACTGTTGCTTAGTATGTTGTATCCCTGTAGTATCGTCGCCAGTAATGAGGATATCGTCAACATAGACAAGTAGAATCACTGTTCCGGTTGGCCGATGTCGAGTGAAGAGAGAGAAGTCAGCCGAGCTCCTAGTGAAGCCAATATTGCGGACTACCGTGCTGAATTTGTCAAACCAAGCGCGCGGGGATTGTTTGAGACCATAAATGGATTTCCGAAGATGACAAACCTGAGACTCCCCCGTGGTCTCAAACCCGGGAGGTTGATGCATATAAACAGTCTCCTGAAGATCACTATTGAGGAAGGCGTTCTTAACATCCAGCTGATAAAGAGGCCAATGACGGTGAACAACCAAGGATAGAAGAACTCGAACAGTGTTCATTTTGGCCACCGGGAGAACGTTTCCTCATAATCAAGGCCCTGTTGCTGAGTAAAACCCCGTGCCACAAGGCGGGCCTTGAGACGCTCAACGGTGTCATCTGCCGCATGTTTAATAACAAAGAGCCACTTGCAACTAACACAGGATTGACCTGCAGGAAGAGGAACTAGATCTCAAGTGTGGTTGGCCCAGAGAGCTTGCATTTCATCTTCCATGGCCGGCCGCCAGCCGGGGTGGTGAAGAGCCTCCTGTACAAGAGTAGGAGTGGAGGTAGAGGATAAAGAGAGAGCACTCTGACGGAGTTCCGGAGAGAGGCGGTGAAGAGAGACAAAGTTGGTCATCGAGTGGGCAGTGGAAGCAGTTGTCGGATCCGCAGGTTGCAGAACATCATTAGAGCGGGAAGCTCTCGTATGGTAGTAGACGAGGGAGGACGTCGAGTGTACACACGAATAACTGGTGGTGTAGGTGGTTTCGGAGGGTTGGGTGGGAAGGTAGAGGTGGGATGGTGGAAGAGACGGGGATAACAGGTCGCGGGAGAGGTGGCGGAAGAGGAGGGTCAGTAGATGGAGAGTAGTATGGCTGATGTTCGAGGAAGGTGACATCAGCAGAAGTGACCACCTTGCGGTCCGTGGGAGAAAAACAAAGGTAGCCCTTCTGAGTGCGAGAATAGCCCACAAACATATATTTAGTGGCACGGGGAGCAAGCTTGTCAGTGGACGGACCAAGATGATGAACAAAACATACACAACCAAACATGCGTGGGGTGATGGAGAAGGTAGGGTGGGAGGGAAAAAGGAGATTGTAGGGAACCGCAAAATTGAGGATAGAGGAGGGTAGGCGGTTAATAAGAGTGCACGCGGTGGAAACCGCAAAATTCCATTATTGTTTTGGAACATTCATCTGAAGCATAAGAGAGCGGGTGACCTCGAGCAGGTGTCGATTCTTGCGTTCAGCAACGCCATTTTGTTGGGGGTATAAACACATGAGGTCTGATGGATTACCCCAAACTCCGCACAGAGGTGAGAGAAGGTATGACTGGTGTATTCGCGGGCATTATCAGTGCGGAGGGTTTTAATGGTTGTGGAGAACTGGTTGCGAGTTTCAATAAAGAAGGTCCGGAATACACCGGGTAATTCAGAGCGGTCACGAAGGAGGTACAGCCAGGTCACCCGAGAGTAGTCATCGACAAATGTGACAAAGTAGCGGTATCCAAAGACACTGGTAATTTTGTAAGGGCCCCAAATATCGGAGTGAACAAGATCAAAGAGAGCAGGACGCCGAGAAGGATGTGGTGGGAACATAGAGCGATGATGTTTCCCATATATACAAGACTCACACGTGAACTCGTGGAAGGACACGTCGGGGAGAGATTTTTTGAGAATGTTGAGAGGAGCATGACCCAGACGACGGTGCCAGTCAACGGAGCTAAGAGACGACAACACCGTTGGAGGATACGGGTTAAGGATATAGAGACCATTCGACAGATGCCCTTTTCCAATGATGGTTTGCGTCTTGCGATCCTGCACAACACATGAGTTAGAAGAAAATATAACAGCACAATCGAGGTCAGCAGTGAGGCGGCCAATAGAGAGAAGGTTGAACGGAGAGCCCGGAACATGAAGGGCAGAGCGAAGAGTAATGGAGGGAGTGAGGTGGATATCTGTAGCACTAGAGACGGGAAGTGTGTCCCCACTAGCAACAGTAATGAACTGGGATGCACAGAGGGCAAATATTTCGGTGGTTTCCGTGATGTAATGTGGTGAGAGGCCCCGGAATCCAAAATCCATGATGAGCTGTGAGCAAGTCAGGAGGTACCACCATCGGAAACATGTACCACAGAACCCGGAGGACAGCCGATCATTTTGCAAGGAGACGACCGCAGCAGACAGGAAGTGTTAGAAAGTAGAGACAAGAAGCGAAAAGTAGAGAACAAGCGAATAAACTTTTGAATAATTGAATTTTATTATCCAAAAAGGTATCTATTACAAAGGTATGCCCTCCTTTATATAGAATGGAGGAGAGATGAGAGAATACAAATAAGAGATGTGGGACTAAAATTTACAGGACAAGCGGACTGTACAAAACAAACCGCACAAGCCGCGCGGTTAGACAGCAGGGCTAACCGCACGGCTACCACCAGAGAGGAAGAGAGACTGTCAGGGTAGACCGCCAGACCGCCCGGTCTCCAAGCCGACTGAGACAAACCGCCAGACCGCGCGGTCTGGAACCCGCCAAGACAAACCGCCAGACCGCCCGGTCACCAACTTCAACACTCCCCCTCAAGCTGGAGCATATATATCGATCATGCCCAGCTTGTCACAGATGTGGAAAAAGGAAGCGGACACTGGCTTGGTGAAGACGTCTGCCAACTCGTTGTCGGATGTGACAAATGGAGTGCAAATCTGTTTCTTCAATATTTCTTCTCGAATAAAATGACAGTCGACTTCTATGTGTTTTGTTCTCTCATGAAAGACCGGATTTTTGGAAATGTGTATCGCGGCCTTATTGTCACAGAACATAGGAAGAGGATAGTTGTAAACCTCTCCTAAGTCAAGCATGAGAGCCCGCAACCACTTCAACTCACATGTAGTCGATGCCATGCTACGATATTCAGCCTCTGCACTAGACCTGGAAACGACGGACTGTTTCTTGCTCTTCCAACTCACCAGATTGCCTCCAATAAATGTGCAGAAACCTGAAGTCGATTTGCGGTCCCCTTTGTCATCTGCATAGCTTGAATCAGAGTAAGCTTCAACCCTTAGGTGACCATTCTTCTGAAATAGGAGTCCTTTCCTGGAGCAGCTTTAATATACTCTAATATCCTCAGAGCAGATTGTAGATGACACTCCCTCGGAGCTTGCATGAACTGGCTCACCTTGCCAACAGCATAGGAGATGTCGGGTCTGGTTACCGTGAGATATATGAGCTTGCCCACCAGACGCCGGTATCTCGTAAGATCAGAGAGAAGAGGTGAGTCATCTGTCCAAGTTTTGTCTTCTCCAGCAGCCATAGGACAACGTGTAGGTTTAGCACCAGTGAGTCCTGCATCCTTTAAAAGATCAAGAGCATACTTCCGTTGTGAAAGGACCATGGAGTTGGGCTTTCTAGAGATTTCAATCCCCAGAAAGTATTTCGGGGAGCCCATATCCTTTGTAACCAGATGCTGACGAAGGTGTTTCTTGGTCATCAGTATCCCATCCTGGTCATCGCCAGTAAGAAGAATGTCATCAACATAAACCGCAAGAACAACAAGACCAGAGGCGGTTTTCCGAACAAACAAGGAGTGATCTGCTGAGCTTCGTGTAAAACCAATGGCCGCAACAATGCCACTGAACTTGTCAAACCAGGCACGAGGACTCTGCTTGAGGCCATAGATAGCCTTCTTTAGCCGCATACCCGTGTCTCCCCCTGAGCAACATACCCAGGAGGTTGCTCCATGTAAACAGCTTCCTGCAGATCACCATAGAGGAAGGCATTCTTAACATCTAGCTGTGAGATGGGCCAATCCCTGTTGACAGCTACAGAGAGAAGAACCCGAATAGTGCTGAGGCGAGCTACGGGCGAGAAAGTGTCAAAGTAATCAACCCCATAAGTTTGGGTAAAACCCTTGGCAACCAGGCGAGCCTTATAACGATCCACACTACCATCCGGGAGAAACTTCACCACGAAGACCCAGCGACAACCAACAACATCGGTGCCGAAAGGAGGCGGAACAAGGGTCCAGGTACCCCGTTCAGTGAGAGTAGCAATCTCCTCATCCATGGCAACTTTCCAGTGAGGAATAGTAAGGGCCTCCTGGTAGGAACGGGGGTGGTAGTGGCCGAGATAGCCAGAGCAAAGGCTCGGCGAGCAGGGGTAAGGCGATCGTAGGAAACAACCGCAGCAAGAGGATGGTGGGTACAAGCCCGAACCCCTTTGCGAAGAGCAATCGGGAGATCCAGGTCAGCAGGAGCCTCAGTTTCCGGAGTATCCGTGGTGGAGAGAGCTGGCCCGGGATTAGAGAGAGATGGCAGCGGAGTGGAGGGAGAAAGCGGAGTAGAGGGTGGAGATGAGGAGGATGGGGAAGGCGGTGGAGTGGGTGGAGAGGGCGGAACCTCAGTGGGAGCAGAGGGAAGGGATGAGTTGGTATGAGAAGGAGGAGCAGGAGGAGGAGAAGAGGAAGCGGGAGAGAAGTAAGATGCATTGGGAAAGAAGGTGACATCCGCAGAGACAAATTGCTTGCGGGTAACCGGGTCAAAGCAACAATAGCCTTTCTGAGTGGGAGAGTAGCCCAGAAAGACACATTTGGTGGCACGGGGTGAGAGTTTATCACGAGTGGCAGCGGGAGAGTGCACAAAAGCGGTGCACCCAAAGATGTGTAGAGGAAGAGGAAAGGGATCCTTGTCTGGATAAAGAATGGAGAAGGGGGTAGCACCGTGGAGAACGGTGGAGGGAAGGCGATTGATGAGATAACAGGAGAGAAGGACAGCATAGCCCCAATAGGAGCGAGGAACATGCATTTGATTCATCATAGTGCGAGCGACATCAAGGAGGTGACGGTTTTTGCGTTCCGCCACCCCATTTTGTTGGGAAGTGTAGACACAGCTGGTTTGACGAATAACACCATGGTGAGTGCAAAAGGAGGAGAAGTCGTGGCTAAGATACTCCTTACCATTGTCAGAACGAAGGATTTTAATAGACGTAGCAAACTGAGTTTTAACCATCGAATAAAAGGAGGTCCAAACAGAGAACAACTCGGAGCGATCTTTAAGAAGATAGACCCACGTAGCCCGAGAGAAATCATCAATGAAGGTGACAAAATAGGAACTGCCCCGACCGATGGTGAGGGTAGGAGCAGGACCCCATATGTCAGAGTGAATGAGGTCGAACGGTTGGGAAGAGCCCCGACTTTGCGTTGGTGGGAAGGAGGAGCGGTGATGTTTGCCAAGTTGACATGCATCACAGTTTAGAGGAGGATGATGAGGAGGGAGGTGCGGCAGGAGCTGACGTAGAATGCGGGGAGGAGCATGTCCAAGGCGAAGATGCCATTGGAGAAGATCTGTAGAGGAGGAGGAGAAGACGGATAGAGCAGAAACGTTGTCGAGGAAGTAGAGGCCACCACTCTCAGTCCCGGTAGCAATCGTCCGTTGGGAGTCCGGATCCTGAAAAACACAAGAGGTAGGGGTGAAGGTGACAGAACACCGTAGTTGCTTGCATAAAGAAGTAACCGATAATAAATTGCACGGAAACTTGGGCACATAGAGGGTATCAGCCAAGCAGAGAGATGGAGTGACTTGAACCATGCCCGTCCATGGACCGGGGAGGGAGATCCATCAGCGACAATGACCGGGGGCAACTGAGCCTGTGTGTCAAGTAGAGAGAAACATTGAGAGTTGCCGGTCATATGACTTGTTGCACCAGAGTCGATGAGCCATCCTCCGCGAGTCACAACATGAGCACTAACAGAAGAGGTGACCACGGAGGCGGACAGGCTGGAGGAGAAATCCATGGAAGCAAGAGAGTAGCAAACCGCGACGAGAAGAACAAGGCGCGAGAAGAGAATAGAGCACCAAGCCGGGCGACCAGAAAATAGGTCGGGCGGCTAGAAAGGCCGCTTCCAAGAAGTCGAGCAAAGCAGAGGGGAAGAAGTCGCACGACCAGAAAAAGTCGGGCGAACAGAGGAGAACAAGTCGCACGACCAAAGATGAGGCCGAGGCGACTAGCAAGCAGGAGCGGGTAAGAGGCCGCGCGGACTGAGAAGACCGAGCGAACAAAAGAGAAGAGAAGAGCAGGTGACCGCGACCAAGATGCGGGTGAAAAAGGAGCAACCCGCACGGTCAGGCAGATCACAGCAGCAAACCCGCGAGTATAGAGACAAGACACGCGGACAGAGACAGACCGCAACGACTAGGAAGTCGGAGAGGCAAGAAAGAACAAGGAGCGCGGCGACAACGAAACAGGTCGCGGCGACAAAGAGTAGTAGGAGAAGAGAATCAAGAGGAAGCAAGCCGCGCGAACTGGGCGGCGGACAGAAGCAAGCCGCGCGGATAGAAACAAGCCGCAGAATGCGGAAAACAGGTCGCGAACAACAGAGGGCGCACAGAATCAGGAGGAAATGACCGTGTCCTCTGATACCATGTGGAAACCACCCGTCACCACACATCTTCCCAAAACCCGAAGTTATGGTAAGGGGGGACGGAGGTACATGAACACAAAGGATTGCCTACTGCAGGCGATGTGGGACTAACCCCAACCACAGGACCGCGGGGATATTCCGCCACACGGGGACCCACCGGGGTCAACAACCAGACCAGGAACGCGGTGGGGAATGCCCAAATATGCGGTCCCACACAACACGTGTCCTGCTGGATAATATAGTCTCAACACACCCCGCAGCAGGACAACCTCCCTCTGATACCATGTTAGAAAGTAGAGACAAGAAGCGAAAAGTAGAGAACAAACGAATAAACTTTTGAATAATTGAAATTTTATTATCCAAAAAAGGTATCTATTACAAAGGTATGCCCTCCTTTATATAGAATGGAGGAGAGATGAGAGAATACAAATAAGAGATGTGGGACTAAAATTTACAGGACAAGCGGACTATACAAAACAAACCGCACAAGCCGCGCGGTTAGACAGCAGGGCTAACCGCACGGCTACCACCAGAGAGGAAGAGAGACTGTCAGGGTAGACCGCCAGACCGCCCGGTCTCCAAGCCGACTGAGACAAACCGCCAGACCGCGCGGTCTGGAACCCGCCAAGACAAACCGCCAGACCGCCCGGTCACCAACTTCAACAGGAAGACCGCAGCATGCAGCGGCAAGAAACGGCAGACGGTGCGGTTAGGAGAAAACCGCAGCAGGAGCACACCTCTGGCGAATAATGAATGAGACCGGGCGGATAGAAGCAGACCGTACCAAGGTCAAACAAAGAAGGCCGCAGCGAGAGGGACAGGCCGCGCAGTCACACCAGCGAGGAGGCAGATCGCGACCAAAATGCGGAAATAGAGAGTCCGCACGGTCTAGGTGGACAGCAGCGGTCACAGCACAGGAATCAGTCTGCAGCGGACAGGAGCAGACCGCACGAAGAGAAGGAGAGGCCGGCGGATAAGAGCAAAGAGCGCGGGAGGAAGCCGAGCGGCTAGAGGAGAGAGACCGCGACCAAGATGCGGGTGAGACAGAGACAACCCGCACGGTCAGGCAGATCACAGCGGCGAACAGAGGTAAGTCGCGCGGACAGAGAGGAGAGGAGCAGGAGACCGCGACCAAGATGCGGGTTAGAAAGAGTCAACCCGCACGGTCAGGCAGATCCCAATGGCGAACAGAAAAGAAATTCGTGAGTATAGAGACAAGCGGATTAGGGAAAGCAGAAGTAGGCGAGCGGGAACAAGACCGCAGCGAACAGGAACAGTCCGCAAGCAAGGCAGTCCGCGAACAGACCGAAGCGGAGAGCAAATCGGCGGGCTGACGACAGGCCACTGGCGAGTCCGCAGCAGACAGACAAGAGGGTGGCCCCACAGATTAGGAAGGAGGAAAGGCTATAAAAGGCAGGGAGGGGAAGGTGGATCCACGGGAGAAGAGCAACACAAGGAAGCAGAAAAGAAGCAGACTGAGAGGGGGCAGGCCGCAGAGGCAAGCAGATAGAGAGGAAAGCCGACTGAGAGGGGGCAGGCTGCAGAGGCAAGCGGATAGAGAAGAGCCCGTAGCGGATAGAAGAGAAGAGGGCCCCACGAAGCAGAGAGAAGGTGGCTATAAGAAGCCTGAAAAGGGTGGAACCACGGAGAGGGAGAGGAGAAGCGGAGGCAGAGTTGCAAACCGCAGAGCCCGCGCGGACAGGAGACCATAGCGGATAGGTGTCCAGGCCGCAGGAGACAAGGCCGCGGATAGACGCGGGTAGGAGAAGGAGGCCGCAGAGAAAACTGCGGACCGGAGGGGGGGGGGGGGGGCGGGCTGGGCGGTTAGAGAAGGGGAAACCGCATGTGACAGATCGCTGGCTCTAATATCATATAGAGAAAGCTCCAAACCTTGTATATACTTCTTCAATCAATAATTACAAGTATGAATACATTTATATAGAGGAAGAAGAAAGAGAGAAATCTCAATCTAAGATGTGGGACTAATATAAATAGGGAGAGAAAGAGAGAGAGAAGAGGGAAGAATGAGCCCCTAGATGGACCTTAAAGTAGGCTTTTCTAACAGGCCTCATACATCAGAATGTACTAAGGATAAAGGAGTACTACTCCTGGTACATGCAGGGGGGAAGGTAGAACGATGTTGTTTGCCGTAGATACAAGATTCACAAGAGAACTCCCGTAAAGGAACATCAGGAAGAGTCCGCTTGAGAATCGGAAGAGGAGCATGCCCAAGGCGGCGATGCCAATCAACAGTGGAGACGGTGGAGAGAAGAGTGGGTGAGATATCTAAGATGTAGAGCTCATTCAATAGCTGCCCCCTACCAATGATACTCCGGGTGCGACGATCCTGCATAAGAAAGGAAGGGAGAAAAAGTTATGCAACAATCAAGGTCGTGCGTCAGGCGACTAACAAAAAGTAAATTGAAAGGAGATCCCGGAACGTGAAAGAGAAATGGCCGGGGTAAGCTGAAGAGCAGCGGCGCCAGAGACCGGTAGGGTGTCACCATTGGCCACAGTGATACACGGGGGATGAGACGTCTGGAGATACTAGGAGGGCTTCTGGGAGGTAATATGATGAGTAGCACCGGAATCGACGATCCAGTGGGAGCTAGAGAGAGACAAGTTATACCTTCTGCAGAAAAAGACGCAACCGAGCCGGAGGAGCGGTCGAGGGCACCCTGTAACTGATGGAGTTGGGTGCGGAGCTCATCAATATCTTGGCGGGTAGTGGATGTTGGATCTTGGGCAGAAGCCCCAGTGGGAGCAGGAGCAGTAGAGGAAGTAGCAGCGAGGTGGGGAGGTAACCCATGCTTGCTGTAACAGGTAGCCTCAAGATGGCCACCCCGGCCACAATATGTGCATTTTATAGACGAACGTCCACCACGTCCGCGTCCCCGAGACGGAGGTCGGCCCCCTCGAGTGGAAGATCCACGAGTAGGAGGGGGGTCAGAAGGAGAGGCTGTTGAAGAAGAGCAGGTGCAAAGCTGGGAGGAGCCTCAGTAGGAGGCGTAACCCGAAGCAGCATGGAGCAGACATCAGACAGTGAAGGAGTCGTCGTGGAAGAAAGGATCTGGGCCCAAACACTATGCAGGTGGGGCGAAACACGGGACATCATCATCGCGATGGTGACAGCCTCTTTTTGGGCCCGTTGAGTAGCTAGATCCGTAGTGAGAGGCTGATGTTGAATCCAAACCTCGGTCAGTGTCTTTGCCTGGGCAACAAAAGCAATCATATCGCCGGGAGCACCAGGAGCAAGGTTCTGAAGATCGGAGATAATATCATATAAGTGCTAAAGACTATTGTGCCAAGAGTAAAAGGAGTGGAGCTCCTCCCACATTGCCTTGGCCGTGTCATGATACATGGTCATCCTGTAGGGCTCGGTGTCCATAGAGTTGAGGAGTCAAGACTGGACCTTACCATTATCGCGAAGCCAGTCATCGGAGGGAGCAACGGGGGTAGCACGAGTCAAGTGGTGGAGAAGACCCTTCGTCTGCATAACACGGCGAACAGAGTGAACCCATTCGATGAAATTGTGTTTCCCAGTCAGAGAGATGGTAGTAATTCGTAGCTCATCACGGAGTTCAGAAGCCGTAGTAGCCGCACGGGCTGACAGAGCAGAAGTAGCAGCGGATGCATCGGAAGCCATGCGGCTAACAGAGGAGGACGGGCTTCTAGAAGAGAAACCAGGCGGCTAGCAGAAGAGGCCGGGCGGTCAGCAGGGTTTGGACCGGGCGGCAAGCAGGAGGAGTCGGGCGGCTTGGCAAAGAAGGTCGGGCGGCTTGGTAGAGAAGTCGGCGAAGGGAGTAGTCGCACGGTCACGACGGACACACCAGCGACAAGGAAAGTTGCGACCAGGATACGACGAAGAGAAGAGGAGAGGCTGCTAGCGATAAGATAGGTAGCAGCGACTACCAGGAAGGGGTAGAGGAGCAGTCCGCACGGTCAAGGTAAATCGACCAGCGACAAAGAAAGTCGCGACCAGGATGCGGCTAAGAGAAGAGGAGAGGCCGCTAGCGACAAGACAGGTCGCAGCGACTAGCAGGAAGCGGGTAGAGGAGAAGTCCGCACGGTCAAGGTAAATCTACCAGCGACAAGGAAAGTCGCGACCAAGATGCGGCTAAGGGAAGAGGAGAGACCGCTATCGACAGGACAGGTCGCAGCGAGTAGTGGGGAGGAGGGTAGAAGAGGAGTCCGCACGGTCAAGGTGAGTCCACCAGCGGCAAGGAGAGATGCGGCGATCTAGATGCGGATTTAAACGAGAAAGAGAGAAGAGGTGGAACCCACAACGACTTGAGAGAGGCCTCGACAAGCGGGAAGGTAGAGGCCGCGCGGAGAGTAAGGGTAGAGGCCGCGCGGATAGCAAGGGAGTCCGGACGGGCAGGGAAAGAAGCAAGAGAAGGTGGACCCCATGTGTGAGAAAAGTTTATAAAAGAGAGAGAGTGTGGAGGAGGAGCAGGAGGAGGCAAGGAGGCCACAACAGAAGTAGAGATAAGGGGACAGCGGCTAGAGAAAGACATGTCGCTCGATACTGCGGCTAAGCAAGAGAAGGGACAGGCCGCGCGGTCAGCCAGGAGATCAGGCGGTTTACAAACAGACAGGCCGGCTAACCGAGCTCGGGCGGTTAGGAAAGATGAGACCACGAGTAGCCGCAAACAGAAAACCGAACAGCCAAGGAGGAGACCGGTTCCTCTGATACCATGTAAAGAATGACCTCAAACCTTGTATATACTTCTTGAATAATGAATTACAAGTATAAATACACTTATATAGGAAGAGAGGAAGAAGAGAAAATCTCAATCCAAGATGTGGGACAAATACAAAGAGAGAGAAAAAAGAGAGAAAAATGGGCCTTTAAATGGGTCCTTACTAAGGCTTTTCTAACAAATAGTACCACTTGATTTAGGACTTGTTGGTCCTCATACAATTAAATTATAGAGAACCAAATCCCATCACCTTTGTGATCCTTATTGAACTAACCTTCTCCAAAGCTGATAAAAGAGTCGATCAAGATCTTATGCCTTGAGATTAGTGTTCATTAAGATTTTATTTTGATAATTGCATCAATATTGATTTATATTTTGATGGATTTGGGATCAGTGTTGATGCTAATTGGAATCGGGTGGTCATATTTTGTCGGGAACCTGAGATTAGTGCCCATTAAATAGGTTTCATCAAGGTTGATTGGAGGTCTGCGTGAATCTTGATTCTATTCGACTGTTGTGGAAGCTATATAAAATGTTGTCATGTACACACAACATTGCTCAAAGATCATCAGTCGGCCAATCTTTACGTCCTTTATCAAATGATTTGAATTAATCTAGAGCTACTTCTATGAGTTGAAACGGAAACTGATTAATTCAATTAAAGAGGACTCCCCACACATATATGTAGGGGAGAAAGATACAAAGACAATAATACCCTTATGGGTAAATACAATAGTAAAGAAATAAAAAGACTTGATTTCAACTCTCCCCCTCAAGGCGAACGGTAGATATCTGTCATTCCGAGCTTATGAATATCATCAGTGAAGACATCGGATCTTAGACTCTTGGTGAAGATGTCAGCCAGTTGATCTTTTGAGTGAACGAAGGGTGTGACTAAGCTTCCTTTTTCAAGATGGTCTTTGATGAAATGGCGATCCACCTCAACGTGCTTAGTCCTGTCATACTGAACTGGATTGTGTGCTATGCTGATGGCAACTTTGTTGTCACAATATAGGGAAATGGGAGCTTCCTCCTGAAGCCCCGTTGTAGATCTTGCAATAGGGTGCACAACCAAAGGCCTTCACATAGGCCTTGAGACATTGCCCGGTACTCAGCCTCGGCACTAGATCTTGCCACCACATTCTGTTTTTTACTATGCCACGTGACCAGGTTTCCTCCAATGAATGTGCAATAACCCGTTGTAGATTTCCGGTCATCGTGGCATCCAACCCAGTCAGCGTCAGTGAAAACATCGATTCGCAAATGATTGTTCTTAGAGAACATTAGCCCCTGTCCTGGGAACTTCTTCAAATACCGGAGGACACGGTAAGCCGCCTCCTGGTGTCTGACCCTTGGGGCATGCATGTATCTACTTAGGATCCCAACAACATATGTAATGTTAGGGCGAGTATGTGAGAGATATAAGAGCTTTCCCACCAATCTTTGATAACTGGAGGCATCTGTACGATCACCATTTCTATCCTCATCGATTCTATGGTTCTCCTCCATAGGGGTGTTTGCAGGGGCACAACCGAGCAGACCAGTCTCCGTTAGCAGGTCCAACACATACTTGCGTTGGGAGATAAAAATACCTTTGTCAGAACGGGTCACTTCAATTCCTAGGAAGTAGTGTATCCTTCCCAGGTCTTTTACATCGAACTCAGTTGAGAGACGAGCCTTCAACTTGGAGATTTCATCTGTGTCATTTCCTGTGATCACAATGTCATCAACATAGACAATCAGAACAACAATTTTCCCTTCATTCCTCCTGACAAACAATGTATGATCAGAGTGTCCCTGCTTGTAGCCAAACTGGATCATGACCTTGTGGAATCTACCGAACCATGCCCTCGGGGACTGCTTCAGCCCATACAAGGACTTCCATACGCGACAGACAAGGCTCTCTTGTCCCTTCCTCACAAAGTATCGAGGAAAGACCATGTACATCTCTTCCTCGAGGTCCCTGTGCAAGAACGCATTTTTGATGTCCAGTTGATGAAGTTCCCAATCTAAAATCACAGCACAAGATATGATCACACGAATAGAGTCCATCTTTGCAACAGGTGCAAAGGTCTCTTGGTAATCAATCCCCTGAGTCTGGGTATAACCACGAGCAACCAACCGAGCTTTATATCGCTCGACTTTCCCATCCGGATTCTGCTTGACTGAGAAGACCCATCTTGAACCAATGAGTTTCTTGCCAGGAGGAAGAGGGATGACATCCCATGTGTGATTCTTCTCCAAAGCGGACATTTCTTCCTTCATTTCTTCCTTCATTGCTTGCGGATATAAAAGGCTGGTGAGGTTTAGAGAGATGATTATAAGCAACATGGTTAGAAATGGTTGTTCAGTACACTGGGCCTTACCTCTTAGCTGAGCAATGGGAACATGTAAATCAGCATCAGGATCCGAGTCCAAAGGCAGCATTGGCAGCGACGGAGCGATGACGGGTTGTTCACCGGGTTTTCGACGATGATAAACATGAGGTAGCGGCGTGATGAGAGATGGATGATGAGAAAGAGGTATATGAGAGATATCTGTAGTGGAAGGTATATGCGGGATATCTGTAGTGGATGACATAGTGGAAGTAGGAGCGGTACCAATCACATGGGAATAATAGGAAGAGGAACAGTACCAATAACATCATTATCCTCCTCCCCCTGACGACAAGGAGTCGAAGCTAAGTAATAAGATTCGTCTTCGCGAAACGTCACGTCCATGGTACAGTAAGTACGTCTGGAGGGTGGGTGGTAACACCTGTACCCCTTGGTGGTGGTAGAATAACCAAGGAAAACACAACGGATAGCTCGAGGATCGAGCTTGTCACGAAGTGGCTGATGAACATGAACAAAACAAACACGCCCAAACACAGGGGTGGAAGAGAAGAGGTATAAACAACAGTCGTAGATGAAAGACGAGCTAGAGGGGTAGTATACGCTAGAACCCGTGATGAAAGACGGTTGATAAGATGAGTGGCAGTCATGATGGCATCACCCCAATAGGGTTTCAGAAGGTGCATGGAGATGAGAAGACAACGGGCAACATCTAGGAGATGCCTGTTTTTGCATTCTGCCATGCCATTTTGGGTGGAAGTGTAAACACGTGGTTTGGTGGATGATATCATTTCTCGAGAGATAGGCTCCAAACTCACCACGATCATCATTCCCCCCCCCATTATCACTTCGAAGTACACGAATGGTTCCATTAAACTATGTTTGTATCATCTTATGAAAGGTTTGAAAAACAGAAGCAACTTCTCATTTCTTTTTCAAAAGATAAACCCACGTAGTACGAGAAAAACAATCAATAAAGGTAACAAACCATCTATAGTCAGTTAAAGACACAATCGGGGAAGGTCCCCAGACATCAGAATGTATAACAACAAAAGGTGTGCTACTAGGAGAAGATAAATGGGATGTTGAATGACGAACATGTTTAGACATTACACGTACATCACATTTTAAACTAGGAATAAACTGAGATAAAGCAGGAAAGAGTTTCTGAAGATAAATGAGATACGGATGACCAACACGCAAGTGCCAGCGGCGAGCGTTAGTAGCAGTAGCAGCAGAAGAAGAAAGAGCAAGGGATGATGGTGTAGTATCCAGGTAGTACAGACCACCACGATTCCTACCACTGCTAAGTATCCGCTTCGTACCCAGTTCCTGAAAAATACAAGAATCAGAGAAAAAAGTTACAGAACAGTTAAGAGATTTAGTAATGTTGCTAATAGAGAGTAAATTGCGAGGAAACGAAGGAACATGCAAGACGGAAGAGAGAGGAAGAGAAGAGGAAGATGAAAAAAGACCCTTGCTAGCAATAGGAGACAAGGTACCATTGGCAGAGACAACCTTGTCCTTACCAGACAAGGGAGTGTAGGAGGAAAAACCTTTAGAGAAGTCGGTCATGTGGTCAGTGGCTTCGGAGTCAATGATCCACTCAGACGGAGGAGACACAGCGGCATGGGCACTGGGCATCGCAGCAGTAGCAGACAAAGAGGAAGGACCACTCGGAGTAGGATCATACTGAGAGTGAAGCAAGCGTCGCAGAGCATCCAATTCTGATGTGGTGAAGTAATCCGGGAGCTGACCATGATGGCCATCCCGCATCTCTGTGGAATAAACAACATCATGAGAACGGGTACCAGTCTGGCGGGATCCCCCACGTCCAGGGTCACGACCACGTCCACGACCACGGACATATCCAGGTGGAGCAAGGTGTGGATGAAGCTTGAAGCACACTTTGCGAGAATGGCCCCGACGACCACAATGAGCGCACATTGGAATCGTGCCAGTATGAATGGATCCACCGCGTCCAATACTCGTAAAGGCTGAGCGGTCAGGAAGAGGAGCCGCCGTGCTGAGAGAACGTCGACGATCTTCATCGCCAAGAACCATACTGAAGGCCTCCCGGAGAGATGGAAGAGGAGACCGATGAAGAATATTGGTGCGAACCATATCCAGCTCCATGCCCAAACCCATCAAGAACACATGTAGGCGGAATCGTTCGTCTCTCTTCTGCAACACGACTGCATCGGCAGTGCAGGCAGCTGTAAACTGGTCGAAGTAGTCCAACTCCTGAGAGATACGCTCGAACTCGGAGTAGTAGGTGGAAACTGTCATAGATCTATGTCGTAGCTCCAACATACGGCGGGTGAGCTCATAAACCTGAGTGGAGTTCCCAATCTGAGAATAGGTCTCCCGCGCTCGAGTCCAAATCTCGTAGGCTGAGTCCATTAACATATAACTGTGGTACACCTTGGGGGGCATGGAATGGAGAATTCAGGATACCACCAGTGAATTTTTAGAGTCTCATCGCGGCAAGGAAGAATCAGCCCTAGATGGTGTCACCTTAGTCCCATCAATGTATCCGAACAACTGATGACTGCGGATAACTTGTTGTGTTGCACGAGACAATTCGAGGTAGTTCGTTCCATCCAGTGAGACAGTGGTAATTTTCAAGGAGCCAGCATGGCCAGAGGGCCGCTGAGGTTCACCCATCGCGGGAGCCATAACCATCGGGGATGTAGAATCATTCACAGCTGAGGAATCATCCATGACGAAGGGACAGAAGGGCAACGAGCTAACCACTCAAAGAAAAAAGGGCAGCCGACAAGATCAAAAGGCTGGCTGCAACAAAGGATCAAGATCTGGAGCATCAACGATCAAGATCTGGCTGCATCAGGAGTAGGATCGATGTCGCGGTGTCGATGTAGAGAGCAAGCAGGAGTAGCGTCGATGTCGACTGCAACAGAAAAAAGAAACGCGGCAGGAGGCAGAGATCGGGAGCGCAGGCAACGACCGTGGTGATGCTTAATGAGGAGACGGCCGGCTCCTTCAGCATGCTCCGCTGCCGACGAGAGAGTCGTGAGGCTCCATGCGCGACGGTGGCGACAAAATAGCAAAGGGATGAACGATGAAGGGCGGGCGGCGAACGATGAAGGGCGGCGAACGATGAAGGGCGAGCGGCGGCGAGAAGCGGTATTAGGGTTCGGGTATCCTCTGATACCAAGTTGAAAGGGGAAAACTGATTAATTCAATTAAAGAGGACTCCCCACACATATATATGTAGGGGAGGAAGATACAAAGACAACAATACCCTTATGGGTGAATACAATAGTAAAGAAATAAAAAGACTTGATTTCAACTCTATGGCCATATAAAAAATTATTATCAACGCTGTTTATTTTATTGAATGTTGTGTGCTCTGCTTGATAAAAGACGTCATTTATTATTCATGTTTTTGCTCTACATGCAGTCAATTGAAACAAAATTTTATCAAGAAGATGCATGTTTTGTCCAAAAACACCCTAGGATGCTCAAGTCAATAGGTGAGCGTCAAGACAAATTAGCATGGTCAACAAAAAAATATGGCTTCACCTCATTACAAGCATTTATCCCCTCTATGTATGGAGACAGATAATACAACACGAGAATGCCACAAAAAGCTGAGGAGGCACGCGGAGAGTGCCTAGAGGGTGGCATTCCCAAGGACACGCAACGACATACCATTGATAATGTTACAATATCCATTATTTTTGGTATTGTTTTTAAATTTTCTTTAGTTTTTCGTATTGTATTATCTTCCTCCATATATAGAGGGGATAAAGGCTCATCACATGTTATGTCATTATTCTTCATTGTTCAACATGGTATCAGAGTTAGCGCTCCTCGTGCCCTAGCCCACTCTCCTTGCTCCCTCCATCCTCCTCTCGTTCGCCAGCACCAGCGCTAGCGCCTGTTCGTCATCCCGCTTCTCACACGTCTGTTGTTCCTCGCTCGCCCGTTCTCCCGCGCCTGTTCGTTGCATCTCGCTCGCTTGTTCTCCGGCGTCCATCTACCAGACTACCGCACCAGTATGCCAGTTCACAACCGAAGCTTTTCCGTCCTCCAGCTCGCAGTTCACAGCAGAAGTTCTTTCGCCACCCTCCTTTAGTATTTGTCTGGTGTTGGCTCCACTATACAGTGAAGCTCCTGCTCCTTTCCAACGCCGTTTGCGTTTCTATAATTTGCATGGAGTGGATTTCTCCTCTCTTCATTTTTATTTGCTCGATGTGATTTGTCCTTCTGTTATGCCCTAAGTCTTGGGTGGTCTCTAAATCTCTATTGTTGGGTCACTATGTCTAGCAGTACTCATTCTCCTGCTCCGTCATCGGTGGTTGCCTCTCCCATGAGTTCTCTTCGCGGGATCCACGATCACAATACTTCACAGATTATTATCATTTGCCTGGATGATTATAATTAACTTTCATTGTCATGTTCTATCACCTTGGCGCTCAAGAATCTTCACCTTTTGGTTATGTCAATGGTCAAACTAAGGAACCAGATAAGGCCTCACCGGATTTGATTCAGTGGGATTCGAAGAACTCTTTAGTCATGTCTTGGCTCACAAGTTCTATACAGAGTCCATCGCTCGCAACTACTTATTTCTCGATACTACTGCTGACATTTGGCCTAGAGAGGATGCTACTTACTCTTGAAAGGGAATGTTGCTCATATCTTCCAGTTGAGACGGAAGATATCCTTACTCTAACAAGGTGATCTACCTTCGTCCGTATATTATTTTGAGTTTACTCGGTTGTATCAGGAATACGATCACTTTGATTCCCTCACATTTGTTAGCCCTGTTGGTGAGGCGATGGTTCGTGCTAGGGAAAACCACAATCAGATCTTTGAGTTTCTTCATGGACATCATCGGGACTTTGATCAGACCAGTGTTCGTATTTTGGGGCGGCCGTTGTTATCGTCTCTGCCTGAGGTTTACAGTATTGCGTAGCAGGAATTCGATCCTAGACAGACCTTGCTTCCTGAACCTGCTCCTGAGATTTTTGCCCTTGATGGTGCTACGTCTTATATTCCGGGTGCTCGTCCGACTCGTGACTCTAAGATGAAGGGTTCCGATAAAGACGATCTCATTTGTGATTATTGTCGAAAGAACTGTCACATCAGGGACACTTGCTTCCGTCTCCATGAGTTTTCTCCGCCGAGGAGTGTGCATCTCGTGGTGGCCGTGTTTTTAGGGACCTCCTGGTCATCATGTCTCTCCTCGTTATGCTCTTCTCTTAGTTATTAAAGGCTCAAGACACACCAAGGCACAAAGGGGTCTTGGAGCCTAGGCGCAAGACTCAATGCGCAAGCGCGCACCTGACAAAGGCATGATGCAGCCACATTCATTTTTAAAAATAAGCATCAAACATCAGTTCATCTCCTTGATCAGATTTTTCATCTATTCTACTCATTAATTATTTATTACTATCATTTATATCTCTTAAAAATAGAATTAATTTGGTCACTTGCATCATATCTAAGTATTAACAATCGATTATGTTTCATAAATACTAAATCATGCAAAATCTATTGTGTTCTTACATTATATTTTTCTTTCTTTTGGAAAATAGGTTTGCAACAGAAATCACACTCATACGTGTCTTTTATGCTCCAAAGGCGCAAGTTTCTGAGCCTGGAGCCTTAGGTGCGCCTGAGGCGCGCCTTTAACAACATAGGCTCATCTCATTAATGTTACTGGGGATATCTCTCCTAACCTTTTTGACATTGATACCTCTGCCCTTCCTGGTGCATTCTTAGATGACAAGTGTTTGTCCTTCACTTCATGATGCATGGTCTTTCTATGGAGTTTGTTGTATTATCCTCCTATGCTCACAGTGGGATTCGAAGTACTCATTCTGCTACCTCTCATCCTTCTACCTAGTGGATCATTGACATCGAGGCCACAAATCATATGATTGGCTCCGCTTCAGATTTCATATCATATACCCTTCTCTGGTTGTGATAAGGTGAACTTTGTTGATGTCTCTTTCTCCTTTATTGCTCCTCTCTCACCTTATCATTGGTTCTCCATGTTTCAGACTTCACTCATAATTTACTTTTTATTAGTCTTTTAACTAATCCCATGAAATGTTTTGTAACTTTTCTTCTCTTTTCTTGTGTTTTTCAAGACCTAGCGACGGGGAAGATGATTGGCTCTGATAGCATGGTCAATGGTCTCTATGTGCTCGACTCTATCCCAGCATCACCTAAATAGGCTCTTCATTCCAGCAATCATCATCCATTGTATTCTTGGCATTGTCGTCTGGGACACCCATCTACTCCTAGTATGAAATTGTTGTTTTCTATTATGACTGATGTTATTTTTTATTCCTTTGTATGTGATGTTTTACTATTAACAATCATTGTATTATTGTTGTTTATCCCTACCCTAGCCGCTTTTCCTCCGTCTTCCATTCGAACGCTCGATCTTGTCTCCATCCCGGCGACGCAATCCCGTCTCCATCCCGGCGACGCAATCCCGTCTCCCGTTTGATAGATCGGCAGTCCTGCACTCACGCTTGATCTTGTCTCCTGGCAGCATCCTGTCTCCCGTTCGATCGATCGGCAGCCCTGCACTCACGCTCGATCCCGTCTCCCGTTCGACAACTTGTCTCTCGTTCGATCGATCGACAACCATGCACTCACGCTTGATCCTGTCTCTCGTTCAGCAGCCCCGCTACGCGTCTTCCGTTCGATCTTTTGGTTGCGCTGTTCTACGTGCCTTCTATTCTTCTCCCAGTCGGGCGCCACTACAGCTAGGTTTCTGTTTTATTCTTCTCCCAGTCGAGCCTCGCTGCAGCTAGGGTTCTCTTATTTTATTCTTCTCCTTGCCGAGCTCTCGTTGCTCCCTATCCCGCCAGCTGATCTCCCGCCTCTCTCATCTCTCCCGCTCGTCTTCTTGATCCTCTTTTGGCTGCTCCTGCAGCCTCGATGACCTCGTCTTACTCCTCTGCCTTTCTCCAGAAGGCGAATGTCATCCTCGATGGACAAAACTACAAGGCATGGTCCACCACCGTCGGCGTGATCCTCTGTGTCCTAGATCTATAGGGCTACATTGATGGCTCTGATCTTGCTCCGCCTCCACCGGCTACCAGTCCTGTGGACGACTCTTCCACTGTCAGCACAACCGCTTTCGTCCAGCGCTCCGACAGGGCAGAGTGGCGCACGGACGACTCTTGTATGATAGTCGTCATCTATCGGTCCTGCGAGCTTCCCATTCGCATGACCATCTATGAGCTACCTACGGCCAAGGAGATGTGGGATCACTTGTGTCGTATCTACCTGCCATCTAGTCAGGCTCTGCGCTACTCTCTGTTCCAGGGCCTTAGTGTTTTCTACCAGCGTGATCGGTCTGTACATGCCTTCTTTGCTGAGCTTCTGGACCTCTGACGTCAGTGCGATGAGATGACTCCTTCCCCCTGCACTACTTGTCCTCAGTGTGTTGCTACATCTCGGGATCGTGACTTCTAGCGCATGTATGTGTTTCTTATGCGCTTACGCCTCGAGTTCGTGCCTGTTCGTGCCCAGCTTCTGCACCTGGACCCTCTGCCTTCTCTCAGTGATACCTTAGCCTTAATGATCGCTAAAGAGACTCGTCTCCACTCCTTGGTCACTGATACTCTATCTGGGGTGCTGCTTCATGTTGTTCTTGCTTCTCCCGAGCTCCCACCGCAGTCCTCTCTTGTGGGTACTCCCCTACTGCCTTCGTCGGGTTATAGTGCGCCGGTGCGACCTGCTCCTCATCTCGTCGCCAGCATGTCCGTTGTCACTACTGTCAATGTCTTGGACACGTCAAATTTGAGTGTCGCAAGCTTCAGAGAGCTCAACAGTGTGGTCGGCATCGTGCTCCTGGTGCTCGTTCAACTCACTTCTCTGATATAGTGCGGTCACTCTCTGTTTCTTAACTCGCCCAGCAGATTGCCCAGCAACTAACTCATGGTTCCCTGCTTCGCTCCTCTGTCTTTGTACTCCCACTGGATGTTTTTGATGTCTCTGCCTCTCCGCTGGTTGCCTCCGCCCCATGCAGGTATCTCTTACTTTGACTGGTTGCTTGACTTGGGAGACTCTCTTCACTTAACTTATGTTGTCACTCACCTCTTGTCATGTCAGCTCGTCTCGTCTGACCATAGTGTGATGGTAGAAAATGTCACTATTCTCCCCATCACCAGCCGTGACCCCCTTCAAACCACCCATTTCCATATTCATGTCGTGTCCTATATACACAGGTTATCCATGAACCTTATATCCCCTAGCCAACTCACGATGCTCTTATTATTTTTGACGAGTTTGCTTGTTGTGTGCGGGATCAACTGATAGGGACACTACTTGGAGCTGACCGTCGCTGTAGCGGGGTATACGTCCTTGATCGTCTCCATCTTTCATTCATACCATCGTCACCAACGGTTGTTTTTCTTTAGTGGCTTCTCTGTAGCACCACCGGCCTGGGTTCACCAGCGGGTTGCGTCTTTTATCTGCAGAGGGACTTGGTCGTGTTGGGGAAACGTTAACACGTCACTCGTGTACGGCGGTGCGGAGGGAAGTAAAACTGCTACAACAGTATGTCCGCTACACTGGAAGGAAGCAAGTAACGCTGATTTGGGTGTATTTTCAGATGCCAACAACCAGGGGACAGACTCTTTCATGCTTTTTGCACGGATGCGCTAAAACCC